>JBAMYA010000011.1:4925073-4955238 GCA_037176975.1 Arrhamphus sclerolepis
ATATATATATACATACATATATATGTATATACATTTTTTTATTTAATTTATTGATAACTGTAGTTTTTTTTCAATAGACCTCACAAGAGAGGCGGAGGCAAAATGCAAGGCTTTTTTGTGAACACAAATTATATTTTTTGACAGACTTAAAGAAAACTTCCCAGAAGGAAGATTTGTTGTTTAAGTAAAAAAACAAACAAACAAAAAAACTCACCAATCATATCTGATTACGAGTCTAATTGTAGAGCAACTGATTGTATTTATGTCTCCCATTTAAACTGATGCTGATGAGACGATTGTAACTTAAATTAACGCTTAAGATGAAGTCATTGCTGCAACGCCCACGTGTCACCTGCTTTAAAGGACAGCTCATCACCCTCTTCTCCCACGTAGTCGTACAGAGCTCGCACCTTCACACCTCCAATCATCACGCTAGGAGGAGAAATAATGTCAAAAGTGGTCAAAAATGTCTATTGTTCACCTGAGTTCTTGTAATTTATTTATTCATTAACGAGATATAAAATGAACACCTACGGTCGGCTTTCTTTTCCTTTCTGGTCTCTCTTCTTTCTCTTTAGCTTTTTCACTGGTGGGACCCATTCCTGGATTTAGAGAAAAACAGTAAAACTTGAAACTTGAAAATGGAAAAACTAATTCTTATCAACACAACAGGGCGGGTAGCTTCTTTTGATAATTAACTATAACTTTTTTTCTTCCCCTTTTCAAGTATAAAAATATAGAACAGAATTTTTTCTATCAAATTTTAATTTTTTGCCTTTTTTTCGCAATAGAATTTGATCTTTATTAATGCATTGCAGTAAAACTTTTCCCCCCTCTTTTTTTTTTAAAAAGTACCTCAATCTTTGGCCAGTCGGTTGGCATCCCAGGACCGTGATTATTCTTCCACCATTTGAGATCTTCTTGCTCATCGATGGACATCAGAGTCTGATGGAGCTCGCTGTAAACTGCTTTCACACTGACACAGTGACACAAAGCAGTGGATTGTGAGTGCTTTGTTGTGTGCACATCTGCACGTCATGCACAGATGTGGCTGCTCACCTCTCATTGTTGGTGATGTCCAGATGTCTGTGGATGGAGAGAAAGACCTGCTTCAGAAAGCTGATCCTCTTCCTCTCTTCCTCTTGCGACTGCTCAAAAATGGCATCCATCTCCTCCATGTAGCGGGGCGTGTAGGATGATACATCCTCCAGCACTTTTTCATATCGATCTCTATTCTGCAGGGAGTTCAGGAGAAGCAATTATTAATGAATAGTTTGAGGCTTTCTCAACAGAGAATCTAATATGTATAAATCATCTGATACTCTTCACTGTTCCCATGCTGCTCTCCATAAACACTGAGCGTCGTAACAATAGCACAGCAAGGGAAATGCTTGGAGCAGAAATTTAAGGTTGGGTCTCATGTTTAGAATAGATAGTTTCTCAAGTGAATGGAGATCACAACAAACAACAGGCCAACATTACTATCTTGAAATGTTAATTGTTTGGCTCTGTTTGATGTTGTGAATCGGGATTAGTAACGATGCAGTGAAGTGTACTTAGCTCAGAGGGAAGAGCTGTTTCATGCTGATATCTTACCTTTTCCTTGTCCTCAGTGGCTCGCTCTCTTGCCTCAATTATCTTTTGCTTTTTTTCCTCACTCATCTCAGAGTTCTCGTTTGCTTGCTTCTCTTTGTCGAGGGCAGCATTCTCCTTCTGACAGGACTTGTGGTAAGCAGCACGGACCTGCTCCAGCTGTTGAACACATGTTCACATGTATACTTATTATTCACACGATGGAAAAAAAAAAAGAAAGATTTACAATAAAGTTGAAATACAGGCTAAAAAATTATTATAACAAACCACAATCAACTAGATGACAAAAGGTTGATCCTCAATTATATGAACATACACTAAAAAGAAAGAAAAAAAAGAAAAAATCCCTATACATATGATTGTTTTTAATCATTTTTAATTAAATCAATGTGTGTGGATGTGTTGGACCAATTTTGCACTAACTAACTTTACCAACTTCTCACATACTGACATTGGTCAAGGACCAATACTTGGATTTAAACTCAAAATATAACACCAAAGTGTCATTTTTGGACGTTCAAGGTTTCACAAGCTGGTGGCATTAAAGTCACAATGGCAACATATGTATTTTAATACCTAAACATGACATTTTCTTGAAATGCAATCAAGTACTTTCATTGAATTATCTTAACAAAATACTTTAAATTGGTGCTTTAAGTGGAAAGAAATAATTGCCGGTACTCCCATTAATGACCTGCTGTCAGTCTGTCATACAAATATGGGGCAAAAACATAGGTGATATTTATATGTAGAACAATCTATAGATCAATAGTTTTATTGTACAGAAATTGCAAAGACCAATTCTATTCAATTCGAAATCAAATCCACATGAGCCAAATTCAAACTGTCATGGAGCCACTTCTAATAACTTTAAGCCTCATGGCATTAATGTGGACATGAAAAATAACATTAAAAAAATAAAGATATAAAATAAAAGCTCCTTAAAAAACATAAAAAGTTCCATTTAGATTTAAAATTTCAAAAACATAATATTGTTTTCAATATACTTATTACTGTTTCCTTCTGTAAAATATATTTCTTTTCAGTATTAGGCCTGGCCTGTGCAAACTCATGCCACTTTAGGAATATAATCTCACTTTTAATCTGAAAATATGTCTTGTCCGAAACACTCACATGGACTTGAACGAGTACACACAACGTGAAGTGCGCCGTGACGTCGCACAGAAAGACTTTTGCGTCAAAACAAATGGTTGAGGTTATATACATATTTTTCTTTATCAATAAAAAAACGAGCTGTAAACTGTGGAGAGGTTGGAGGAGGGTACCAATTGCTGGGGAAATCTGGAAAAAATCCCGGTACGCTGAGGGGGGAAATTTAAAAGTTGCTGGTACTGCGTACATACCGGCCCAATTAAAGTACTGCTTTTAATGTCTAAAACCTAATAAAGTACTTTTAATGGATAACAAGATAAACAAGTGAAGGAAGTCAAAACAAAGGCAGACAGAAACAGCTGTCTCACAGCTCAAGCCGAACATAAGCTGCATGATTGGGTCTCAGGAGTCCATTCCACTCATTTGCTTTTGTTCATAAGTCAGTGCTATAAAATAATATTTTTTAGTCACTGGTTACTATTGCAACTTTTGCAGAATAACTGGCTTTTGAGCAATTCCCTGTGCATCTGCGGTACTCTGTGTGTTAAAAGCTGATATGTAGGCTTCTGGATCAAAGTAAGTAAAGTATAAAATGAATTAAATGAGAATGTGGTGCGAGATCATCAAGAGTAAGATGAAAACAAAGATCCTCCTACAATGCTCGTCTGAATGAAACCTAATTACATTTTTTCAGTAAAGAGTGATTTCAGCTGTTACACACATGGGGATATATAAATGTTATGTGTGCTGGACCTTCTTCAGCTTTTTGGACCAGGGTTTCTGCGCACGTGAAAAACTTGTGTTGTTGTCGTGGCTCTCCTTGAACCCACAAAAGAGTTTCTTGGGGAAGGTCTCTTTCTGCCAGGTCTTCACCCGCTCTCCTTCTTCTGCAGTTAGTGACTGGGAGATGGAGGAGTGGAGCGTGGACAAACGCTCGGTGGAAGTGAAGAAACACTGCCACGCCTTCATCAGGGAGCCATAAAGTGGTCCTGGGGGGAGCAGAAGAAGAATAAGAATAAGAAGAGACTGAACAACTGAGGGCAGAAGTGAGAACATGAAATTAGTAACAGAACATAATCTCAATAATCTAACAATAATATGATTCAATATGTGATTTTTACCCTGATGAGAGGTGAATTGTTGAAAAAGGTGTGGGTGAACATGTAAGTGATACTTACTGGAATCCACTATGGACTTCCATTTGCTGCTCCACTGGCTGAGCTGCTGAGCGTACTGTTTTTCTACCTTTGCTCTCTCCATGAAGCAGGCCATGATATCATTGCAGGCCTGGAAGGACTGGTCAGTTCGGTGCACCGTTCGCACATAATTCCTTGGCTGGGCAAAAGGGAAAAGATGGTAAATGCACATAGAAAAATCAAAACTAGAACTTTTCAAAAGCAAGCATTAGTATTGCTTTGGATTAATGATGCATATATGTGATTAAAAAAAATTACTCTCACCATCCAGAAACTCTGTTTCTTGGCATCTTCGACTGGTTCTTTGGGAAGACTCGCCATCGCTGGGAATGTGTCTGCTTCAGAAAGCATAATAAATATCTGTGTTTGTTACCAGGGAGCTGCTAGACTGGTTGGGAGGCATAATAAGTAAGGGAAAAGGTTTTATTGGGAAGCAGATGACACTGATTATTATGCAACTGGTTGGAGGTCCATGCGGCATAATGTGCGGATACAGAAGGCTGAATTCCTTGTAAGCAAAGCCGTTTCTCCTGTATAGCAGACATGTTGAAAGCAGATAACTGTCAATAGAAACCTTGCTGTGTGTCTAGCTCAGGTTTTGCCGTAACAACTTTGATCCAAACAAGATGTAATTTACACTGCACAACGCACTGATACCCCCAAACCCCTGTGCATGGGTAAGGGGAGTGTCGCTCCAGTGGCAGACTGGAATTCACAGGGGTGGGATCTGCCAGCAGGACAAGAACAGCTGCTCCAGCATTCTTCCTGTTCCCTTCCCAAAATAAACAGCAGGGAAAGGTCATCTTTCTCTTTGCTCTGACTAATACAAGGCCCATTAAAACCAAGTGTCTCCATGTCTGACTCTTCTGGTCGAAAGATAATAACCGCCAAAGTTTAGGCACTTTCACAATCTAATCACTAATGATGAATTTCGTTAGTAATTAGTAATTTCATTAGTAAAAACAAACCTTCCTTATTGCAGACATTTTGGTAAAGAATATTAAGAGTGGCATATGAGGCAGATAGGCAGTGAACAAAACAACAGCAATGCATGCACAAACATGCAAAGGACAGTCACATTTAAATCTGTCATGTTGACACATTGCTTTATGAGTAATAGGAAAGCCACACCTCATCACAAGACTGAGCTTGACTGAGAATGAGGCTCATCTAAAAACTTCCCTGCATTTTCATACTCGTTTCATCGTGTTTTTGGGACATTTTTCTCGATTTCTTTAAGCCCCTAAATGTGAAAACATGGAGGAAAGCCCCTGTAAGAGGAAACTGGAGTCACTTTTTGACTTATGTTGGCCATGCAGAGCAGAAAAACAGAAACAAGCATGAGCAACTCTGGAACAGGACTGAGCTACTCATCCTTCCCCTTCATCACACAAACAGTTTATAAAATCTTCATATAGCGCTTTAGTTTTAAAAACTCTGTTTTACGAGTCAAGAAAAAAAAATGCAATAAGTGACAGGTGAGCAGTCACGTCTGGAAGCAACCATCACTTACATTTCTCTCTGAATCACCAGTGATTACTCAAGTGACCACTTGTTACTGTAGTTCTGGGTCTGCAGGGGTTTTCTCTCCATGCGTGTCTCCTCCTCTCCCAGTGTGCCTCTCCTCTCTAACACATGCTTCTCCCCTTCTCTCCTCTCTCGCTGACCCAGTTATTCCATGGGCATTTAAAGTTACACACACGCACGTTGTCGATCTCAAAGTGGGTGTGAAGCAGTTCAAGCCAGCAGCAATAAAATAAGAAGATTATTAAACAAATCACAGCATTTGCATGATAATCACTCACATGCTAATTGGCTTCAGGGCAAGCAGAGGAGGAGGAAGAAACTTACCTCCTGCTCTCCTCATACGTCAGCAGTGATTCTCATTAACACCAGGCTGAACTCCTCTTCCTCTTTTTCTTCTGTCCCCTTACTTTAACCCCATCGTTTGCTTCTGTTACCCACTTTCTGTCAGATTGTTGAGCCCTTCTAGTTCACAGTAGCAGTGACCCTCTTCACTCTGTCATTAGGGAAAAAAAAAACCAGCTGGAAAAATCTCCCTCCTTCTCTCTTCATGCCCATCCCTCCTTCTGTCGCTCTCGATGTGGTGCTAATGAGAGCTTAACTTTCATTTTAACTGCTCACTGGTCACAGAATGGTGTTAGTGTGGCACACGGTCATTCAGACTTATTAGTGCATATGTGTGACATCAGGGTGGAGACTGGGGGCTCCCATGTACTGCCATATTAGCCCCGATTATCCCCATGTTCCTCTGTGACCTGACAATCTCTTTGATAAGTTATGGAAAGAGAGTACAGTAAGCAATGTGTCCACCTACACTTTTATTTCCACATCTGTAGTCTTCTGGATTCAAGCCAAGACTTAAAGGCGAATGTTGTTATCGTAGAAGGTTGCAGTTTATTTCCTGCTCTAGCTTTCTGGACTCCCTGATCTTTTTTGGCCAGTTAGGAACAACAAAAATAAGCTACAAAGAAACCAACAAGCTACTTGAAATGGAAGAAAACAAGCCATGGAAACCATCGCGATCTGTTTGGAACCTCGTTTCAGGCATCTTTGTGAACACAAGACTAATGTTAAATCTATTTTTGGTGGTCTCCATCCTTTTGTTTTTGTTTCCTTTTTCTGCCTTGCATTGAGCAGCTGGCTTTCAGAGCTGAGCATTTAAAGCATTTAGAACTACAGTTATACAAGTGCTCAGATCAAACAAGTTTTCCAGGGAAGACCTGTTCAACACGTGATAAGTACAGTTTCTTTTGATGACATTCACAACCACTACTTAATTTACTGTGTGTCATAACAGGATTTGCAGCAAGATTCCTTTCTGCATTTTTAAACTTGGCAGCTACCACAACTTTGCAAAGGTTAAATCTTTTTTTTCTTTTTCTAAAGTTGCGCTAAACTGAGTGAATCTCAAGTGAATGAGTTTGTCGTCCTGCTGACCCTGGAGTCTTCTATCATGTGTTTAAACTGTATAAACCCAAACCATGCCGTTTATCCAAGTATTTTTACTGTCTAAACTCTACCCTACACATGACTAACCTGCTGCATTTTATCAAAATAAGGCAATTCATTGTAAACTAAAAGAGCTTATATTTGCTGTTGAGGAGCCCTAATTTTTATAACCAGCTTCTGGTTACATTATGGGAAGGATTATGGAGATCTGGTGGGAAGAGAGCTGTTGCAGAAAGACAAGAGTCTTAATGTGACTGAAAGCTGAGGGAGTTTGCTTGAGTGGCGTAATGATTCATAGTTCAAATGCATAAAATGTAGCAGACAATGATTTGGATTGGCAACAACATGGTCAGCCACACCTCATGAAGCTCTTGTAAACTAACTTTGGACAACTGAAATATACTGAGGTTGTGACTAGTTGTGCTAAAAATAGAGGTCCTGTAACTACTCTGTACCCTGGAGGAAACTGGATTTGGAATACTAATCTGGCGGTATGCCAGATGGACCAGTCCACCTGCTGTGGAAGAAAAAAAAAAGAAAACATACCAAGGGACTGCAACTTACCTGATGTTTGAAAAACCTATCTTGGTAGAGCACTGCAGTACTCCATTCAGGGAACCCTGCTGTAGAGAAAATGTAGGACGTGCTCTCGTCAACTCTCCCTGCATCTCTTGGTGGCACCGTCTTAGATCATGTCAGACATCAGCAGCAAATAATCAAATTGAGGTAGAGTGATTATAAAACAGCCGACTACTGGATGAAAAAAAATCCAAATAGAGAAAAGGTGAAAGGGATAATATCAGGGAGAAAAAGAGAAAAAAAAGTGTTGCATAATGTTTTTAGTCACTGAAATAATTGATGGGATATGGTCATTTGCACCTATTTCTGGCAAGATTCTTTCCATAATGTTGTCAGATACTTTTAATAACATTATGAGTTGCAAATATAAAGTTGCAAATATAAAGCACATGATTGCCTCATGTAGTTATGCTGCAGTTGTTCAGCAGCTGCCGCTCAGCGTATTCTTGCTGGATATGGATCCCAGTCCTTCTTTCCTTCGTTCAGACTGGAATCGCGTATGTTGTTTAAATTGGAGAACTTGTTCCTTCCAGGGGACATCAGGTGGCATTAAAAGGTGATTTTATACACAACATGATAGCACTCATGTTTCTTTCTTGCTGGTGGAATTGTATCCAGTCATGCGAGTTGTTTCTGCTTTATGTGCTGAAATTTTTGAAATAGCTGTTTTTCGTAACACTTCAGTTGCCACGTCAGATCAAATAGAATTGGATTTGTAACACTTGTGGCACTGGAAAATGACATCTAAATATTTAAACACTAACATTGGTTCTTTAAATTGTGTCCCTGTTTGATAAATTTTAATAAATAGAAAAAAAATACAATTAAAACCATTGCTCATTATCTAAGAACAACATCTTTTTTTCATTCATCTGGATTATCACGATGACTACAGCCTTGTTTTGATCAAATATATCATCCAGATATCTACTGGTGAGTCCAAAACTCCTAAAACATTGGCCACCAACCTCAATTTACCAAACATTGGTTCAGTTTTCATCCCAAACAGGTCATCTATAAAGATTTCAAAGTAATATCAACTCTAATTCAAAGAACTATAACAACATTTCTGGGTAATCGGCATGAAATGTGTTTTGTCTTTGCCAAGGAGTAAACTGGCACATTGAGTGCTGCATCTTTTATTTGTCACAAATGCCTTTTGTATAAAAAAAAAAATGTAGTTCTGATGAAAAGTGAACGCAGATGAGTCAGTGCATTTGTATCATGAGGGTCATTTTTCTCTATTGCAGTGCTTTGTCACTCACAGAAAGAAGAAGAAAAAAAACACTTTGTAGCCTTATGATCACAAAAGGAAAACAATCTCTTACATCTATAATTTTGCTAACCATGAACTCAGACTGGACTCCTGGCAAAAAAATTTTAAAAAGCAACTGTATTTACAATTTGCATCCATGAACATGAAACTAGCAAACTTGCAAAACGTCTCATATTCAGCTGCTTCTAAGTTGTTTTTCATTACTCTCCGTGCCTTAGAGGCACGTTTCGGTTTGCTGCATGACTGCAGCTCCTGCTTGCTTTGAATTAAGCCACCTTATCGTCCTCCTGCCCGTGAGCTCTAAACTTTCGTCCTACTAGCTCACGAGACAGATGGGAAAACAATCTTGGACCTGAAAACAATGTTGTGTTCAACCACCACAGGGCTGAGATGAGCTTCTGCCAAATGACTCAGCTCAAAGCAAATACTTTAAACTGCAACATGTGAATATGTTTGTGGATTAAATACAAGGAGAAATGAGAATCACATAGTTTATTTCAGCATTTATTTCAACACCTTAGTTGTACCTCTATCATGTTATCAGTTTTTACTGCATTTTATTCAAAACAAAATTATATGAATATATACATATATATTTATATGTATTAATTTATATATATATATATATTTATAAACCTTTAATCTCTTCATATTTAGGCTCATACTTTATGTTGTCATTTTCATAATGCATTTCACTAGACCTAAAATACTCTTTTAATTTATAGGATATAATGCTTTCTACACTACTGCTCAGCTTGTTCACCTCTCAGAATAGTGTCCATCAAGAAAAAGCACTGAGGCAACTCAACATGAGATTACAGAGTCATAGTTTGATACTCACATGGGGAAAATGTGCATAAACTAGCATGTCAGCTTCACTTGGGTCACCACAAGGCGAGCAGTATAGAAAGCATTTACAGGAAAAACCCAAAAGAAAACATAAAAACAAAACAAAGCATTAAAGAATTTGCCCACACTAGTTGGAAGACAGAGATTCTTAAAAGAGTTAACATACTTAATATTATAATGTTTGTTATGTTATATTTTTGTTATCATCATTGTCATCATCATCATTACATACAGAACTATAAATAATAAATCTTTTTCTTTTTTTTTTAATCCCACAGATGAATTCACTGCAGGGAATGGCTGCGCTGATATGTTAAAATAAATCCATGTTTACCTATATGTAACAGATACAGTAATTTAAGTTTATCATAGAAAAAGTTGATTTTAAATGGGTCAGGGCATTCCTTTTAATGGGTTGATGTGTGGAACAATGGGATTGTCAGCTGGTGAGAAAACAAAACAAAAACAAAAACAAAACAACAACAAAAAAAAAAGAAACTATTTTCTGAGCAGCATAAATATGTTTTGAAAAAGCCATTAGAGAGATAAAAGTTTAGATGGGGGGGAGCATTTAGCTACCAATGCAGGCTACAAAACCGCACGCACATAATCCAACATGGTGACTCACAGAGGCAGAAGGCTGAGGAGGTCAGGCAGACACAGAAGCAGTAAAAAAGCCCTTTTTGATCACTGAACCTGCTATGAGAAAAAGAGGGGTCAACATTAAGGCCTTAAAGAGGATGGATGCATCCCTCGACCTGCTCTATGGCCAGAAACAGCAATAAACTCTTACTAAAGATGGTGCAAAATGACTTCCTAACCCTATCCAATTCTGCTCCAATATATTTTCTGCTTTATGCAATCATAATCGGAAAAAATAAAGAAAATTTAATTTCACAACAAGATTTTGTCAATATCTTTACACTGTCATTATTCACAATGTGATTTCAACAGTTATAAATACCCTGACCAGTTTGATATCAATGATTGCTATCAGCACTTAGTACAAAACAAATGGTTCTACTAATAGTGTAACCAGTTAAACATGTAAGATATATTTAGCACTCGCAAAATACAAACATACAAAGCTTATTGGGCATCCTTTGGGGGGAATACAGCAAATACATAAAAACAGTACTATTGTTGTCTATCACTTTGTTTCTATCATCATTTACAGGCAAACTGTTTCTCTCAGCCTCCTTGTTACTTTGGCTCCTGTACTCACAGCCATTTGATACTCTGATTTGCTTAAAGCTACAAAACTGATGTTGGGATGTGGTCTTCACGTCTGTCTTTCACCAGAGTTTGTGTTTCAGTAAATAACATTTAATTGGGCTTGAGCCTTTGAGCAACGATTTTTCAAACTGCCTTTAAACTCAGGCTCAAGTTCTCTCATTGCTGCTAAGCAGCAGATGGTGTGAGAATCTATCTGTCAGTGTTCATGAAAATATGAGTGTAAACATGGATGTGTGTTTATGATTTTACAGCACAAAACAGTGTGTTAATTAAATGCTTGTCTATCAAAAGTTTTAAAGTATATTTTCAGCTGAAGAGTGTCATCTTAAGAAATTCTAACTTTCCATCATACTCATTCCACAAATTTCACAACAGTAAATCTCTACATGGATAGCAAACTTCCAAGTGAATATGTTACCTCCATATCTACTCCTTAACTTTAGAAATACACAACATGCTGATATCCACTGTTTTTTTTTCTTGCAAATCTTCTGTTATTGTTCATCTTTGTCAATTTGCTTTGCTTTTCTCCCTTTCTTTCATCTTTGAATCACCCCCTTCACTCTTTCAGTCTGTGTCTCGGGGAGAAGTAGTGACATGCAAAGGAGAGGAGAGACGCCTGGGGAGAAAAGGAGGCCAAATCAAAGAATAAGAATGGGTGGAATTTAAATATAAATGGACCAAACTAAATAGGGTTACTAAAACACCTAAATAAAAAAGAAACAGATGGAGAGATGATGGGATTACTGATAAAACGGTATAAACCTTTGTCTGATTAAAGAAGGGTATGCTTGCGCTTACTTGAATGAAGGTGATAATGAGACACTTTGACTTTCCTTCACCATCCAGTGCTTCCTTTTGGACTGTTTGACCCAGTTGCCTCTATATATTCCAGAGCCTGTGTTTGTCCTCACTCACCTGTCAGTGAGTTTCTTGAGAGCCCTCTCGATGTTCATTCGATGTCCTACACGTGTCACTCCCAGGTCCAAGAAGTCATCCTTAGTAAGCGAAGGCAGATGAGATCCATCTATCTCATTATCTATAAAACGCTCTCTATGTTCACCCAGATTTAGGTAAACCAACCAGTCGGCCACGTCGTACTTGGTCCAGTAGGGTAGAGGCTTGATGGCAAATGGTTTAGCTGGTGGAGGAGGGTTGAGGTGGGGGTAGTTGAGACATGAAGGGCTAGGTGGTAGGTGCATGGGAGAGGAGGCTCCAGAGAGGAAAGGGTTGGGGGAGAGCGAGCGCGAGACAAGCAGAGGGTTAGGACTTGGAACACCAGATGGGGAGAATAGTGGAGGAGTTGAAGCCTGGTAGGTGTCTCCTAGAGGAAGCCCAGGAGATGGAGGAGTGAAGTGGGCAGGAAACTCAAAGGGGCTGTTGTAGACAGGTGTAGTGGGAAGTATAGGAAGAGAAGAAGGTCTGGGAGGTGTTGGGTTTGACTGTTCTGAATTATAAATTAGAGGACTGGGAGCCCGGCGCCTGGAGACCAAAGAACGCTTCTCTTTAGTAGGACTGCACTGAAAATCAAAAGTCTGTCTGCGCATCTTGGACCTGTGCTTAGGTGATGTTGGGTATGGGCAGTAAGTTGGAGAATGGGGGGGGTGTGAGTGCACCGGGGATGTAGGCAACTGTGGAGAAGGTGATCGGGTCCAGTTGCGTTGAACTGGGACTTGAGAAGAAGGTGATACAGAGGGAGTGGCTGACAGGTTGGGTGTCAGAATCGGATGATGCTGTGGGGATGAGGTCGGCAGTGGAGAGGTGGAGCGGCCGGTGGGGGGGCTGTGAAACGCATCAGTGAAATCTGCTGAATACCTGAAAGACACAAAATAAGTCTGTATTCTACCTTATTAAAAATATTAAAATAAAATCATATTTATCATAAGAATATAAGCAAATTTAAATTTCAATAATAATGTTCCAGTGTATAATATGCAGGACTTGTGGAGTCTGTTACAAATAAATATCTATAGTCATAAGAAAAAGAAAGGACGAAAACTCTTGTAATTATAATGACTTTCAGATTAGTGTGTTTTTTTTTTCTTAATGAGGCTATTACTAGGCCTAAAAGTTGGTAAATACAAACTCAGATGAACAACAGCACATGATTCTGTGATTGTTAGTTTTCAAATACTGTGAATAACTAAGAGGACATTTACTGATTTCATAGGAGTTAATAGGGTAAGTATCAGACAGTTTCTTCTAATTATATACACCTGGTTAATTGATGATAAGTGTAATCACCTCCATAAAAAGCAGAAACAATTGATAGTTTCTGATCTGGAAAATGGATGTGTGTGTTACTAAAGAGCATTAAAAACATTAAAAACACAAGATATGAACACAAACACCTCACAGCAACTGTCCAGCAAGTTGTTGGAAGGGTTTGTTTTGGTTTATTTTGATGCCAGATGATCTGAACACCTTGCGGTTATGAACTCCTGTGTATACTGAAGTATCCTGTTGTGAATGTGGGACCATCTATCCAACAGCCAAAGCTTGACTGAAATTTGATAATTTGATCAACGGCACAAATTCTCAAGCTATTCAAGCTCTCCAGGTCCTGATCACACACACAAATACGCACAAAATAAAAATAAAATAGGGATGAAATTCCATTGCAACTATGTGAGAAACCAGTTTTACCATACAAAAAAAACTTAAAAAGATTTAATTGCAAAAAGTGTGGTTCTACAAGCTGCCTTAATTTCAGTTAAATCAATAATGACATGTTGTAGTAAGCTGTGGTATTTGTTCATCTGACAATATAGCAGGGGGGTGAGGAGGCTGATGAAAGTCATAATTGCTCTTTCTGAGATAATGGAAACTGTTATCTTCACGCTATTCTATACAGATATAGAATACACTCCTATTTTACATCTGTATAGATATTAACATTACTAGAGCAATAGACTGCCCTAAATGTTACACACTGGAACTTAATGGACTTGGTGATGAACACAAACAAACCTATGCATGCTGGGTGACTTTGGAGTATGGCTCCAGTCATCCATGCTCTTCATGCTACTCATCTGTTGCAGCTTGGAACTTAGCTCATTGATGATGCTGGCTTTCACACCTGAAAGAGGTGAGTGAAGTCTTCGGCTGTCCAAAACCATACCCCCCCTTTGGACTGCACCTGGATCGTGTTCCCCAATCTCGCCCCATACCATTGATCGCTCTATGGGCCTCTCTAAGCAGGCTGCCAGAGTAGAGCTAAACCCATCTTCGATTTTGGATCGCCCGTGCTTGTGCTTATTGTCATCTATAAGAGTTCCACTTAAACCATCATCCTCTGGATTGTTTTGTCTTTGTAGTTGCAAAGGAGCAGGGTTAGTGCTGCTCTGTCTACGTAGTGCTAAAGGAGGGACCCTCCCTCCTCCTTCTTTGTAATGACTCATCTTTGGAAACACGGGATTTGCCAATCTGGTGTTGTGCACCTCAAATGTTTGCCCTCCTGAATAGACTGTGCAGGAATCCTGATGTTCACTGCCTTTCTCTATCTTTCCTCCTCGCCCATCTCTCCCACCTCCTCCTCTTTCTCCTTTCAGCCCACTAAGTCCCAGTATTTCTAAATGATGGTCACTACTGCTATGACTATCCAGCTCCTCAATGCCAGAATCCACCACAGCATCTTGCCATTCTCCACTCTTAGGTAAGACTGTAGTGTGATGAGTCTGATCAGCAGCTTTCCCCACTGTGCCATAGACACCCTTGGGCCCAGCCATAGTTATACTGTAATCAGAGGAAGCTGGAGAAGTTGTAGTGGTTGTGGCTGCGGTAGTTGCCGTCATGGTGGTGGTAGCATAAGTCATGGTGGTGGTGAGGGCGGCAGTACCTCTGTCCTGGGCTGGGGTGTGAATACCTACAGAGGGGTCATCAGAGCAGTTGTAATAAGGGTGAGAATGGGACAAGGGCTGGGGCCTGTGTAGTGACATGGCAGGCAGACCACCAGTTGAGCTGGTGGTGGCGGCTGTAGAGGAGGAAGGAGGAAATATCTGTGGGGATGGATATGATGGAGATAGAGCTGACTGTGTGAGGTTTGCCACCTCACTGTCATAGGATGTGAGGCTAGAGGCAGCAGAGTCACCACCCTGTGAAGACATTTGAGGAACATTTGGGGGTTTGGAAGATGGAAGAGGAGGTGGGGGAGGTGGGGCAACAGAAGAATGTTGACTCTGGCACTGATGATGCTGAGGAAACTCCTGAACTCTCTCGTTCTTACCATTAGCAAACTGTAAAGGAGGGGGCAGAGGATCTGCAAAGACAAACTCTTCATCTGCATCTATCGAGGGAGCTGGTGGAGGTAAAACCATTAGTCCTAGGCCTCCACCTTCTCCAGTTCTTGCTTCTCCTATACTCTCATTAGCCTGTGATGGGGCTGTGGGGACAGTATACTGAGGAATATAGCTGGTGTTGTGGGTGTTTTCCATCTGAAGATAGGAAGGTCTACGGGGGGCTGGTTGAGCCGGTGGTGGAGGAGGCTGAATAGCTGGAGCAGGTCTGGTGTCATACACCTCTTTTTCTCTCTCCCTGCTGCTCTGTGAGTAATACTGTGTTGAAAACTGATTAGTTCTGTCCTCAGAAAAGCGAACTCTGAGACCCTCTTTAGATCCCCCTTCCTTTTCTCTTTCTATCCTTTCCCCACCTCCCCCACCCAAACGTAATATCCTTGGTGACTGTGGACGGCTCAGAGATGCAGGTGAGGTGGTAGCAGTAGGAGAGCTAAGGTGGAGAGACACTGGAGAAGTGTAAGTTGATTGCGTTGGGGTTGCAAACAGCGAAGGTGTTGGGGTCTGAACTGGTGTGGGAAAGGCCCCAACTGTGGACAGCTGGCGACCAAAGTGTCTTTCCTCTCTGCGTGTCCTGCGGTCATCCTTTAGAGCACGCTCTCTAGCAGCCAAGGCCAAGCCAAGTGGAGATGAGGGGTCCAGAACTTTTCCTGTAAGTGGATGAATGAAAGTAGTAGCAGGTTGGGTTCCATACATCGAGGGAGCTGACTTGGGTTGACCATCCAGACCAAGGATGGGAGAAGAGTACTCAGGGAGGCCAAAAGCTGGGGGCATGCTACTTGAATAGCTTACATAGTTGTCAGCAGAAAACATGCCCTCATCTATAGACTTGGAAGGTCGAAGTCGAGGGGTGGGCACTTCCATATGTGAGCCTTGTAAAGGCTGAATTTGTGTGCCCAGTGGTCCTCCTTCCTCTCCTAATCCACCTCCTGCGTCTCCTTGGATGTCCTCCTCAGATGAGAGGAAGAAAGAAGCACTCTTTCTCCTCATGTCTCTGAAACGTTCTCTTTCCCTGCGTGCTCCTGCTCCTCCAATTGCTGTACCAAATGTTGAAATGTGATCCAGTTTTTCCAGGTTTTGGTGTGAAGAAATGGAGGGTGCAACAGTTGATGAAGGTAAGGAAGAGGATGTAGGAGTCTGAGTTGGCAAGGAGGTGAGTGGTGAGGGTAGGCTTGTATTAGGGCTATCTGGAGCTGCATCCTCAGAGGCTTGGTCTTCCACATCCTGGGAGGGCTCAGCTTCCATGCTGCTACCCTGGCTGCTTCGTCCACTGCTGCTAGTAGAGGGCGCTTTGACAATGATGGTGGGAATGGGGATGGAGCTCTTCTCTTTAGCAACACCTCCTTTTCCTCGATGTCTAAGTCCATCTTCCACCTTTGACTGCTTCGTTAAGGCTCCCCGACCACCTCTCCTTGCAGCTCCCCTGCTAACCCCTCCACCCTGCTCCCTGTTGGAAACATGTGGGGGATGTTGCTGTGCCTTAGGCTTCGCACTTGTTGGTGGTGTGGCACTGCTGTAGCCCCTCCTCAACCCCCCTGTCTTGCCACCACCTCTCCGAGGTCCCTCTGATTCTCTGATACACAGTCCTTCTGATTGCCTGCGGAGGGTAGGAACCATGACCTGCTGGCTCATGCCACCAGGTCCTCCCCGTTCCCATCCAGTTTGAGTAGGATGTCCTGGCTGAGATTGGTGCTGGTAGTGGCCTTGTGGAACAGGGGGAATTGGCATAGCTGGCCCTCTAACGGGATGAGGACCCGCGGATAAAGGCGGCTCTGGTGCAGATGTGTTAGGGGGTGGGGGGATGTCTTCTGGTCCTGGCACTGATAAACTGCGAGCCAGCTTCATGGTAGGTGGGTGTAGGTACTGCCGCTCCTCCTCAGTTACACCTGAGCATAAAATTACAAGCAGATATAAACATGTCATTAAAATAAACTCATACAGTGAACTTGAAAAAAAAAAATCTCAATAACAGTTGCAGTTACCAATAGATTTTTGACGCATCATCACTGGATGCTGAGACCCATGGCCTGGTTGAAAATGAGCTTGGTTGTACCCAAAACCTGGTCCAGTCTGTACAATGTTTACTGATGACTGCTGCTCATAGGGTTGCTTCAGGTGTTCAAAAACATTTTTAAAAGATGAAAAGGGAACAAAAGAGAGTTAAACATTTACTTAGACATAATCAAATATAATTGATGTTGGCTCTTAACCTGATACTGAGTAGATGTTGGAAATTTTAATGTATAAGAAGCAGTCAGCCTCTGTGCTAATGTATGAGGCAATGAAGCATAAATGAATGGACACAATCTGATTCACATGTTAAACAAATGCTTATGTGTGGGAGGTCCATTTTCAGTCATACACTGTAAAGTGCAGTGAGGGCAGGATAACACAGAGAGCTAAAAAAAAAAAATAACACGAAAAATCTGAACAACAAGTTGCTTCATAGATACACATAGTTTTTGCCAGCATTAGTCACTTCTATTACTAAATATGCACCATATTCTGTAGCAGCTGAGGTAGAAGAGGGGGTGGGGGTTATTTATGTTAATCTGTATTGCAGTACAGGAAAAGTGATGCATGGCTGTTAAGCATTTTTTTTCTTTTTATATTTTGTAGATCATTCAGGCTCTGTGGCTTAATATTCAACAGAATACATAGTTACAGCAATGCCAATATCTAGGACTATTCCCCAATCATACCTCAGTGGGAACGTTGGGAACAATACTCTTGCTCCGGTCCCTCTTGACTCCATGACCTCTCTGGCCCTGGTTGTCTGATGTAATAGTATGTTGGGCAGCAGCCAATATTTCATCCAGCTTATCTAAAGCAAAGCCACAGCATGAACATGAAAAAAAACAAACAAACAAAAAAAAAAACAGAGCAAAAACATGGATAGAAGGACTTCAGTGCCCTCCTTCTTAGCCCCTTTTAAGTTTAGAAACACAAAGAGTTGGAAATCACATCTTACTTAATGCCATCTGGTAGACTGTCCTCTTCTTATCAGGAGCCTGAGAGGACTCGTATTCTGGTGGAGGAGGAGAAGAAAAAAGGACCATCATGGAGACAAACCACTAATTAAAGCTCAACAGCTGACGGTCTGGGCAAATATAAAATCTGGTATTCACCTCCTTTCTTTTTCCATGGAGAGGCAGCTGTTTCATACATAATTTGGGGAAAAAAATAAATTAGCTGCGACCAGAACTGATAAAAAGTCATGAATAAAGCAGATGAAAAGGTGAAATCCATACTTAGACACGTGAAGATGTGAATGCTCATGTGATGAGAGGGATGGTGATGAGGACAGAAATTATCATAAAAGTACACAAATCCATTCTCCCACCTTTGTCCACTGTATGCAGCATATTTAGTCAAAGAAAAGAAAAAGAGATCTTAAAGTCAATTATCTTTTCACAGCATGATTCTCATCTTTTTTTTTTAACCAATCACATTAAAAGTACAAATATAGATAAAAATATATAAAATAATATAAGAGTAGCAGTCAATCCTTTGGTGAAAAAAATATCTGTTTGTCTGCTTTGTCTTTTCTAACATCTTACCCATGTCTTCCAGCTCTGATGTCATTGACTTGGAGCGCAGGGCAATGGCAGGGGGAGTCAGTCTTTTAGTCTGCTGTGGAGCTGCCATGGGAAGTCAGCCAGATGCAGATTTAACGATTTAATGTTTAGGATTTTTGTATACACATGCAGTTACCAATGACATCCACATTTCAGCAGGCTTTTAGGGTGAAATAAACATGCAATCAATTTTATCATGACATGAAAAACATAGGATGGAAATTAGTAACAAGGAAAATGTGATGCTTACCTCTCTTCCTAGCAGTGTCCTCCAGTTCAGGGTTTCGAGCAACCATCACAACTTTCACCATGAGACTGTTGCCTCCCTGTCGGATCATGTTTACCACCTGCCGATGACCCACCTTCACTACATTCTGGCCATTCACCTGAAATACATAAAGACTGTAAAATTAACTGATGTGTCGCATCCATTTATATTTGCCTTAAAAATAGATTCATATTTCAAGGGCTCAGGCAAAAAAAGAAACAATTTCAGAAATCAGACTTTAGATGGTCTAACTTTGACAAAGTAGTTTTCCTTCTTTTTGGAATATAATATCTTTTTCAGGCTTTGCTTAAATAAATCTGATGGCCTCTGGATTGGTACAATTCAGCAGCAGCCGAAATAAGTCATTTATACAAAAGCTTCAGCAGCTTCATAAGTGAGTCATATTAGGTTGCATACCAATTAGGAGCATGTGTCAGCTTTAATAGCAGCTTGAAATGGACTTTTTTAGAAGTGACTTTTCAAGGCAGAATAGAGGAATGTTTAATGGTACAAAATGAACTGCTTTTTCTCTGCTGTTCAGAAACACTGTTTTTAATTATAAAAGGTGCCTTGGATAAATTCTACACAATTCTTTATTTGAAATGGTACACTTATTTTGTAATGCTTAAATATGCATATGTATATACAAAGAAGTTTTGTCTGTCTGTCTGTCTGTCTGTCTGTCTATTGTGGAGGATGTGACTGATGAGAAGTAAGTGAAAGAAAGTGATCTTAGAATTAACATCTTTGTGCATAAGCTTATCATAATCTGCATTGACTTTAATCAAATGCTTTAGTTGTTGCAAGACCCACACAATCTTGGGGAGGGACCCGAACTCCAACTCTAACTCTAACCCTAACCCTTGACCAGGCCTCTTTACAGAGCTTGTTTCAGCTCAGACACATTTATAGGATGTCTGGTGTGAATGGCTCCACTGAGATTACTCCATAGGACCTCTACAGGGTTTGGATCTGGGGTCTAAACTGGAGCACTCCAAAAGGTTCCGTCATTAATAACATTTTCTGTGATGGATTTACTTCAGTGCTTGGGGTCATTGTCCTGATGCATCACCCAGTTGCTACTCGGCTTCCTCTGGTGGATAGCCACCTTGACACTAAGTTGTAAGATATTTTGGAATACTTGGGAAGTCATTCTCCCCTCAGGGATGGAAAGTGGTCCACAACAAATGCAAATGCAGATCATAATGCTTGGCTGGACACCCACATCTAGGAAGAGCAACCACAGTATCAAACTGTCTCCATTTATAGACAACTTGCCTAACTGCAGACTCGTGGATGCCTAACCACTTTGAAATGATGGTACTAATCCTTTTCCAGATCAACTACCCTTAATCAAGTTTTTGCAGAACTTTTTGTGAGGCACAGCGCATATCTGCTTCTTATGAACACTGAACTTAAAATGTCTGAGGGTCTTTAATCAATCCATACCTCCAAACTAATTACATTAACTGGACTCGAGGTGTGCAAACTGCTGACTCCAATTAGCTTTCACTGAAGTAATTAGTCTTTAGTCTATGGATTCACTAACTTTTTCCACCACATAATGGGTTAATTATAACTATGTTTTCAGCTTATGAACATTGTGTTTGTCAAGTATAGTAACTCAGATGAAGATCAGACCAGATTTTACAGTGAACCATTGCATAAAACCAGTTATTCTAAAGGAGTCACATACTTTTTCTTGCCAATATATTTAGCCAGGTAGGAAGTGTCAGAGTAGCACTAATGTGAATGCCAACAAAACATTACAGCTGATAAGTGCCTATAGAGTTACCAAACACGATAGATTAAGTGTGTTGACAGTTGAAATAACACTAACACTACTGATTTTGTAGAAAATAAAGTGAAACATTATATGCCCTGCTTTGTTGCCTCACAGTGAGAAGGATTTAGACCAGAATGTGCTGTGTCGCCCCTCTGTGTGGAGCTAGAGTTTTCTTTCTGTGTCTGCATGGGGTTTTTCTGTGTCTCTTTTTCTTCTGATTACTCTGGTCACAGTCATGCATGTTAGGTTAATTGGAGATTATAATTTGGCCATTAGTGTGAGCGTGCATGGTTGTCTGCCTCTGTTTGCCCTACGGTGGTCTGTTGACCTGTCCAGGATGCACTATGCCTCTCACCCTGTGTCATCTCATATAAGCTTCAGATAAGCTGATCAGTGTATGGATAAATGTTAAAATTAATTGGACCCAGAAAGTTTATGTGCATCAGTGTTGTTCCCCCCACCTCCCACACTCTATTTAAGATTCCATCCATGAATCATTTTTGTCTGTGAACCTCCCATATAGTTTATTAAAAAATGAGCCCTAGTGTTAGGGTAAAATGTATTCTACCTCAATGAGGAAATCCCCCATCCTCAGGCCCGCTCTCCACGCCACACCCCCTTCATCAACAGATTCCAGGTACTGCAGTGCAGGAAATGCTGGCGTTGGAGTGAACTCCTCTATGGGAGTCTGAGCTGCATTGGATACGACAAACGGGATGACCATGAGTAGACCCAGACGACCACAGTCAGAATTTGGTAATGAAATAGGACTAGAGATATTAGAAGTGCTGAAAAAATCGTGTATAAGACTGATTATGCTAGGTGATGATTAAAAAACAAAACAACATTATCTGGTAAATTTTCAAGAAGAGGCTCACCTTTGGCTCCCCTAAGTACAAAGCCAAAGCCTTCATTGTCTTTCTTCTGTAGGAGCACTGTCTTCTCCTTAATGATGTAGTCACTTGGAGCGAGTAAAGGAGGATCAAAGAAGAGGATGAAATGAGGATGAAGAGAGACGGGGTAAAAAAAAAAAAAAAAAAAAGAGTAGCTGATAAGATATCTATTTGACTTTTAATGCATCAAAAATAAAAGTCGTATTGATATGTAAATAACACATTTTGTCCATGTAGGAAACAGCTATACTGCATCACATTATGAAATCACACTGCAGCAAAAAATAGGTTGGCTTGAGAATGCCATGAAAAAGGCACTGATGCACAGAGGGGTTGATGGCAGGGGTACAGTTAGTGTCATAATGGGAGGGAATGCATATGAGATGAAATTACATACGAAGGACTAATCCAGCAAGAGTCGGAAGGGAGAGCACATAAGTAAGCGGTGAACAAACAGTCCACTGATAATGGAAACTCGGATTAGCTTTCGGTTTGTCATGCAGATTTTTGCAAAAAATATCGCTTCACCAACTTCTGAGCGCCAGTGCTTTTCACACATGATGTCTAAACTCACGTTCAAGAAGAATCAAAGTCTTCTCCAACAAACATCTCATCTACTAGTAAGTCCACAGACAGAGATCACAGAAGCAGTAGTCCCAGACGTTTGTGATGTAACCTTATATGAAAAGGTTGAAGTAGTGGCTCTGCAAGCTCCTTCATTATGCTATTACCATGTCTGGGACTTTTGGCCATGGTGCATGACAACCCTTTTCTCTAATATAGGACTGGTTAAATGGACTCCACACTGCCACACGTTGCCTCATCTCATGATTCATTGCCAGACTTGACTTTCCAGCAATGTCAATTCACCCTAACTCTTCTGGAGAGCCCAGGGCTTGAACTGAGCTGTGTGATTTAGGAGGAATTCCAGATATTCCTTCTGAAGGCAGCTCCTTTCTGCGTTAGTTTGAGCTCTTCAAGTTAACCCAGAATGACACTCCAACTGAAATCAAATCAAATAATTTGATTTCATAGAAGGGCTGAACTGTGAGTGAACAGGATGAGTACATTGGGAGAAGAATTGTTTCTATTTGTAGTGATAGCTTGAAAGCCAAGAAAATGCAATAAAAGTGATCAGGATATGCTGAAGTCCACACACCTTAAAACACCGCTTTTTTTCTGTCCATCCATCTTAAATGAGTGAAATTGGACATTTGTGTCTGATGCTTAGATTCATATCTAAAACTCTGTAAGAAGTGAATTTATAAACGTACGCATGATTTCTTTTCATTCTTTCTTTGTCCTGAATTAAATCTTTTTTTTTTTTAACCCCCTCAACTACAAGACTGAAAATTCATGCAAATTCTACCATCTCAGTCTGAGCCTGCAAACTAATAGTGGCACTGAATGCAAAAGTGAGTGCAACCTGGACCTAAAAACACAATGTTCTCATCATGTGGCCTAATGAGGGTTGTCCATGTAAAAAGGTTAATATTTCATTCAGCTTTAGGTTTCAGGCAGCAGGCATAGTATTTTTTTATGTGTGGTAAATGACCTCATTAACATCCATTTCATGAAAATAGAATATTGTAACAATATTACATGGACCCACTCTCTTGCAGCCCAAGACCAACAGATTCTTGTGTATTTACAATTTACCATTTAATCAGTCAGTGGCTACAATTAAACATGTTTTTGGCTGCTGAATCATAGAAGCTCAGTGATGTCAATAGTGGTCTTCAGGTCTGCGGGCCTGAAGATCCAGACTTCGACATGAAGCCATAACTTTAGCACTGAACAGACGATCACTGGTTTCCCCTACTGAGGTCCATCCCTTGTGTGTTCTCCACCAATGTTACTGTTTCGCCAACGCTCAGCCGCCTTCCAGCCATCTGCTCCTCACACCTCATTCCTTTTTCTCTCACCCTGTCTTCTATCATACTTTCCCTCTCTGAGGATCAAAGGAACACAGAGTGGGTGGACAGATCCATCAGGCTCTTTAGCCATCTACTTAAAAATGGGGGGGTAAATGTGCCCTCTCCGAGTCCTTAGGGTGCTTCTTAGTTCTATTGCTGGTTTACAGTACCAACTTGATTTCCTTTACATACTTATACCCATTCCACTTGTGCGACGCTACAGAGACCACATTGGCCAAGCTAAGTATGATCATAAAAAAGCGCAAATGACCATAGTTAATCACAGTTGGCCGATAGGCTATGTCCTCTCTGAACTGGCTGCAATGAAGCTGTGCTGTAGACTGAAGTTATTATGTACCCTCCTGAGTCATCCTCTCTTCTATTCACAATCACTGAGAATAAAAGGCAACTTTTTAACCATTCACCTGCTGATTGCCCATGCACATAGGGTGGCTGTGTGGGGGCATTAACCACACATGAGTGAAGCAGTAGACAGATGTTAGAGACACACACTGTGGACTGCGCACATGAATATATGTGCAAGACAAACAGCACATCACTCCCACAGCAGGCACTATGACACACTTTTAATTAAAAAAAACAACAAAAACAACATACATTATATTTAGTGTATATAGTTGCATGCACATATAGGCCTACATCAAGATAAATGCATGCAGACATAGACATGCACTGATGTCAGTGGTATTCCAAATTAGAGCTCAAGGAAAGACATAAAGCACCCTTTTGCCACTGACAGACCTATTAAATGTGATTTATTTGTAGTCAAAATACCACAGATTTACAGAGATACAATGACATGGGTAAAATCAATAAGAAATATGGAAATTGTATTTTTAAAGGAAAACTAAATGGGAATTCCAGGTGAATTAAAAAGGTCTGCTAAAAGAAATCATGACTCAAAGAGAATGAAATACACCCACACTGTCTGACTGAAATACATCAATATGTGCTCTCTTTCATGCACTAACAGACATACACACACACACGCACACGCACGCACACAAATAAACACACACATATACACACAGCCTCAGAAAGCACACGGGAAGGAGACACAGAAATATACATGCTGCAGTCTTCATTCAACGGCCACTTCCATTCCACAGATATGCTCATGCATATGAAAAAATGCAGTTTTGAGAGACACACACACATATTCACGCACTCAAAGACACACACGCACAGAATACATAGCTTATTATTCTGTCTTTGAAAAGGCACGGCCTCTCAATAGCATCATCTACCTCTCCCCTCTCTCCATTGTCCTCTCCTCACATCCATAGCCAGCCAATGAATGAGGAAACAGCCGCTACCTGTAAATGAACCACACGCTTCTGTTTCTGGGGCCCAGTGATGGCCACGAAGAAGAGAGGGAGAGAGAGAAATCTCTCTCTCCGCATCCCCCCATTGCCATGTCCCCCCTCCTCTCTCTCGCGCGCTCTCCACCACCTCCTCCTTCTCCTCCTCCTCCCTCCTCTTCCTCCCGGTCTTTCAGAGAGAGCTCAGCTGAGAGAGCGCAAGAGAGAGAGAGAGAGAGAGAGAGTGTGTGATGGTCTGCATCCCATGTACTTCAGACAAGGGAAAGACAATGTGAGAGAAAGGCGGCGAGAGAAAGAGGATACCGGCGATTATCGCAACAGGAAGAGATGTGTGGTGTGTGTGTGTGTGCTGGTGGATGACAGGAAGAGGGCTTGGTTGCAAAATTGGGGAGATGGAGAACTGATTTTGAGGGGTGGAGATGCGGGGGATGGGTATAAATTTAAGGCAACACAGGGGGAGACAAGCGCATGCATTTGCTCATCCACAGGCTGGTATGTCACAGATAAGCTTGCAGTTAATTCCCACCCAGAATTTACTCTCTCTCTCCCTCTCTCTCACACACACACACACATTTGCCAACTTTGCTCGCACTCCATCCTCTCCTCTCAAACAGAGTTGTCATCACAACACAAACTAACAAACACTCTTCCTTTCCCATGTCTGACTGAAAAAGTCATTGAAATTCTTCAAAATGCCAAGCTGCGGGGACAGAACACACTCAGGGTCACCTTGCTTTTAATTGAGCACCACTTCACCACGGCACTGCAATTACGCTCAACCAACTTAACACTAGAGATGTAACCCCAGTAGCTGCTACTTTCATTTGGGACACAAGCGTTGCTGCATTAAAGTGAATGCCTATGAATGACAGCGGAAGCTGCTCAGCACAAGAGCAATGTCAGCTGTAAAATGTGTAAGTGACAGTAAACCAAAGGATGGTGACTATTACGTCCTTCTCATTAGCCCAGGGATCTTAGCTGAGCCTCATGGTTCGCCTTCTGATGACTCATCAGCAGGGTGATGTACATACACACAAAAACGCAGGCATTTACACATTTGCATGCACGCAAACTCCAAATAAGCATACATAGCTGCATAAAACATAATCGCAGCTGCCCAGGGTATGGCTACAGCTGCCACGTGAGAACAGCAGAAACTCCCCTCAACCTTTCATTATAGCAACATGGTGTTTGGTGTGAATGTGAAAAAGGAAATAGGAACATGTAGATGAAAGCATAGAAGATAAAATTGCATCTCTTTTTGTGGAGTCAAAAGGAACAGAGCTGACAGTGGCATGGTTGCTCTTTGTTCTCTTTGCCCACTGACGTGTCCACAGAGAACACAACTGTTCAGAATCAGCAGAAAACACTCACATATAGCATGATGAAAGACATGAATGAAAATACATATTAAACAAATGTGGAGGTACATCTATATGAGCCTGCTGTTCCCCTCAAAACAATGATGTGTTGATTATTTCACCCGTTTTGATTGCGTTCAGCTTCAAGCCTTACAATAAAGAGAGCAAACAGTCTGTGCTGCCCACACTATTGTGACAGTCCTCTAGTCTCCAAACCAAGCATGCACATTTGTCTTAAGCATGAGACAAATGGGAACGTCACAAAGCAATTAGTTACCATTCACCTCTATCATTTTATCAAAATTTCCCCAACAATATATGAAGGAAACAAAAAAAAAGACGTTTAAGTTATTTAATGAGTCAGAGGGTTTAGGGGTAAGAAAGGTTACCCAGAAATGTTGTATTAAATTAGACAAAAAAAAAAAAAAAAGGAATCCACCACTTAATACAGAAAGAGGCACAATATATTGGTACAGTCAGTGCTGCAGGAAACTTAGTGCAACATAATGGGAAGCGTGTGAAGACAGAAGAATCCGGACAGAACATTTAAAACAGTTGCCTTGAAAAGGAAGAAACATGTAAGGAAAATCAATCAAAACAAGAAAAATCAATGAAAGACCAATGGAGAGTAACAGATGTCAATGTTTGTAGAGAACTGTAAAAAAAAATAAAAAAAATAAATAAAATTGACTGAAGGAAAGCAAAAAGCGTAGCGAAACAGTCATGGTCTGTGGATGATTGCATGAAAGTGATCTTCACTGAAAGTGAAGCCACATTTGGCAAGAAGATGATGCTGCACCTTTTGTTTGGTGCAGATCCAGTGAAACCACATGAAGAAAACAAAATAAAACAAAAAATTCCCACAGTCATTGATGAAATGAGATTACATGTACACCAGAGGAAATTAAAGTCATTTACTCTACAGTAAATCCACAGTTTGGCCACTTTCCTGATTCCATCATTGGAAAGTAGGTTTGGTGATGATGAAGTCATTTTTCAAGACAATAATCCATCCTGGCACAAAACTTTGCTTAGGAAATAAATATTAAGGCATGCCACGACCAGCTAATAGTCCATATCTCAATCTAATTGGAAATTCATGGCAGAAATTGAAAAAAACAAAAACAAAAAATGATTTGTGTGTGTACATGTGTGTGTGTGTGTGTGTGCATATATGCATACACATACATACATACATACATACATACATACATACATACATACATATATACATATATATATATATATGCGTGTGTGTATATGTTTATACATGTATAAGTACTCATGACCTTGCACAGAAATAAATGAATAAATGGATATTGATAATGGATGGATGGATAAGTAAACAAATCCCAAATTACAGTAATGTTATATACGAGTTAGGATGAGTTTACATGAATAAAATACATTTGTTTGTTTACCACAAAACAAAACAGCTGAAAAAGTGTTGATTTCATAGTGTTTGCTAGCTGTTGTACCCATCATTTTACAGATGTACATCGTTCACAAAGCTTTTCCTTTAGTTAGACTTCCTGAAGGGGAAAAAATAGGTTGAACATACAGGCTAATAAACACTTCCCTCACATGTTATAAATAAAACAATCCAATTGCTTTATTTAAAGGCAGCTTTTTTCATGAAGTCACTGCTACTCATTTGCACTCCTTAGAACAGACTGTAAGACAGCAGCTTTTCTCACCTGGGACCGTCAGTGCCGTCGTAAGCACCAACAGTGACGTTGCGGAACAGCTTCCTCTTCGTTTTCTCACTGCGTGTCTCTGCAAAGCACATGGAGGCGATGCACATGCCCAATTAAGGTTTTCAGCTTCTGTGATGACATTTTCTGTGGCTTTTTGTGGAAACGTGTTTTCAGTGCACACAAGTATTACAGTTACATTTACACCCTATTTTTTGTCTTCAGCATGACTTATGGTTACTGTATAAATGGTGCAGCCGTGAAAATAAAGAATAAGTGAATAATTGTGCTCAGCATGCATTGTTAATTGGTGAAAAGGTGCTTTCATGTGAACTTGTGAGTGCCAATGTAAGGGTGATGTTCCACATTTTCCCAGCTGCAATATCAATGCATCATTTTCTATGTGTCGTGTCAACCCAGTTTTTGAGCATTTTTACTTCATAATTAAACAGCAATCATAAAGAAAATATCAAAATCTTAAACAGGAGGCTAAAAAAACTATTGTTTTACATTTAGAGAGGTGCAAGTCATCTATGAAATCAGCTATTTCTAGTTTGCCAGAATTTTTTAAGTTGCTCCAATGGAGACAGAATGATATTTCTGCAATACAGTATTGAGATTATAATCCCACATGTCTCATTTTACCTTTGTCTTTGCTGGGAGCCGCCACCTCTTGCACACATTCTGAAGGAAACCAGCCAGTGCGTCCTTTCACTGTTCCCTCCCAGTATCCCCCCTCTCCAACACTTAACACTGAGACAGACAGATAGTCATAAAAATGTCTAACATAACATTTTTCCTGTATTAACCTTTATTGGTGATGTTTTATAAATACTTAACATTACAACAAATGATCTGCACTGAAAAATGTCAATCATTTGAAAACTTGTTCATTGCTCACAAATCAGCAGCCACCGGAGCTGATGATAATCTCACCTTTAACTTTGTCCCCTTTGTTTAATGAGAGCTCTCTGTCTCCACTGGCAGAGTGGGCACGAGTGGCCACATACACCCGCCCTGGCACTGCGCTGTACATACGCTTCATCTGACCTCCCCCGCTGCCTGCTGAGGTTGCGCTGCAGAGGGAAAAAACTGCTTTTCCAAGAGCATGACATGAGATACACTAGGAACGCAAGAGCGATGACATCAAGCTTGTAAGGCTGACTCCTTTGACATTCAGTTGCTGAGGCAGCTGAGACAAAGATCCATGCTTCATTCTTGTATTTACTAACAGCGTTCAACATTCAGTATGTCTCTATCCTAATATTCTAACATTTCTTTTTGCCACATTATATTTCATATTCTCTGTCAACAATGTCCTTTTGATTTGCCATAATTATACTGTGAGTGAGATTTTTTTTCTCGTATGCTATTCACTTATATAAAGTTCCTTTTGGATAGTAGGGGTCAAAACAGCAGTGTGATCCATATAAAATGGTTTTACACCAGATGCCCTTCCTGACGCAGCTGGGAATTGAACCATTTGATACGCAGAAGGTCCACTGAGCCACCAGGTAGGCTCTGACGACGCAGATTCTGTTACTCTGTTCTGACAGATCACTTGCAGATCTTTTGAACATCTTTATGAAAACACCAAAATTTGCATCACATTGACCATCCAGGGCTCTTCACTAGATTCAAACTCTGTTAGCATAAGAACGGAGTTTCTCTGCACCAGCACACCTGGGTTATTGACAAACTTGTGCAGACCATGATGACAGCCGAATGAGAACAGGTTTGACAAAAAAACTGCACTAGGAAACATGATAGTGGTTACTGTTGTGGAGTAAAAAAGAAAAAGAATCTTCAGAAAACCATGAAATGTTCACGCAGTTCTTCATGATATTGGTCATGAAAAACAGAAAAAAAAAAAAGCTTTAGTACTGCTAAGGAATTTCAAGACCCTGACTATGAAATTGTAAATATTCCAGATATGTAATTGATGACAGGAAAAATATGTAATCGAACAATTAATATTAACAATTTATCTTTACTAGGAAGGTTTATTTATATAAAATCTACTTGACACAGTATGTCACTGAGTAGCAACAACCGTAAGTGTGCCTCTGTGCTCCATTCATGCACTATCACAATAAGCAAGTATAACATCATTTTGCTTCACCCGCCCAACCCTCTCCCACCCACGCACACACACACACACACACACACACACACACACACACACACACACACACACACACACACACACACACACACAC
>JBAMYA010000011.1:4955338-4969629 GCA_037176975.1 Arrhamphus sclerolepis
AATATAACTACTCTTTTATTGAACAATATACATTTTATTATTATTATTATTATTAATAATAATAATAATAATAATATGAATTTTGAATCTTAACTTTATATGTTTATTATTTTGAAATTATTGTTCCTTCCTTTATTAGTATCATATAATCAATAATAATGTTATTATGTTGATTACTAATAATAATATTTTATAATAATATTAAATTAAATCATTATTATATAATATAAATACATAAAGATAGAATATAGCTTACGATGGTATTTATTTCTATTTCTGCAATTTAAAACGGCTTTATAGCCGAAGAGAAATAAAATTCTGAGACAATTTTCTACAGCACATTTATCTGTTGATTGATTGATTGATTGATTGATTGATTGATTGATTGATTGATTGATTGATTGATTGATTGATTTCTGGAGCAAAGGATAAAAAGGTAGTCCAAGGGATAACATGCAAAAGTATAAAACATGTTTCCAGCATGGTCCTTGGTGTTTGGTTCCTGACATGAAAACCTAAACACCAACTATCTGACAAACATCAGGGAGAACTGATGACATCCAGCATCATCTGAGCTGCAGCTGCAGTCGGATTCCTAGATTCATGAATCCTGCTGGACACATCTGGAGTCCAAACACCTGGACCAGCTGATGGCCCAGGATCAAATCGCAGAGCAGCTCAGATTTTCCTTTTAAACTTTAAACGAAAATCTCTGCACCATGAAGCTGAACTTGTAGCATCGTTGTAAAGTTTCCTGTCTTTCAGGTGTCTCTTTTTCTTCTGTCTGACTGACATCTGAAGGTCCACATTTGGCAGCAGTGAATTAATATTTAATAGGATAGAAACACCTGAGAACCGCTGCTCTGGATCTCCTTTCCTCTTTTATGTCTTTCTTCCAATAAAGCAGAGCTGTGGAGCTCCCTGAGCTCCAGAGCTGCAAGCTTCGACAGCAGATGAAACAAACCACGTTCATATTTGTTTAGCTGCTCTGAAGCTCCAGACTGCAGGGAGACGGAGACTGTTCAACGAGCTGCACGTCTGTGTCTGACAAGGATTAGGCCAAAACACAACTGGTGCAGAGCTGAAAGAACACATGAAAGCTTCTGAACCACTTCTGAGAAACATGCAGATGATTTCAAGGAGAAACGAAGCCTGAAAGAGCTGAAAGCTCCAACCAGAAGAGAAGAAACGTCTGAGCCGCACGATGGAGAACCTGAGCTGGAGAGCAGCTGGTTTATGTCAAAAAGTCAGGATTTAGTAAATGTCTGAAAAATATTTCACAACAAAAAGGTGATAATTTTGTAAAAACTCTTGTTTTTTGTCAAATTTATTTTTTACGATGTTGTGATTTTGGGACAACATATTGAAATCACAGAAAAATGTGAAATTTTACAATGTCAAAATGTTGTGAAAAGTTGACATTTTCAAAAAAAATTTCAAAAAATTTCAATTAAAAAAGTCACAATTTTGTGACATTTGTGATCGTATGATACAAAAAGTTTCTTTAACAAAAAAGATTTAAAAAGTGATCTTAGTACAGAAGTCTTTATTTCATGATAAAGTTTGCAATTTTTCAGAAATTTTACATCTATGACAAAAATAGTTTGTTTTTTTATTCCAAAAATATGTGATATTGCAAAATTTTGAGTAACGCAAGAGAAATTAGAGAACAAAAGCCACTGAGAAACAATTATGATTAAAAACAGCTAGTTTTGTGGAATTTGAGGTTTCTTGACACTGAAGTTATGATTTAGCAAATGCTTGATGGCAAATTTAAAAAAATTAAAAGTCAATTTAACAGCAATCACGAGAAAATTATCAGTTTTTAGATCTAAAATCTTTTTCAATTGTTTCCAAAATCTGAATTTCTAACATAAACCAGTTGCTTTCCACTTCAGTTATTCCACTTTTTGATGTCTCGTTATAAATTTTAATTGTCATTTAACACTTTCACAGACGAGATAAGATGAAAAATTCAGACTCATAAAACAAGTAAACTTTGTAGTAGTTGAACATGCCCTCAGTGCTTGTTCACTTTCACATTTCATTTTCTTCTGTTGATTTTTCTTTTTTTTTTCTCTGTGGCTTCGAGGTTTGTGATTCCTCCACTGAGCTAAAGTTTTTATCGACTGCAGTGCAACATGAGTTGCTTTTATTGATTAGGCAAAAAAAAGCTGTGGGCTGAAAATTCTTCTCATGAAGACGTTATGAGCATATTCTTTAAGTTATCGTTACTCTTTTAGTCCTGATAATCTGTATGATAAAAAAAAATGCTATCTAATAAATGTTTTTAATAAATATATTTTGTCACATTGATGGAAAAAAATGCAATATTTATACTCATATTTTCAAGACAATACAGTGGATTTATCCATGTTATTGAGCATAATTTAAAGTTTCATTCTGTAACATAATTAATTGTTAAACGTTTAATATACAAATATTGTATGTGACCCAGAATCTGTAACTGTTCCAGTAATAATGTTAGAAATACAAATGCACACACACACACACACACATACACACTCTTTCTCTTCCCAGATTCACCTACAGTATCTATGCTGCTATATCCAGTTTTCCTGTGTTGCACGCCCCTCCACATCTGGCCCTCATTTCCCCTCATTTCCTCAGCAGTACCATGCTCATGTCAGTTTATCAGCAAACCCACTATTTTGCTCTGGACTATGGCCTCTCTGGAGGTCTGTATACTCTGGTGATTTACAAAATTCAGTCAACCAAAATGGTGAATACAGCAGACATCAAAATATTACTATTAGCTTTGTATTTTTATCCAAACAATGATATTTACCATCAAATCCTGCTGTTCCCAAGAACAGCTTGATTGTGCTGCAAGTGCCTCATTAAAGTTACAACCTCTGTGCAAATTAGACAACCCTCTGACAATTTATGAACCTGTCGGCCATAAATATCTCCTCAGCTTCCTTTATTTTGCAAAAAATATATTAACTCTCTTGCAGTCAAAAAGGCATTCACTAAGCAGACATGAAAATCCAACTTCTTGCATATAACTGAATATAAAGCAAAAATGCTGAAATGTCTCAAAGGATGTAGTCCCTTTATCTTCACACAAAACAGCATCCGTATGAAAGCAACATACCTCTGTCTACCTCTTGGCTGCCGGTGCCTCTCCTCTGTGTCACTCTGGCCTCCCCTCCCTCTGGAGGGGGAGCGTGTGCGAGCTCTGGGGCTGCTGGAGCTTCTCATGCCTATGGAGGCCCTGCGCTGGGCCTGCAGCAACACATTTAGTCACATACATAAAATATTGGGTAAGCGATGTATTATTAAGAGAGCATATGTAATATCACAACGATCACAGGATGAGCATCCGCGTAATGGATCTCAGTACCTGCACTGGGTTGGGATTGGTTGCAGCCTTGTTGGGCAGGACCACGGGGTCAGACTGGGTCATGGTGTTATCGCTATTAGCGCGCAGCAGGGGGTGGGAATGAAGCGAAGGGAGTGGCAGAGTGTGGGCGCTGTCTTTGCGCATGGGAACAAACTTTGGTGATTCCAGAAAGGGCACTGAATATGTGACATTTGATAGGGAAATGTATAGCGGTGGAACAGATGTCATGGGTGGAAAGTACCAAAGGATGGGATCAGGGGAGGTGGGATGAGGTTTGATATGACACAAAGAAGCAAGACAAATTGGTAGAGGAATAAAAAGGAGATATTAAGAATATATACATGACAAACCTGGGACTGTACAAGACAGGGAGGTGCTGGGCACTGGTTTTTAGCAATTAAAAGCACGTTCAGAATAATTAGTTTGGCAGGAAAGCTTACCTACGTCAGAATCCTTGTGATTTTTGATGATCTCTCCAAGTTCAAAGTGACCAGCCATTACAGCTACCTGGAAACACGGAGAAGAAACTGAGAAGCCTAATTTCAATTTTCAGCAATGAGAAAAGGTCCAAACATGTTTATTATGTTACAGTATAAGTCCTTAAACCATTTACAGTACCTGAAAAGGAGTCTGACCAAGCTTATTCTTAGCCTCTTTATTTGCTCCCCTATACAGAAGAACACGGATGCAGCTTTCCTGGAAGTTCGGAGAGGGAAAGTTGATCGGCTTAACTGCTTAAGACATTAGTAGTGTTGTGGCAATAATGTTTTCACATGAGACATCTATTCCATATACTTGCCTTGTTATAGAGGGCCGAAATGTGAAGTGCAGTGTTCCCTGAGGCATTTTGAGAAGCAGTGTCTGCCCCATAAAACAGCAGATGCTCCAAGTGTTGTGCAAAACCATTCTGGCAAGCCTTTTAATGTGAAGAGTGTAATAGAAATAAGCACAAATTGTTAGTATTATAAGTATAAATGGACACACAAGTTGATGTGAAGAGACATTTTCATACATGACAAGAATAAGATACTGCAAGATAACAGGCAGAAATGAAGACATACGAATCTGATACGCTGAAAAGGGAAAGTAAATGGTGCACTGTACGTCTACGTAGATTTAAAAATTACTCTTACAGAAAAAAATGGGTAAGACTCATTAGTATTGGGGCATGGATGAAAGGAAACAAACTAAAGCACCCTGAAACAGTAGAAATAAGGCTTCAACAGCCTGTGAGGTTTCCACATATTTTCCTGCAGCAAGTAAAATGTCACAAGATACGTACAAAGTAAAAGAACACAGAGCACGGTAAAACCAAAATAAAATACCATGACAACCTGCTCGCAGTGCAAATGCAAATTCACCAGAACGTCAGAGATGCAATGTAAGACCATAGATCTGTATCTCCAGAAAGAGAAAGAGATAATATCCAATACTCTCTCTGGACCGGACTCGTTTGGAGATGACCCGAGCAGGTTTGAGAAAACAATGTGGCCACACATCTGTTTATTGCATTATCATAATAATATCTGTATCCCTGCCTTTGCCTCCCAAAGGCTGTTAAGGATAATGAGATGGTGATGAAGAGTACCTTATGTATTTCTTCCATTCCAAACTCCTCTTCATCCCTGTGCTACAGAAAAGAAAGAAGTAAGGGAGGAAGGAGAGAGAATGGAGAGATGAGTGAAACAGCAGAGAGGGAGGTGTGAGAAAATGCTGAAAGAGACTGAGGGTGACATTACATGACAACTACCGCAGAGATAAGACAAAGAAGTGATGGTGCTTAAGTTAACACTAAGAGAGGCACACAACAGAAATGTTTTACATAAAAATATGGAAGGAAACCATGAAATCAGGGGAAGCCACAGACTGGCTGATTTGTGTCATTAATCAGTTCCTTGACAGTCTAAGATGTTACTACCTGATGGGATTCATCCCAGCCATACTCATCCCTTGTCCCCAACTTTGCCCTGTAGTAGAGCAAGGTCTCACAACAGGAAGTGTCGCCCCCTGCCAGCACAGTGTGGTACAGTGGGGTCAGGCCACAGCGGTCTTTGTAGTCTGGAGATGCTCCGAGGGACAAGAGAGCCTGGCAGAATGACACAAAGACAGCAGTGTGTGTGTGTGTGTGTGTGTGTGTGTGTGTCCAGCGAAAGCATGTCACTGTGCCAATCATTGAAATCACAAAAGTTTAAAAGAGTAGTACTGACATGCTCTGTCAATTATTAACTTGTTCAAAACAAGTTCAAACATCTGTTTGTCTCTCATGTCAAAACTAAAATGCTGAATTTCAGGAAAACCTGTTTAAGGAAGAAAGGCGTAACAAATGTTAACACTGAAAGTTTCCTTTGTTCAGTTAGGAATCAAATACCAAACGGATCAATATCAGGGATGTCGTACATTGATTGAATTAGTTTTGGAAAAAGATTTTTTAAAAAACACAACAACAAAAAAAAAACAACTGTAACTCAGGTGTTTGTGAACAGAATGTTGGTTGGTTGCAGGTTACTGTTTATCAGAAACACCATGGGATTTATTCACACTTTCTAAGTTTTCCTCCTCTCCTCAAACTTTTCTCCGTTTTATATGCTTTAGAAATATTTGTGTATCTTTCACTCAAATATTAAAAAACAACAACAAAACCCTCTAGCATAGCATATAGAGCATTATTATTAATGTATCACACATTTCAGCCGTACGAACACACATGTGCGTGCTCCTCTTCTCAGCGTGTTCGTTTGTGTTACCATGGCCCAGTGAGGGTGGTTGAGGATCCTCTCCAGACTGGAAAGGATTTATTTGGTCTGAGCAGGATGTCTTCCAAAACTCTAACTCAGAAGGCTCTTTGAATTTACCGCAGCTGATAATTACCACCTGAAACAGGACGCTGGAAATCTGGTGTTGCTCATCAAGGAACCTCTGGATGAAAGAGACCAGCTCAGCCAGACCCTAGAGTGCAAAACCTCAACAGTGAACCACAAAAGGTTCATCAAGAAAAAAAAAGGGAGGAGGCAGTGAAAAAAAAATGGAGGAGCGCAGGAAGGACATCGAGGAGGCAAAGAAAACAGTGGAGGAAAGTATGAAAGCCCTAAAGAAATGGAAGAATGATCTGAATAAACAAGAAGGGGAGAGAGAAAAACTAGAGGAGGTAAAAACAAGAGCGAAGGAGGCAACTGAGAAAGTGAAGGAGGAAAAATTATAAGAAGGACAGGAAAGAAATGACAAACAAATAAAACAAGAACACAGAAGCAAAGCAAGATGTTGAGGAGTAAAAGAAAACCCTTCAGGAAGAGAAGAGTGGTCTGGAGGAGGAGTTGGAAAAAAGGAGGGGAGTAAATAAAATCGAAGAGGAAAAGAGTGATTTGGAAGAACAAAGAAATAAAATAGCGGAAGAAAATAATCCATTGCAGGAGCAAAAGAAAACCTTAATTTATTTAAAACAATGTGGAGTGAGTTGGAAAAAGTTGAAAAGGGCAAAACATGGAAGAAAAGAAACAAGAACTGAAGGGGGAAAAAAAAGAAAAATTTTGATGAGAGTATGAATCAACTTGAGGAGGAAAAGAACAAATTTCAGGAGGTTAATAAAATAAACGAGGAGAGGAACAAACATCTGGAGAAGAAAGCGGGGGAACTGGACCAGTGTAAACACAAACTGGCAGAGAAGAAAAAAGAGAGAGGGGGGAAAAATAATGTTCTGCAGATGAAGGACTGAAGGAAAAGAGTGAAGAATCGAGCAAACTCTGGGGGAAGCTGGAGCTGGATTCCAATAAGATAAATAAAAGTGTGACAGACACACCCTGCCCTCCACCCTCTCTCCGGTTTCTTCATCCTCACATCAGCACCCTCATTCATTCACCCTGTCATCCCTTCCCTGCCACCTCCATCCTCACTCCCCCGCCGCACGAATTCACCTCGCCTTCACCTCCTTTATTATCCCTCATAACAACCTTCGTCCACTTTCCTTCCTTAATGTTCCCTTTCCATAATCAAATATAAAAAAAAGTATATAATTCTCAGTTATTAACAAAAGAAAGGCTGCCATTTATGAACTATTAAAAAGTAAAAACGAACATTAATAATACTTCTGCATGAGTCTGCCTCTAGAATAAACTCAGTGGAAGATGTGAAAGAGGCACATTCAGGCTGTTGGTACAAACATGTGGGGTCATGATTTTCAAAGAAGTGAAACGCTGCTATTCTGGTTGTCCCAAATCACCGACTATAATAGAAAATGATAGAACTTGGATTATAAATGGATTACAGTGAACTGGATTTCTTTGGAATGTGACTGGATGTAATTGGGCTGAACACGACCATATTTAATTGGAATGGACTGAATCACATGCAGCGTTGTCTCAAAGTTCTTACCAGCAGCCCAGCATGGTTGTGAGCTCTAACAGCTTTGTGCATGGCTGTCAAGCCATCCCTGCTCCTGAAGTCCACATGAGTGCCGCCCAGAATCAGCAACCTAATGCCCTCCACCAGCAAGCCAGACTGCATGGCAACAGAGAGTGGGGTCTCTGAGGCGCAGCAAAGAGGAGAAAGTAGACAGGTGAAAGTGGCAATCAACACAACAATAAACCAACAAATGTTTTTTGTTTTTTATTCGAAAAGCTACACACACTGGTGAAAAAAAACAACTCACCTCCACTGTCGGGGTCATGAAAATTTGGATCAAGACCTTTTTCGAGGACTTTTGTCATTTTCTCTATTGCACCGGTCTGAATGTAATCCAGAAACTTCTTCTGACTGGCCTGAGTTCAGAAAAAAAAAAAAAAGGTGGGAATGTATTTCACAGACTTCAAGAATGCCAGGCTAGCGACATTAATGTTCAACTGACAAGAGAAGAAATACCTTTGTGCTGAGTTTTGCGAGAGCTTTTTCATCCAGATTGGTCTGTTTATAAACTCTGGTTTTGTACCTAAACTGAGGGCAAAAAAAGACCTGAGTGAATGATATGAATCATGTGGCAATGTGGTTCTGTTTATCAGCCTACATAGAAACATCATAAAACAATGACTATTTGTGCAGTAAATCTGTCGTTTGCTGTTATTTACAGCTGCCCAAGCTCAATTCTAATTGTTTACAGAAAGTCAATCTCCCACTCAAACTTTCTGGAACGGCTCTATCATTGATGCCTTTAGAAAATTAAATCTGATTTACTTTTGTTTTTGGAGAAAATCTTAAGTGTGCTTCAGATCTCCAGTGAGCAACAAAAGACCATTTAAGGTGAAAGTCATCTGAGAAGCCAAATATCGTGTCGTCTTCAGATTTTTTATCCTGATTTAACAAAAAATATCAAATGTAAATAAAGGTTCCTCTCTAAATGACACAAAACCTACTATTTATACTTCTTTTTCCCCACTGTAAATGTTAATTAAGTTAAGCATCATAACCTGTGGCCTTATTGTGTGATATTGTAAAAGTTTTAAAAGCTTTTTATATCCTGCCAGGAAATCAAAAACACTCAGAAGTTCGGTACAATGTCTTGGTGGATTTAAAACCCTGTGCTGAGCTGAGTTTTTTCCATCATCATAGAAAGGTTTGGTGGGCAGAATAAAGATGTGATCTGGGATTATATTTAAAATAGCTTCAGTGTGTTGATTAGAATGAGCTGATACACACTTAGCTCTCTAGAGTGGTCAAAGTCAGGAGTCAAGGATCACCTGCATTTTATCTCTTCATTTCCGTTACTTCTACCCATCATTGAGGTGTTAACGTCTCAAAGAAACCAATTTCCTAGCAGCAATGAGGCCTATCTTTTCTTGTTTCTTGTTTCCAGGAAACTGGCAGCCGAGAAAAATCATCCAGTAGACATGCAGTTACACACATAGATATTGTCAAGGGAAGTGCACTTGACAACTGATTGGAGATGCTGCTCAAAAATTTACCAGCAGGCTTACATTTCAAGAGTGTAAGGATGGAATGCACCAGGAGCCCCATACAACAGCGTATCAGGGATCTACAAGAAGTCCCATGGTGTGACGTTTTTCAGAAAAGTTAGCTCTGTGATGAGGGCTGTGAGGAGCGAGCAGAACATTATTCCAAAGTCACAATCAAAGTCAGGATGTATTTTTCAAGCCTTCGACCATTAGAAATACAGTAAGAAGTCGGCCAAGGGGAGGTCCGTGTAAGATAATTCACGTAAGAAAGCGTAAAACATTCAGACAGAGCTCGAAGTTCCTTTATCCGTGATTACTTAGAATGGGTGTTTCTTTAATGGCTGAATTTATGGGTTCCCTCTGGCATTCTAGCACACCATAAACTGTAAATAAAAAGAGCAGCCTGGGTGGTCATAAGAGCCTCCAAAGTACTGTAATAGTTGGAGACTAGTGTCATTGTAAATACCTCCCAAGGTGAATACTAGTGCTAATTTAATGGTGAAAAGACCTCCCTTCAAATATTTATTTACCACACTTTGACTATAACAATAGATTTTTTTTTTTTAAACCCATCTACTTTTGACTTTGCAGTGGAGTAAAATTTAGCAACAAAGCCTCAAAACTACAGAGCAATGTTCTTGACAGGAGCCTTTGTTAATAATGTAAGCAGGCTGTTTGGTTTGAAGTCCGTCTCTGAGAGAGCAGGCTGGGATCTCAGCGCCATCAGACTTGGCAGCATTAACAACAAGACAACCACCAGAGGGCAGTGTCTTAATTGTATTAAAATATGAGAATGTGAAACTGATGCAGTAGCAGAGGCCACTTAGTAAAAAGCAGAGAAGTATAATACACTTTGTGTGTTACATAATATGCAGAGTGTAATTAAATACATCCAGTAAAGCGTTCATTTGCTGAGTTCATTTTACTCTCTTGAGCTTGGGAATTATGAAGCAAACTAATCTCCTTTTCTGCTGCTCCTGGAGCATACACTTTTTTCCCACCAAGTTACGAGCGATGAATGTTTTTTCTTTTTCTTTAGCATCTTTTCAACTACCCAAACATACAAGAATAATAGTAAGTAACAAATGGCGACCCTTTCTAGATTTTTTTGCAACAATGTAACCCCCCACTTTCCCTTTGTTTTTTTTGTTTTGTTTTTTCTCATTTACATTTATTTTCAATTAGATTATTTTGTCCTTCGCTTAGTTTTATTTATTTGTTTTATTTTGTTTTTGTAATGTTTATTTGTTGAATTCTTTGTTGAAAGAATGTTAAAAATCCAATGGTGTGTATGGACGTTCAACAATGTAATGTGCCTTGGTTTATGTAAGTGCTTACATTCCTCATGTATACACACCAATAAAATAAACTGGGAGAATAATAGGAAGTAAACATCTATGCAGTCGGGGCGGACTGTAAACCATCCATCCATCCATCCTTTACACCCACAAGAATGTAAGGGATCATTTCTATGATTAAAATCCTAGACTCTTCATATTCCCACTTATTCATATCCCCTCCCTCATACCTCCAAGTAGGGTACCCCTTTTTCAAAGGACCGAGCGTAGTCTCGCAGGGGCCGCTCCTCCTCCAGGAACCTGGCGTCCCCTCCATCTCCAGCCGGTTGGAAAAGGCCGTAGTTGTAGACGTCCCACAAGGACTCACCAAGGGAACAGATGATCTGCTGCTTGGCGTTCCACACCGTGCAGTCCTGATCAAACTGCAGACACCTCTGACAGACAGACAGGCGTACAGGGCAGAGGAAAGATTGGAGGCTCACAGCACACAAGGGGCCCTGTCATAAATATCTCAGCTGCAGATTTTCTGGAACAAATAGGCAAAGACTGACAGTTCACAATGGCTAATTATTCACTAAACTGTTGGCAGTTACTTTAGAAAGATATTTTTCAAGTTGTTGACATTCTTATGTACTTTAATCTTCCCAATTAATTTGTCATTGTGGGAGCACTTTCACTAAATCAGGAATTATACACATTCTTGACTGAATGTGAATACCTTTTAAAGAGGAAGTTGGCGCCCATGCCAGCAACGGCGTTGAGACAAAATATGTTTTTCAAACACACAAAAAGCCTAGACAAGCTGTGGGTTTGCTAAGGAGCTTATCATCTATAGATCAGCTGACTAATATGCCCGCTAAACACTTCAACATGATGTGGATTTGATGACTACCCAGTTAAATTTCATTTTCATGTTAAAAAACAAAACAAAACATAATCCTTGTCTCATTTATTTGGCTTTTTTTCTTGTTTTCAAAGGAAAATACTAGACAGTAGGCTATTACATGATGTGTTGGTTGGGTTAAATACTGTTTTATGTGCCACACCAGCACATTAAAACATGTATAATATTAACTCATATACTATATTACATAAGTTACAGCCATTCTGTATAACACATTTATTTACATTGACATTTATTTATTATTCTTGTTTGTTACATATAATCAGGATATTCTTTATGTAGAGTGAGATTTTGTTTGATTGATTCCTTGCAATTGCATTTTATTACTACGGCTTACTTTACCTATGAACTGAAAAAGATTGCTGTTGTATTGCATGGAAGGCCGGCACAAACACGAATGCGCACATTTAATGTGTTTGGTTAAATAAGTAGCCAACTACTTTAAAGTCAGTCACTGAATGCATGAGAATGTGATGTGTGCAGAATATGAATGCATTTCCTTTTTCCTAAATAATTAATCACCCTCCACATCCATGGAAATTACATGACATGTGCTTTTCTTTTAGGCTGTGCTATCAGGCTATTAGATTCCAACTCATTTTAATTTCCATACCATTTTTTTTTAATTAAGGAGCAAAAAGAAAAAAAAAATCAGGACTTAGGTAAACATTTTCAGTTTGCATCTGTATGGAAATCAAAGGCAGATTACAGGACGCAATTTTTATTTTATTTTATTTTTTGCCTTTTATTGCAAATCTGTGTGATGGACCCAAGGCTTACTGAAAACTTCCTTGTGTGTACTCTGTGTGGTATGCCTAATTAAATTTCACTGTGATTTGTGCACTGCCCATTTCCTCCACATTATTACATTTTCCTGCGTTTTAACTGGAGGAGCTTTTTTTTTTCCCTTATCTGGAGCCTTTAACATGAGAACTGAGGGAACCTAAAAGATGTATGCATCCAGACTATTGTTCCATCTCTGAGAACTGTAAGCAAAATTGCATAGCTCAGCACACTGTCATGCCCCCAGCTCTACCCCCACCCGTCCTTAAGCCCCGATAAGGTTGAACTATTCGATAGTGTAGCCAACCCTATTGGCATGGCAACCAGTTCATTAGAGGAAGCAGGCACCCGTTGCCGTAGCAATGTCTTGGTGGTCCCTGGGAGGTAAACCACATGATGTGGATGAGCGTATGTGTGTTTATGTACACACATAGAAGTGAGCTGCATAGTATAAGTGTGTGTGGGTGTGTACATTCTTTTGGGAGTGATAAAGCAGTGTATATACTTCACTATGGTCTCTGTGAGCACATGTGTATGAATGTGGAAAATGGATAGATTGAATGGCTAGTGCCTGGGAGAACCTGACTAATGTATACTACCATATATTACAGTGATACTTCTCTACTAGTTGTTCAATTTTCTACATCAGGGATTTTCTGAGGTCTTTCTGGCTGCATTTGTCCCATCAACTGGCAGCATTATGGTTTTTGAGAAAGCTTTTACCCTTTTGCTTGTTTAATCCCTACCACTGTTTTGACCACTTACATTTTCTTTCATCCCTAGACTCTTTAGCTTCAAATATTTGTGTCCTCTCTTTCCCTCTTTTTAATTCAGCTCCATAATATTCCAGCTGCAAGATTTAGCAGTGTTTGTCAGTGGTGTGCAAAGACGAATGTGATGCCTGTGGCAGAGACTTAAGAGCAAAGCTGAAGCCTTCCATATAGTTCTTCCTATTAAGAGCCACACATTTTCTCAGCTCTCCCCAAACTCATTAAAAACCTATTAGATAATTAGCAATTACTGTTATATTGAGGGCAGATTAGCTGACATGTGGAACAGTCTGCATGTTCAGGGAGTTGAAAGTGGAGAAAGAAAGATGGGGGAGAGGGTAAGATGGGGCAATCTCACCTGAATAGAGAGGATGTGTGGGATGGCGAATTCACACCTGCTACCACCTGAAGGCTGACAGCTACTGTAGGTGTGAAATGATGCTAACATCATTTTTGGAAGATAATTATGACCATGCCTGACCCAAGCTAGATGCTTGCAAGGATTTGTTGGCTTAATATGTATGCCCTCTCAGGTCACTCAACACTAGTTTAGAAATGCATTATTTCTTGCTTCCTTTTGGGACTCATGGCTGGACTCGTAGAATAAGTGTGATGAAAATACTCTTATTGCCCACTGTTGTTTGTACCAACTACCCTTTGGCTTTTAAACCCAATAATTAGAAATGGATGTGAATTTGACACTGCACTAAAGGTACTTAAAATGTTTTAATTTAGAGATGCAAAGCGGCTGTGCATTGTGGCTTTCATTAGGAAAAGAGCAACCACAAAAAAGCCAGAGAGAAAACCATCACATCACATTTACTACATATTTGCAGTACTGTTTTGAGGTGCAAATACAAAGAAGTCTTAACAGGTTTCCTTTTGTCTTTACTTGCACATAGTCCACAGAGTGAGTCTATGTCCATGTAATAGCCATAACATGGCCGACTGTGGTGTGAGATATTATTTTTAAATTCTGTTTATAAAATTAAACCTACATTTCTCTCTGAAAGAGTAATACCAGAGAGACCTGGCTTGAACTACTTCCTCATTTGGAAAGACCTCTTGTGAGTGCCCTGTTTGTGGGGGAGACTTTTTCACAGAGATAACTGACTTTCAAATTGTTTGACTTTGATTAAGTTTGAGGAGTTAGTCTTGTAAAGTCTAATATGTAATATATATATATATATATATATATATATATATATATATATGTGTGTGTGTGTGTGTGTGTGTGTGTGGGTGTGTGTGTGTGTGTGTGTATATGTGTGTGTGTGCACAGATATATAG
>JBAMYA010000011.1:4975946-4986353 GCA_037176975.1 Arrhamphus sclerolepis
ATAGATAGATAGATAGATAGATAGATAGATAGATAGATAGATAGATAGATAGATAGACAGACAGACAGACAGACAGATAGATGGATAGATAGATAGATAAGTGTATATTTTTAGTTCATGTAAGAAAAAAACAACAGAAAAAACACAACAATGGAAATTCATAACCAAGAAAAGGAATAGTCAGAATCATGTCTTTTTGCCCGTCCTATTCCAACAAAAAGAAAAATCAGCTCTTACAGCAAACTATTTGTAAAATAAATAAATAACTCAAGTAAAAAAAAGAAAATTGAGGGAGTAAAATCACATACAGTATATGAGCACAGCAGAATATGAACATGTTATTTTGGGGCTGAAAATGAAGAAATATACAAACCATAGAATATAACACCTCCATAATGAACAAGTGACGCAATGAGAAACACTCCCTGCCACTCTTCACGTGTCTATCAATGACAGATGACAAAAACAAAGAAAAACAGATTTAAGAGAATAATAACACTCAAATGAGTCATATATTTGCACATACATACTTGGACTGCACTTCATAAATAAGCCTAAAGTCAAACTTACTGAGATAATTCTCATGGCTTAATTAAACTGATGCTTGTTTGTGTTAGATTTCCTCTTGTTTAACAGATAGAAGAGGTAAAATAAGAAAGAATCCTTTGAGGGACTATGATAAATTCTGCAAATGTCTAAATGAAAACTGATAAAATTATTAAAATTATGTAATTAAAATATGTTCCTGACCACATTTGTGAGTTTAAACACACAAACATTCATATTTCATTCTCACCTTATGTTTGGTCATGGCACCAACTATAAGTGGACAAACCATGCCAGACAGAGTGCCCACGCCATTGGAGATTCCCATAAGGATACTAGCATATCGTGGTGCGATATCCAGGTGGTTGACATTGAAACCTTATGAGGAAAGATAAGCATTATCACACCCACATGTTAAAACAATATCTATTTCTGCACTAAACCTGTAACATTTATTATATATTTTTTTTAATTCACCTGAAATGGCAAAACCAGAGAAGCCCACAGCCAGGACCAGGAATGTGATCGCAACCCCTTTTGTGTGTGAGAAGCCCACCACGAGGAGCAGGGTGGCCTCCATCCCAAACCCTGATGCAGATGAAGGAGTGTTAACAAGGAGTTTTGCATGTGTATAACTTGTTTTAATGCAAGATATCTATTCAAGTGAAACACTTTTCTTGTTTTGGAGAAAATGTGGTTCTCTGAGTTAGCATTTATCTCACGCACACAGCACGCTTCTCCATTTTGTTTTGGTATCAACTTGTCTCTGCAGTTCAAAAATAGCACCCAGAGGAAGAGCTTCTGCTTTACTTCAGGTCATCATGTACTGTATATCGTGCAGCTGCTTTCACACCACAGCTCACATTTGGCCAATTCTATAATTATGCTTACATGACTGAGCAAAGTCTGAGCTTTTTGAAGTCTATGAAATTGTATTTATATGAGACCACTTCACATCAGAAGGATGCTCTCAGGGCCTCAATGTATCAGCAAAATCATAATCATGTCTAGAAAGTGCTTTTTGAGTCAGACTTTGACTATTTTCTAATCTTATCAGACATTTCACCAGATTTGACCTCCTGGAAGTTACAAGCAGACCTTACGGGCCTGATAAACCAACTAAATCTCTTGCTTGATATATTCATTAACTTGTAGATGTGCATTTTTACATTAACTTCATTTTGGTCCTCTCTTACCTCCACAGTTCATTAGTTTCCTGACATTGGTTGTTGTCATGATGTGATTAGAGCGTAAATAGTCAGCAAGTTGGCCACCGATGGGGACAATGATGGTCATAACCAGATGGGGAAGTGCAGAAACTATCCCCACCTAGATGTGATATAAATGAAAGAAAATTAATAACACAGCGCTTCCCCATCTTCCCAGTTGAAAAAGATGGGGTTTCCACACTTCCCCATCTGGGAAGATGGGGAAGTGTGGAAACTATCCCCACAAAGACGTGATAGAAAGGGGGGAAAATGCATAACATGCAAAACATTTACTGTAGGCCCTCTGGGGAAAGTCCATCATATCTAAGGACATAACTGTCTGGTGTATTTACATGTACAAAACTGGCCTCTTCACGCACAACATTTTAGTCACATTGAGACTCTTTCACCTTGCTAATCTCAAATCCAAACACCTCCTCAAAGTATGCCGGCTGGCTGATGAGGAGCAAGTAGAAGGTCCAGCTTCGGCAGAAATTAGCCACAATGATGGCGTACACCGGCATGGAGGTGAAGAAGGCTCTCCAGGGTGTGTTGAACTTCTGTAATATAAAAACGTCTAACTTTAGTGGGGGTTGTGTGGAATTTCCTCAAAAATTCCAAATTGTTTACCGTAATATAAGATCAACTAATTATAATTTTTTGTTTCATTACAAATAAGCATGAATTAAAAACTATAGTATTGTGATCACAAAGAAGGCGGTGGTGGAATGTACAGCTCGTGGGTGCATTTATTTGAGTGCCGGTACCAAGAATAGAAGGGTGGCCACTTTCTAAATTTGTTTTCCCCGGTTTTGTCATGATGCACTGTTTTCTGCATCTTTGACTCAGCACATGCTTGAGTACCATGACTACGCGCTTGGTTGAAATTTTTATGTGATAACACCCAAGTGTTTTGCATAAAACAAGATAACAGTTACCAACACAAAGATCCTCCGCTCTATTGACATGCAGCTAAATGACTCGCAGGTGTTGATAAAAGTGCAACTCAACTGACATGATGTGATTAAGGACACTGAACCTCAGTAATTTACCACTTGCACTGACATTTATTGCAAGTTGAGCTGTCTGGCCAATGCTCTCCTCAATATATTTCCTCTCCTCATCAGTGATGGTGGGGTGGGCAGCTGGACTCTCATAAGACACCAGGATCCAGAAGCAGTACCACATGATACCAAAACTTCCTGGGTAGAAGAAAACAGAAAGAGGCGTGTTTGAGTGACACCTGGAAGAAATATCAAAAGGCAACAAATAACCCTTTAATTCAAGCTGAACAATGACATCAGCTTGATAATTTTATTTATGTTACTATGTTTTTATGTGCATAAATTTTAATGTTGTTTGATAGGTGCCTGTAGAGCACTTTGGTCAACATTGGTTGTTTTTAAATGTGCGATATAAGTAAATCTGACTTTACTTAACTTGTAAGGGACAAGCAGCATTTGACTTCATTATCTGGTGCAATCCTTGTGCAGTAATCATGCAATCTGCAGTCTAGTGGTGTTTGTGCGTTCCCTTGAACAAACTCTTCCTCCACACTTCCATGAAGTTTAGTTCATGACTAACTAGGTCACTCCAAAACAGGAACTTTACTTTTATTTTAACCCTTAACACTTTTGGAATAATATCATTTTAACCAACCAGAGAAGGCCAGAAATGATCTTAAATCTTATCTATTTATACATAGTCTGCTTATTCAACCATTTATGGATGGTTTTTCAAACTTCTTTTTTTTTATTCAGCTAAGATAGAAGCATGATGTGCAGCACAGACATTAAAAAAGAAACGCCCCTGATTGTCATTTAATTGTGTTTTCTCCTGATATATGCAAATGTAAAAGTGAATCATTTTCCCTCAAATAATAAAGGATTTTGACATTTTTGTGTTTTTTGATTAAAAGAAGCTGTCTTTATTTGCACTTTTATGTCGTGGACTGATGTTGAGACTTTTGGTCACATTTATGCAAACATATTGAGAAAGGAAGTTGCAGACTTCTAAATACCATTTCATAGAGAAGTCTTAGTTAAGCAGAAGTTACAAGACGGGTGGATGTGAAGAATTCATTAAAAGTGGCGGTTTGCTGTGGTTTTTTTATGTCCTCGCAGTTCCTGTGCATGCTGACTTGGTTGGTGTGGCAATTAGCCAAAACATTTTGCTGACTTTTCTGACTGCAGGACCGCTTTCAGTACTTTATTGTAGAAACGGAACACAGTGTTTTTCTGCAAAAGAAAGCTTGGATTTTTGGTTAGATAAGGTCTGAAAATCCTGAATTCAAAGATCAAAGCCTGTTTACCATAAACGTAGAACACAGATGACCAGCCTGAGTACTGGACGAGGATTCCAGCTAAAGGCATGGCAATGACAGCCCCGGCATAAGAACCTTTAAAAAAAAAAAGAAAGAACAATATTTGCTTTAAGGTGGAATTTCTGTTCTTAAAATGTTCATAAAAGTAGCAACGCAAACAGTTTCAAGTATGATTCAAAATTGTTGATAAGCCAGTTTCAAGAAGGAACTGGCCTTTTGACATGTTGTTTGAAGTCTCATCTTGGCCAAATTTGGTAATAGATTTGTTTCACAGTTTATGACCAGTGACCAGTGAGAGGCAGGCAATGATTCTACACTCACCACAAAAAGCTGTTGTTGCCAAGCGACTTCTTTCAAGTGGTGGTGCCCATTTAGCCCATATACCATGACAAGCCGGATATGAAACACCCTGCATGATGAGGTGTAAATTTATTATTGAGATGAATACAGTATACAACAAGAAATGCAGTAAATTGTCTTCACATAAAAAGAAAGTAAAGCACCTCTACAAGGCCTTGAAATATCCTGACAATGATAACGCAGCCAAAGTGCATCCGGGCTGCTGTAGGGATGAGCATATTCAGGCAAGATGTTGCCACTATAGCGAAGCCAAACACTCTGAAGGAGAAAAGGAACATCAGAACAACTGGAACCATTCTGTGTATGCTGTTCAGCGTATTGATGATGAACAGACCTGTTTGCTGCAAACTTTTGGCAGATGAACCCCCCAGGGATTTGGGTCACTATATATCCCCAGAAGAAAGAGCCATGGATCATTCCCACCGTTTCTGGATCCCAGTCGAACTGTGCTTTCTGTTGGAATGGTGATTTAAAATGATGAAACTGCACATGTATTAGATCATAGAGCTTCATATGCAGACATAAGTAGGATTAACAGCAGCTATGTAAGTGAGGAGGCACACCACTGACACCTACTGAACAATCATCAGTACCACTCTGTGTCTCTTATGACTGATTAATTACTCTTTGTTGGACCTGACAGTTTCAGTCTACAACAAAATTAGCTGCATAAATTATATTTTGATGCGGAAAATCTAAATGATTTTTTGCTGTGTATCTCCTATTGATACAAAATCAGAAACACATTGTTGTCTTAAGTATCACTGTGTGCTGTACCATTAAGACTGGCTCACTGCCATGGCTTATCGTGACACCTGACAGTCCTCAGTCATGATCCATGAAATAAGCTCCATATGGGGGAGTGTGTAGGGGGCGGGGCTCGTTCCTTGCACTTAAAAAAAAATGGCACATAATATCTGCAATCTATCAGTGGTGCCCACACTCGACAGTAATGTTGTCACCTCAGAGACACATTCACTCACCACCACGACCTCCTTGTTGTTTTTCAGGATGGTGTGGCTGTTGACCATGCTGACGATAGCCACTCCCAAGTTACACCTGATACCAAAGGAGATGCAGAAGCCAATGCCAGAGAGGATGGCGATGATGTAGCGCCTGGGCAGCCCAAAGCACGTGCAGTCCACCACGGGCATCTCCTTCTCCTCCACCATCTCCGGCCGGCCTTCTGCCGACAGCTCAATCGTCTCGCCATTTTCTTGTTTCTTCTCAAGAGCTCTATGAGGGCAAGATTGAGAAAAGAGTATGCACTTATCTGTCTTTACAGGATATTTTGAGGAAGACAGTGAAATTTCCTGGAAAATTAGAAGGAAAACAACCTCCCTCTCTGTTTCAGTGCTGCTCTGCCTTAAAAACTCCCTCTGTGCAGCGGAGGATGTGATGTACACATAGCAACTGTGGAAGTGGCAGCGACTGAGACTTTTAAGACTTCCGAGGATCTGGCTGGGTGTTTTCATCACTAATTTGACACTAAGGAGGTCTTTTCGGGTCAGAGGATTGTTGCGCAATGCATTAGAAGCACAATTAGGGGACAGAAGTACCTGACTTGCTTCACAGATTTTCTCACATGTAATGCAGGATGTAGTGTCTGTTTCCAAAAATATATGACAAACAGGTATTTTTATTCAAATCACCATGTTCTGCTGTTTAATATTGGCTATTAATTTAGTTATACCAGAGTTCCCTTGCAGTGCCCTGCTTGGTGGTTAATTTCAGCTCCTTGGCTATTCTAAATTTTCAGGAAATAGTTCAATCTGAAAAAATTATTCAGCTGTTAAATACACCAGGGTTCATGTTTACTTTACTTTTGACATTTGGCATACCTAGTCCATTTTCTTTTAAATACATTACACAGCTGAAGGTTTTCTGCACTCTCCCTGCCACCGTGAAAGCAGATCCTGCTCCACTTGTTCAGTGACAGCTTTGGCTTGATAAAAGTGCTTGGATCGAGATGTTCAGACAATCTCGCTTGCTGTCAATTGACTGGTGGCTCCAAGCCTGAACAAGACGCAGTCAGCACAGATGTCAGCCTCCCTCCACTGGGGGTTGCTGAAAAGGCTCTTCTGAAGGTGTGGAGCCTTTTTTTTTTTCAAATGCTCAGTATCCATTTCAATCAACATTGAAGAAAAGATTAATGTTTTAAAAAAGAGAAGACAACAGTAATTAAATGAACAACTGCATCTCTTGCCCTTGCTGCCTGCTGAAGAACCATGTGATACAACAATCTTCACCATGTTCCAGGCATCAAATCTGTCACATTTGAACATGACACGTGCAATGTGCAATGCACTGCACTTACCTCATGAAGAAGCCACCGGCTTTTGCATCACTGCTCTATATAATGGAAACACTTTGCTTTCAATTAACAGACTGTGTTACACTGCTTTACCCAGTTAATGCCAGTAATGTGACACAAACAGCAGTTCCTCAGTAAAAATCACATGAAATCAGAAACAACAAAAAGGAGTCTAAAAGCCAACAAAAACAATCTCCAGATTTTGTTTTCATGTTCTAGGTTTTAGTATACAATTATGTGAACTGCCTTGAGCCAACAAGTTTAAACAAACGTGTTTATGTCCTGTTTTACACAGTCCTGGTAAACATTGTTGCCGTGAATGTCTTCTATGCCATGAGGACTGATACTTTCTTTGAGGATTACTTGTTCTCACACACCCCTGATAGAGAACAATCTCAGCATGTCAACACTTTTTTTTTTAAATTTTATTTTAAAGTTCTTTAAGAATTAGGCATCATTCAAAGCACATGAAGTCAGCATTTTTGCAGAAAAGAAGCAGCTTTAAGTTATTTTGAAGTCTTTGAGAAAATGATGTTTCAGTCATTGGTCATTGCTCAAGACATAGTTACATATTGATTTAATGACTTTTATTTTCTAAGGCATCAAAAGTGAAGATTGAGAGGAAATAAAAAAGATTATACAGAGAAGTGTGACCACACATGTCAGATTCATATATATGCTTACAGAAAAAGTGTTGCGATTGAGAGTATTTTAATGCTGTGACACGAGCCGTTATATATTCTACATGCAACGTGTAAGCCAAATCATTTTATGTGTTCTTGAAGATCAAATACATCTATGTAGAATAATTTTTGCAGCTGTATTGTGTGTGCATCCTTTAACATGACTTGAATACAAATATGTAAAGTCACGAAAAATATGTTTTCTTGTCTTGTTAAACAAACTGGGAAAAAACAGCTTCACAATTATAAAAAAACACATGTCACTCTGAGACTGCTTACAGGAACTTCAGCAATCTTCAACAGAGATCAAGTATTAATGATTCTCTCTGATAAATTATTAATAGACTATCTCTGGCTCTCTTGGACTATTTTTGTCTGAGTGTGCCTCTCTCTTCATTCGTCCTGTCTCCTCTTTATCTTCACCCTGCCGTCACCATCAGCTCCCCTGACTCACAAATAATCTCACACACAATTCTCAACATTTATTTGTTTTTTAACACCAATTTATTACCTTGCATTCAGGTAATTCCATGTGGAGTTTTTTGTTGTTTTTTTACTGCAAAATAAACTGTTGGTCATCATGTTGGAATACTCTTATTTTACAAGCTATTTATCTGGAAAAGCAAACAAAACAATGATTCCAACTTTATAGGCTATTGGAAAGGTGAAGAAATAGGCAACAGTGTATTTCTTAGCATTTACAGTATCTGTTGCAGTGACTTTTCATGACTGACACTGCGTTAAGGAAAATCCGTCGTAATCCTTAAAAGCTACATGACCTTCTCCTATGTGTTCTTGTCAGGACTCGCAAAAAGAGCCTCAGAGTGATTCTGCAGAGCACTTCAACTTAGCTTGGAACAAATGAAGTTATGAGATTTATTGGGATGCAAGAAAGCTGAACTCATTTTACCTTTGCTTAAGGAATGCACCTGGCCTTCTTCATGGGTTAGTCTCTCAATTTATCCATCAAGGACAAATGCCAGAATAGTTCAGCTGAGGGGTTCTGAGTTGGTTAAAAAGCTTTGAATCATTGATTAGATGGGAGTCCCATACAGCAGCAGATAGGTGTAAAATATGACACTGAGAAGAAGGACTTACTCAACTGAGTCTATAAAGGTTAAGCAGTTTCAAGCCCCAAATAATATATACATTTTGGAGGATGTAAGATGATTGTCGATATCATATGAAGAAGGAAACATGACAAAGCATGCACTTGAAAGATAAAAAGGTTAGTTATTTTCTATTAACACTGTTGAGTGTCAATAATGGCTCTATACTGTAAACTTGATAACAGAAAATTGGCTTGGAGCTGTTTTTGTTGTTTGTTTGTTTTGTTTTGTTTTTTTGTTGTTTTTTGTTTTTTGTTGTTTCACATAAAGTGTTCTAACAAACTGGATATGCAGTCAGTACATTTGACTTGTACTGTGGCCTATAGTGCAGGCGCTGCCCTTTTATTTTTTTATAGTAAAGACATTAGACACTAACTAAGTGATATGGTCGAAGACTGGATTAAAGATTCTGGAGAGAATCAGAGTGGACTGAAAGACTGAAACACCTCCATGGATTCAAGCCTAAATAAAAATAAACGGACTTCTGTCTAGTTGGCCCGTCGAGAATGTTGCGTGCTAATAAGACAGGAGGAACTGGCAGGACCTGAGCGGCGCGCTTTGCGCACCCCACGGCACGTGCGTAAAACGGAAATGACAGCTTTTGGGCAGCCACGGGCATTCCTCCGTAGGTCGACTGGCTTAATCCTGGTTGTTAGATGCCCTGGGAGGCGGAGGAGAGGTGGGGGCACACCTACACACGATGACGCGCTACCGGCTACTTAAGAAGAGAGGGAGAGGTGGCCCAGGTGTACGGCCTGCAGGGATTTACAGGGGCCGACAGCTTGGAAGAGGAGATTCTATTTCTGGAGAGGATTTAAGTGTTTAGACGCTGCATCAAATCCCGACAGAGAGAAAGGGGAGTCCATCAATAGCCTCTCGCGTTCAGATCACCAACCATGCTCTTGAATGCTCCTCATTTTTTTCTACAGGCGCGTTTCTGCAAGTCACTGCCAATGATGATTGCTGTAGACCAATGAAAGTTTGCAGATAACCTCTAAAACGTCCGCAAAGTCATAAATCTCATATTGTCTTACATGCTCCAACCTTGATCCTTTGTGACACCTTTGTTGTCTTTCACCAGTTCTGCATGTAACTGTGCAAAGCGACATTTCTCTATTGAAAGAGTAAAATTACAGTCCTCTCAAGGTTAGCTGCTGTCCTGTAATAACAAGCAAGCCAGGCCTCACGGGCCTGTAAGGCTTAACAGACAGCTACCCTTTGGAAAGGTGAAGAAACCGCTTTATCAAGCATCTAAGTTGTAGATTAACAGAAGGGCTGATGCTTAGGGAAATAACAAAAACAAAATGAACACAAAATGAAATTGTCATAAAGCTTCTGTAACTTGATAAAGTGACAGCACGGCGGAAAGGCAGGAAGGCTTGGGAGAAATAGATTGAGGTATTGATCCAGTGCTTCATCTTACACCGATTGGACAGTTCAGGCCTAAAATGAAACTTGATTCTCTTCTCTGTTCCTATAAAGCAAATGGTGAAAGGTTTACCGGGCACCCATGTGAAATACACTTCAAGTGTTACTTTTAGGTTTCAAACATACATTATGCGCTCATATCAGTGACAAATAGTACTCTCATTTGGCCCAGAAAGCCATTCACAGTTTGCTTTTCTTGTAGATTCAGTGATCTAAAGACAGATGTGCCAGATTATCCAGACTCGTGGACATCTTGATCTTCTCCTCTGCTCTTATCTTCTCAAGATAATCAGTCAAACTCATGTTTCAGCAGCTGTAACTTCTCCAGACATTGCCACATATTTAGCATCGAAGATATTAAGAAGAAAGAAAGAAAGAAAGAAAGAAAGAAAGAAAGAAAGAAAGAAAGAAAGAAAGAAAGAAAGAAAGAAAGAAA
>JBAMYA010000011.1:4994533-5019723 GCA_037176975.1 Arrhamphus sclerolepis
AAAAAATAAAGAGTGTGTATACATATACATATACATATATATATATATATGTATGTATGTATTTTGTGGCTCACACTGAACAGTTTTTTTCTTTCCAACTCTGCAAAATCCTCTGTGGTAAAGTCTACTTTATAGTTCCCAAGCGCCAATAAATTATTTGTTTGGTTATAATTACTGAATCAGTCACAGTATAAAAAAAACAAAAAACACCAAGCACCAACTTAATCTTAATTAACTAAGTAAAGGGGGTAATTTTTAAAAGTTCAACTGTTGGAACATTCATCAACACAGGCAATAAAAGCTGTGGTACCATTTCAGTATCCTTTTCAAAGGCCCCTTCAAATATGTTGTGCATACTGTGGGACTTTTTTTTTTTTTTTATTAAATAAAAGGTCCAATGCTTAGGACCTAGCAGCAAACCCATTCCCATATTCCAGCTCAGATATGTCAGTAACAGGAGTTTCATCAGTTCTGACAATTCTGTACTGACCGCCGCTCTGTGTGTCTCTGGATGAGGACTGTCTCCGATCCTGCAGAACTGAGTAGATCAAACTCACTGGGACAGGCATCATGGCAAATACGATCAATAAGCCCAAAACTACCAGAGCCCAGTCAGGATATGGAAGATCATGGTCAGAGGCCTGAAAAATTGAGATAAAATGAAATCATTAAAATGAAAACAGCATTGCAACAGGTCTCGCTGCTACATCTATAATGTTCACATGACGTCACAACTTCTTGGTTACAAGGCTTCTGCCATTTTCTAGGTCAAGAGATTCATTGATAAACATTGAACTGTGTGTAGTGAGTATGTAACTTGTCTGTACTAAACCAAGATTTCTGAAACTAAAATTGCCATTAAAGTTGCTAACAGGCAACATACTTGTGTTATTCGTGGTTGCAAGGACACATCAGATCCATCAGTGAAACAAGGCTCCTAAAGATTCCCTAAAACTGGAGTACGTGAAGGATCAAAGACTGAAGAACGTTCTAACCAATTTGTCAAAGGTAAAACTGATCATTTCTGCGCCGATCATTTGCATTTTTGGCTGAATGTTTATCAAATCAAATCGAGAAAGATTACAACAGACGGGCATCACTACAAGTACAAGTCCTCGGCTCGAGCCTAGCACTTCATACAGTATTTATTTCATTCAGCATTCAGAGTTTTTGAATTAAATGAGGTGACAAATACTTGACTAATTTCTCCTCATACTATGGATGATAGTGACTGTACACTCAGTGAAATATGTCCTGTCCTTATATGTCTCAGTGTTGGTGGTTTTAGTCCCGTCTGACAGAACCAGGATTTCAAGTGGTAATAAAAGATGTTAGATCAGACTGTCATGAGGGCTGATGAGGGACACGATCACTCCCACTCAGATATACGAACACGTAAAAAACATCTGCTGCAAGATTGAAATGCGTATATAACTTGCCAGATTATGGCATTAACCGTTACTATATATGCAGACAGCTGTTTTAAAAAAAAAGATATTAGTCCTCTCTGCTAACATAGATGGCCATTATGATGCAAACGTATATTCCATTCTTACTCAGAACTGCTTTGATTCACATCATATATGTCCGTAATGAATGTTGACACCCATCACCATGTAATTATAAACAGATAGGCTTGTTTTAATTCTGGAATGTTCCTTTAAAAGGTCTATCTTGTAAATGAGATCTTGGATCTCAATGAGACAACCTGTATAAATAAAGTTTAAAAAAAAAAGCGACACAATCAAAAAGAAAGAAAAAAGAAACAAAATCCCATCACAGATTTCTGTTTAGCAGAACTAAACAGGGTTGCATTTCTACCCACTTCTGTGCAACTTTTCATACCATTTCTTGGTTCCAGGCTTTATAAGTGGGGCGTTTGATGAACATGCGGATAGTGGTGGCTCCCAGCAGTCCCAGCATAGCAAACAAGCAAACATATTTCCACAGGTACTTGTAAATGACAGTGGGGCGCCAGCCCAGCATTCCCTCTATGTCGTTGAGGAACCTGGAAAGGGGATAAAATACCCCAATGATTCGACTTTTCAGATTCAGAAACTGATTAGTTTACATTGAAAGATATCAAGTGCTTACAGCGTGAGAAGAAACCTCACCTATCAGCTCCGTACAGCCATGCCACACTGAATGTCTCAAAAACCACAACAATGATGAGGGGCAGGGTGGCAGAGTAATCATCAAACATGGTCACAAAATAGTTCCCACAGCGCTGAGTGAAGAGCAGGCCAATCAGGAAGCCAATGATGCAGCTGAAAACTGCAACAAGAACAGCAACACATACAAGTTTAAAGTGCACTGTTTGTCTTGAATAACTACATCTACAAAGGTGTCAGTGAAAGCCTCCTTGATTCCAGCTCCACTACATCTTCAAGACCTGCTAGAGGAGTTCCAGCACTTTCCAGTAGCAACTTACTGAATGACAGCAAATATTTTCTTGCGTCAACAAATGTCAATGCCTTGATCTTGAAGGAAATACAGGGACAAAAGAACAAAACCAGGTATTTACTTGTAAGTTTGGTCTTGTTTTTTGCCAAACTCTTGAAGCGGTCAGTGAGCGGGGCAAGAATGCCCTCCATGGTACCAAACATGGTGCTGAGGCCAAGGTTGAGCAGCATGAGGAAGAAAAGTGCAGACCAGAAGGGACTGCCGGGCAGGAGTGACATGGCCTCTGTGAAGGCAATGAAAGCCAGACCTGTGCCCTCGACGCCCTGGACATAAACAGAGGTGCCGGTTTTAGTACTATGTCCTGTGTTGTTTAAAACTAACTAAAATCAGCTCATGAAACTCCATTCCTTACCTTCTGCATCTCTGTTTCCAGATCACACTTCGTCAAATTTACAGGGAACCTATTTTCAACATTCCTAAACCAGTCATTGTAGTCCTTTAGAGTCACAGAGTCGGGATCAGAGTAGTTGAACTTTGGCATCAGGTTTCGGTCAATAGAACCAGCGGAATCGAGCTCCAATAGTTTGAGGTTACTAAAAGACAGACAAAAGAGTATATAATCACAAAAAATATATTCAACCAGTCCTTGAATTGATTATCCATGAAACAAAATACTGGCAGAGCTGAGCATCGTGCACAAACCTGCCAACACATGTCATGACTTTAGCCTTTGCACGGAAGCCAAGCACAGCAAACACCACCAACGATGCCAGCACAGAGGTGAGAAAGTTTATAAAGGAGACGGTGTACGCATCACGGTGGCAGTTGTTGTTCTTGGGGTTGTAGGAGGAGTAGGCGATGATGGACCCAAAGCCAAGGCCCAAGGCAAAGAAAACCTGCGTGGCTGCCTGTCGCCACACCTGCACGTCTCCCCAGATTTCTAGCTGTAAATGCACAGCAGGATAAAAATAAATAAATAACGTGTCGGGAGAATATTTACATCTACCTCCATTCTGTTCACTCCGCTACACTTTTATATACAGGTACCTTGGGGTAAAACATGTATGCGATTCCCTCCATGGCTCCATCCAACATGAGTCCTCGCACAAGAAAGCAAATTAGCACCACATATGGGAAGATGGAGGAGAAATACATCACCTGGGAAACGAAGAAAAAACGGTTACCAGTCACATTTCTCTTGTCATTACCATCTTGAGTCTCTTAGTCGCCTCTCCTGTGACGTTCAATGTAACTCAGTGAGCTAGTTTCATTGCTGTTGATGTGTGATATAGTGCTGTTAAACAATGTACAGTTATTGCAAGAGACAACCGGGAAGGGAATCCAAAGTTACTTTGGCTGTTTTTTGCTGATAATAGGGGCAGGATATCACAAGATCTAAATGCTTTCTAAAAAAATTTATCAAATATTCCTTAAAATGAAATTTAAACTGATATTTTAACAGGCAACAAAGTGTTTTTATGCTGGTTTGAAGCCAGGTGTGAACAAACATGTTAAGCTTTGTGAGTGGATTTTTCAGGACAGAAGCTAATGCAAAGCCTGAATGGAGCATCTGATTGCTTCTTGACATGTATAGCTCAGTAAAAACCGGACTACGTCACATGTTAGAGAAAACAGGACAATTTAAAAGGGAAAAATATATATAATACACATGATGTGGTTTTAGATTTGCTATGGATCAACATTTAAGCCACGGATTCAACAAACTCTGTTACATATATAAACCCTGAACTCTGAGCCCAACACATGACGGGGATTTGACCCACCTGGCCAACCAATAAAAATTACAACAGGAAACAACACTATGAGTACGCCATTGTTTGTTATATAAATGAACTTCTCCTCTTTATGATTTTGTCTTTTTGAAATGCTGCTGTGTTGTAATGGTATTCAAAAACTAATATGCTCCAACATGCTCCATCAAGCACTGAATATTGTGTTTTGCATGCAAAAATATAATTTAGCCTTCGTGCAGCATGGTTTCAAACATGCAAACAGATGTTTCCTCAACATGTGAATCATCTACCTTCTGAATGCACATTAGGATTCAAGCGAGTCTACATCTACAGTAAACAAATGTGTAATGTTTCACAACTCCATAGAAGCAAATGAGAGGATTTTTTTGTGAAGGAACAGCTTCCTCTACAGCAAAAGTAAATGTTTGGAAAGCCAGCGGAGAAAGTCTGAATAGATACCTTGACAGAAGACTTGATGCCCTTGAACATTCCCAAGCACACAATGGTCCATGCTGCCAGTAGACAACAGACAGTGTACGTGTTGAAAGAGCCCACCTCATCAATCGAGTCTGTGATATCCAAAGCTTTGCGGTACCAGAAATATGATGTTGGGGAGCTCTTTTCACATTCCCCTACTGGTATATGGAAAAAAAAGAAAAGAAAAAAAGATCAGTTTCTAGTTTAACATAAAACCACGTTCCACAAACATTTACAGTTGAATTGATGCTCATGATTGTTAATTTTGGACCTTAATGCTGTGTGTTTAACCTGTTATGTTTCCTTGGTTTGGACACTGTTCCCAAGGTAACGGGTACTGGAACGAGTTCCCAAGATAGAAAAGACTCCATGCGAGGATCACATTGTAGTACAGAGCCACAAAGAAACAAACCTGAGGAAGATGAGAACACGATTATCTTCAACCCAAAACAGCTGAAGGGCAGGTTGGTATGCATATAGTGCCAGAAGAGTGCTTCAACAGCTCCCACCTAATTCTACACAACATAAAAATAAGTATTTCAATAAAGAATACACCTGACAGTCACTTCATTAAAAAGCAACAGCTAATCTGCAGTTAATTAATTGATCCCGCAAAGGAAAAATAACACCGCGTCATGTCATTGCTCAGTGTTCAAACATGTTTTAATAATAAATGCACCATTTCTCCCTCAGCTACATCATGCAACAGATGCCTTATTTTCACTTTAGCTGTTAACACATAAGGGAGGAGCAAAGTTTGAAGAACTAAGTGACTTCTGGCCTGTAGAACAATGGTCTTAGTGTGCATTGTGGGGAGGTTTAATCATGTAGCGGTTGTTAGTTTACCACGCAGCTGGAGTAGCCGATGCCTGCGAGCCTTGGGGAGATGTACTTCCACACTCCTATACTGCCCTGTCGGATGGCCTGGCCGGCTGCCAGCTCCAGGAAGAACAAAGGGATGCCCACAACCAGCATGAGCAGGACATACAGCAGGAGAAAAGACCCTGAGAAGAAATTATTGACACTCAGTTAACAAATGTCAACCATAAGTGTTACTCCATAAATGTTTATGTTAATGACTGTGTAAGACTGTTTTTTTTTTTTTAACCCATTGGCTGTTGTGATAGTTTTCATGTTCAAAGTTTATATAGATATACATATATATATATATACATATATATACATAGACATATATATAGTTTGATTTGAAACTCTGTGGTTTCGTAAGTAAACACTGGAGTTGATATGTAACAGATTTATACGCCAGATGAAGCATGGGAACAATAACGTCTCTTTCACCATGTGCTTGTCCTGTGATGACGATGCCGACCACCCACTCTCCCATCTAAGTAACTGTTGCACAAAAAGGGACATATTGTCTCTTCTTCTCTTCATGTAGCAACAATGTAAAAACAACCTAACAGAAGAAAAGACTCTCTTACCTCCTCCATTTTGGTGGCACAGATATGGAAACCTCCAGACATTGCCGAGGCCAACGCTGAATCCCACCTGGGCCAAAAAGTACTCGATTTTACTGTTCCATCCTGCACGAGCGGCAGGCTCAGAGGAGTCCGGCTGCCTCTCCTCACCAGTGAGGCCATCAACTGCCGACTCTACAACTCCGGTCTTTTCATTGTCAGCTGGCAAAGGCTGCTTCTCCATCTACGGAAGAAGAAACAACAGAACACAAACGTGACAAGGATAAAGGAAGACCGTTTAGGGTGAAAAACAGGTTTCTCATTATGACACAAGAGCAGACATCACTGCATCTACTGTAGACTTCTGGATGCCATTTTCTCATGCATCTATTATTTATATCAGAAACTGAATTTAGAATTGAATTAAAATATGTGGAAAAGTGAAATGTTTCTAGTTCTTTGGCCATACCACAAAACAAAAGACTTTGTTGGTTAAGACAAAAGTGTTACAAAGTTAGAATTCCTGCACACCAACCAGATGGTGAATTACAGTAGGCTAAGGGTATTTGTAACCCAGGTTTAAGATAATCCCTGATTAGAGATCCAATAAATCCAACTGGTCTCCCCTCATTTAGACCTCATAATTTCGCACAGTTGTAATGACGCATAAAAGTCGACAACTGGACGACGTTAAACCCACATCATCGTCCACCTGCGTTTGAAATGCTGACATCTGTTATTATGAAGAGAAGATAAATCCCACACTAGACGGGGAGAAAATAACCTGACGGCTGGTAAATTTCGCCAAGGAAGACATAAACGATGTCTTTGAGCGGGGAAATAAAGAACACCGGTGATAATGTTTATCCTTCCGTCTGTTCAGATATAACAAGCACGTGGGGCTGCCATTACAACTGTTACAATGATGCGAGTCGCGCGCAAAGTTTATCTCTCTAACTTCTATTTTAAACCAACTAATCGTAAGACACTTGGTAAATACGACTATATACTGATTTTTTTTAAAAAAGAAATGCATACAAATAACAATGCTAGACCATCCTTACCCGCGTATTTTAGTGGAGGTTTGGGATTTCTGATGGAAGACGTTTCTTCCGCCTGATGCAAGAACTTCACCACACCTACTACAGTGCTGCGTTCAGGTTCCGCACGAATACCGCAGTTATTCAAGCAACCCTGGTATGGACGAAATAAATGCATCTTGTAGAAAAAATAAAAGTAAATTGAGGTAAATAGAATACAATTACGTCAAAAATATGTCTACTCTTATGTAGTAATGTAGCGTAGAGCTGGACGATATGACCTCAAGTCAATATCAAGATTAGCATGTTGAGTGACTTTTATCTTTTTTTTTTCTCCTTAACCCTTTGATGCACCCCAGCACATTTATCTGTTTGGGGGGTTTAATTTATAGCCTATTTTATCTTTTTTTTGTCAGGCATAGTATTGATGATACATGTAAGATTGCACATTTTGAGTGTTCTTCGTTTTCTTGTATGTATTTTTCATTTTACGTCTAATAAAGTGGACTGAAATACGCGAAAGACTCTAGGCACAAAAATGTGCACATTAAAATGTAGTCAAATCAATATACATGGTATAAAAAAAACTTAATCTGGAAATAAATTAATGGAACCATGAACAGTCCGGTTTCCATGAAGTATACTGAAAATAAATAATTTATTGTGTTTTTACACAAAATGGAGTTGCTTCAAAAACTTGGCAACATAAGGGTTACATTTTTTTTATTTAAAAAATTCTCTATGATAAAGACTCAGGTTGTTTTTGTTTTTTTGTTTTTTTGTTTTTTTTTTAAAGTTTTAATAACATTCTTAGAGTTGTTTTTTTTGCTACGCACATATTTATGTGCCGAGAAACGTTTTTGAAGGTGTATCAAAGGGTTAATATCACTGACAAAATCTTTGCTGTAGCCTAAATATGCCGGATTATTAAAATTGAGATATTTTTCTGATGAAAATATATACCTTTGTGATTTAAAAAAAAAAGTGAAAGAGAACACACATATTAACTGCCCCAGTTACTAAAGTGCATTTACACAGACTTTACAGTGGCATATTAGACAAAGCTCCTGTTTGTTTTAATGGTGTATTAAAACGGGGATTGTGCTTATTTTGTCACCTTGTAAAATATTATTTATTGATCATACATAAAATACATGGATGCACAAGTTGAAGGGTTTTATTTCCTGAATCGTGCAGATTGCCAAGTAAACACTTTTTCCCCCAGTTTAAAAATGGTGAACGTTTTCACAGTAGTTTCCAAATTTCCCACTGGTTGAATCTGCAAATTATTTCAATTTTAACTGGAAATGTTATGTTTGTCTTATGTTTGTGGTCTTGTTCAGTTGCATTACTTTAGTAGGCTTTTTTTTTAAATAAATAAATAAACAAATAAAGAAAGAAGTATTAAAAACGGAAGAAACTCATAATACATCTGAGGATTATGTTAGAGTACAGATTTTCTGCACCGAAATATTCTGATTGTAGATCGTCTGAGTTAAGACATGACATGGTAGAGACGTTTTTCTGCTCAAACACAAACAGACGCACACACGAGCGCGCTGATTGCCACGTATGCCCGTTCACAAGGTAAATAAATTGTTGCTCCAGACTTACTCTAGACTAGTTCACATTACAACTTATGAAAAGAAAAACTCCTACATGTAGTCAGTTAGAAATATTCAACTTCCTACCTGGTATTTAAAAAACAGTAGACTCTTCACTAAGTTTTCCAAATGTCCTAAAAGGAAAGTCACTTGGGAAAGTCGCTCCAAGCTTCTCTTGACTCCGCCCACACACGCCTCCCATTGGCTGAAACGAAGGCTTGTACGATGAATGACATTACGCCAAAACTATGAAAAAAATATGAAAACCCGTCTTATCCATGCAACTAAAGCTATGGGTGAGTACGCTACACGGTTTTATGATTTCATTGGCATATATTGTCGTTAAAAAGCTGACTTTACTTAAACCAAAGGAAGACAAGACGTAAACATTTGGGTTCCTGGTTAAAGTTAGGAGTTAAAAGTGAGAATCTGGGACTCCTTAAGGAAGTATTTATGTTTCACAAGCAAGTTTTTGTTTCTTTTGTTGCTAAGAGTTTAAAATCTTCCATATGAAAACTGGTAAAACTTAAGCATCTGTATAAATTTTACATCTCAACAATTTAAGTTGCACACATGCACACATTTTATGCAGGGAAAAAAGTTAAGAAATAAAACAGAGAACATTCTTCTCTAAGACTGCTACAGTAATCTTAGAAAATCTACATGTTACAAGCTGTTTTGTGTATTTATAGGAGAAACTTTGAGAGTGACCCAGACTAAATTTTATTTATTTTTTTATCTCTAAGGTGAGGTTGATGCAGGGCGGGACTGCAGAATGTGACACACCTTTTCTTTGTCATAAGTTTCAAGAGGACAGTGATACACCAGCAGTCACACTGAAGTCAGTGAAAGGTTGAGTATCTCCTCAGAGGTAAAGCAGTGAAAGCCTATCAGCTTTGGTAAGTTCATTCAGATTTCAATTTGTGTTGTTTTTTTCTCTCTCCATATTTTAACAGCTCCCATCTAAGCCTGTTTGATTACTGCATTTTTAGACATTAAATAAGTACAGTAAACACGTACAAAACACTTCAGGACAAGAGTTTCTGTGAAACTGTTTTATATTGTTGATATTTTATATCTTTGGTAATGAGCTGCCCAGCATCAAAGACCCAGATTTTTCCACATAAACATTAGCTCACCGAAATGTTGCTGTTTTAGAAATCTTCACAATATTTTAAACTGTCTCATTGCTTATTCCTGAACGAACGAAGTAGAAATAAAATTACACACAAAATGAAGCAGTTCGTTTTCATTCCTACATTTTCTCAGTATTTTATTTTACATTAAACATTCCATATAGGTGTATGGCACCAGTTGTTTGTGTTAACAAATGTATGCGTAAATGTGATGTATTTAATGAAATCGCTGTGAAGAAAGAGTAAGCGATACTTGAAGCGTGCTCTTTGTAATACCAGTGTGTCCTGTACCTGATGGTCACTGAGGAAAACAGAGATTGAGCGACGAGATTGTAGTGTAGCCAGACTGGTTGGGCAGGTCACTTACTCACACAGAATGAACTTGTGTTACTAAAGCAGAGGCAGGATACGTCGACCTAGAAGGAAACAGAGGAAGGGCACATTTGAATATAACCTGTTAGTTTAGAGAATGACTTGCAAAGAGTAAACTACTACTGCTGCTAAAATATCAATATGTGTACCAGATAAACACACTTCAGCTGTGAATGGATGAGAGAGTGACATTTTGGTCCTGTGAGTTAATAGAAAGACTATCTATCTCCTCTTACTTCAGAGCAATTGACACAGCAGCCAAACAATGGCAACCATCACACGGCATCTTGTTGATGTGAGTATTATCTTCTACAAAGACACCTAAATTAACCCATATCCTGAGAGGCTGATATAAATATTTATTTATTTATTTATGGAGTTTCTTTTCTCTGCCATTATTTGCAGCACCTTCTGACGTTCTCGCTCCAGAGTGGGGATGTCCAGGGTGTAGAGGAGGCCCAGGCACGACTCTCCTTCCTGGCTGAGAATAATAAGCTGTGGAGTCAACGGATGTTTCTGGATGTTGGAAGAGAGGCCATTCATCTCAGAGACATACAGAGCCAGGTGAGAGCTGATAGATGCCAACCAGACCTTTATACCACTCATTCATTTGCCTGATAGATCAGATCTTCATCTAGAGAAACGTAGGACCTGCTGAGCAAATTCAGATTTGCTAGTGGTACATTAAGATTTCTAGGCTGTTTATTCATAGATTCATATTTATTATAAAAGAGCAGTTTTCCTCAAGAATAGCTTTACCTGCTTTAATGTTCAAAGCACAGTATGTTATGTGGTTTAGTGCAGCAGAACCATTTTTCAGCTTTTGTCTGAAGAGCTGTTGTAGTTTGTCTCGTTGCGCTGTCCCTCCTGAAAGGCAAACTGTGCTTCAATTGTCCAGTTAATTGGTCAAAAATGTCAGAGGCCAGGGAAGCTGCTCGCCCCCATTTAGGACTGCTAAACTAGCCACAAGGAAGGCATTATGCAAATCTGTTACGTAGTGATTGGACCTCAGAAGAAAGGTCTGGATTACCAGCAAAGCACTTCATGCAGTTCAGAGAAAAAGTGTCTTCTGTGGGAGAGAGCAACTCTTGTGTGGATTCTGGGTTTAGTATCATGCATAACACGTACTCTTTGAATATGCACTCATTTGAGAAAGGCCACTTATTTTTGCATTAGTAATGACCTTCAGCTTTCATGCAGGATGAGCTGGAGAAGTACACTTTCAGAGACATCTACCGCTGCGACGCCATTAACACAGTCCACTTCCCATCCCTGCTTTTATTAGTCTGCCAAAGTGCAGATCAGAAGAAGCCGGACATTCACTTCTTCAACTGTGAAACTGTGAGGGTGAGTATCTAGAGGTGTGCAGCGGCTGATCTGGTGAGGTATTGTATCTTTCTATCCTGCTACAGGTTTTTATAAGCGATACCGCTCATTTCCACAGGCAGAGAAAATCTCTCAGGACATCACAAGTGCAGTTTCCAGTTCTTCCACCAGGAGCAAAAAGCCACCTGATGCCATCAGGTACTGTAAATGTCATGGTCAGAAGCCCTGAACAAAAGGCCCTGTTGAAAATGAAAACCACTGATTTAATCGTGCCTCCAGGCCCTTCAGCTCCTGATTTCCATGTCAGTGTTATAGTTTCTCTCTCTTTGTATTTAACGGGCGGGAAGATGACATGATGGACATATGTGGATGAAGTTGATGGATAGCCCAGCAAACAAAAAGCCCACACAACCAAATAATAGATAATCAATAATGGTTCAGACCCATCTTAATTTTCTTCATATTTATTGCCATCACATCTCATTTTCCACTGAGTCAGAACAGCCTTGTGTCATCAGTCCACCTGTCTGAGGTGAGGGAGGGAGAAGACAGGGAGGACGGTGTCAACAGCTGACGGAGGCAGAAACTTGTTTTACTGGTTTCTGCATAACTTAAGAAGGTGTGACCGAGTTAACAAGGCCACTGTGACAGACAGCAGAGAGAGCCGAGGAAGGATGATGGCAGCAGCGCTCGGGCTCGAAGCCTGCATGGATTACCTGCTTTAATTTTCTTTTTTCTTTGAAAGACGCTCAAAGGGAAAATTATCTGATAAGACTGGCAACGGGTGGGTTTTTAAAGTTACATGCTGATTCATGAAAAAAAGGATTATAAATATTTTATTTAGCACATTTAGCATATTCAGAAAAATGTTGACTGAAGGTGATCCGCATTCTCATTGTTTGCATTTCCAACTGTTATGTGGCATGCTTATTTGTACAGTTATTGTGTGTGGTGTACACTTGTGGCCACGAATTAATGCAATTTATTTACTCTGCTTTCAAAGAGAAATAAGAGCAGGTGGGTTTTAATTTAAAAGGCACTACTTTTTTGGAGGAACGTTATAGAATGAGGGTGACATTAAGTGTCTGCTTTTGAATGTGCTGGATTTCTGAAACCATTTGTGAAGGGCGTTTCTGGTGACAATGCTGCGCAAGCAGCTGTGTCATCATAAACAAGAGGGCAGTGTCATGATTAACCTGTAGCCCAAAAATGTGCTAATGCTCTCCTCTTGTCCCGAAGGCTTTCTCAGAGGGGAGGAGAGATGCTGGACCCCTATGATATACCAAGCCCCCCCATCCTGCAAGCTCCAAATCCCCCACCAGCCCAGCCCCCACCTTACCCCGGACCCAGAGGTAAGAAAACTTGGTATTTGGAAGGCTCAGCCATGTTAGGAAGGTAAAGAGGGAGACTAACAGACAGGTATTTAAGGTTAAAAAAAAAAAATCAGGAGCACAGAGAGGGCTTTGTTGGTGTTTCTAAAGGGGTAGCTTTAACTTTCAGGGCATTTAGGAACTCCAAATCCAATCATGAATAAAGAAGTGGCTGAACTGAATCTTCTGCTTCCTTTCACAACAGCGAACGGAGTGAACGGCGGCCCTGATATCTCTTTCCTGCGAGCAGAGAGAGAAGTGGTAGGCCTCTTTCATCGCACTTTTGTCTCTTGGCTCATTTTTCATCCCTGAACAGCATTACAAAAACTGGCTTGCTTTCCCCCCACAGGCGATTCTCAACCACTGTTTTGATGACATCGAGGGCTTCATGGCCAAACTACAGCAGACTGCAGAGGCTGCAACAGTCCTGAGCCAGAGGAAAAAGAAAAAGAAGAAAAGTAAAAAGCAAAGTGCTGAAGGTAAGGGACATGGAAATATCCCTTCACGGTGTGATAATACAGAAAAGAAAAGAGAGAAGAAAAAAAACGGAAAATGATCCCAAATGTTTGTTTATTAATCTTGCTAAACAACAGAGGATGTGCTCACTGAAAAGGCCCGTCCACCAGCGGAGGAGGAATTCATTGATATTTTCCAGAAATTTAAATATTGCTTCAGTCTCCTGGTGAGTATATTCTCAAGTCTCCTAACTTTTTACTTTTTTTTTTTCTTTTTTCTTTTTGGAGGGGTGGTGGTGGCAATTGGTCTGTTATTAATGGTTTCTTTTAGGCTCGTCTGAAATCGACCATCTCCAGTCCTTCATCGGAGGAGCTTGTACACCATGTGTTTAAACCTCTGGACATGGTGAGTCAGTGTTGTAAACTCTTCCTCAGCACCTGTTGTTGCTATTGCTGGAAGCGCAGCTTCGTTAGCGTGCAATCTTAAAATAAGTATAATGTGACTCATGATCATAGACTGATAATGAGCTTGAAACCCACCACCTGGCATCAAATAAGTCATAATAATTTTGTTAAATCAAAATAAAAAAAACTATACCAGTCATTATATGTGTATACATATGTATGTATATACACATATATGTGAAAATAAACCTTTAAATTATATTAAGGGAGGGGTGGACAAGGTGTTTTTAGTCAGGGTGATTTAAACTGGGAGGAACAGGAGGTAGTTTGTCTCAGAAATTATTGAAGGAGCATTTAAAGACAAAATTTAGGTGTGTGTCATGTCAAAACAATGGAAAATCTTCAGCGTAGTTTAGCAATGTTGTTAGAAGCTACAAGGTAGTTACGTGTTTCCGTGGGGCAGGTTTCTGCTCGATGAACTCACTGAAAGTCCAAGCATTCAATAAATGCAACATTTATTGGATGCGGTTTGTGTGGCTGTGTTTATAAGCCGATCAACCTGCATTATCATCCACCACTTAATACTGAGCACGTCTATCCTGTTCTCCCAAAAGAGCTCTGACCATTTAGGGACGAGGCAAAGAACATTTTAGGGTGTCCTTGAGTGTACCAATGTTAACAGTAGTATTTATTTTTATCTTACTCCACATTTTATTGTAAAGCTCTTTATTATTTTTGTCTGTGAAAAACACTAGAAATTAAGCTGAGTGATTGTTTGGATCCTGTGGCTTGTGAGTGTGGTCTCTGTGGATTGGGATTGTTTTCCAGAGATCCCATCAGATTGAATGAGATTGGCATCTGGGGAGTTTGGATGCCAGATTAGCGCCTCAGATTATTTGTTGCGTTCTTTGAGTGTTTCCTAAAAACACCGTTGAAGAATCCACTCCTGACATATTACAGGAGTCTGTAGGAATGACATCGCTATGTCGAGGGTTTCGTTTTGGTCTGGTCATTCATGATACAGATCATAGCAGGACATTTGACTGGGATAAGATGAGCAGTTACTCGTGTTACCTGTCCGGCGTCATTATGTCATAGCTGATCAGTATTTGCAGGCAAAAACTTGGTTTAGATTTGAGCTGCGTTCTAGTAAATGTTAAGGTCACATCACTGTCCCTCGACTGCAGCCTCAAATTGACTTTTTGACCGTCTTTAGAAATGCCATTCAGTAAAGTGCGTAACAACATTGTTGCCTTACTTTTGATTTCAGCAATTTAAGGAATTTAGGTTGAGGAATTTAAACCTAAGTTGTGAAATATTCAACCAGTTTGCATTATGAATTTTCCAAAATGTAAGATGTGGAATTTTAGGTGTGTCCCAACTGATGTTTGATAGAATATGAATCAAAGGGTGGAACAGGTGTATTTATTTTGTTTACAATACCACGCCTTAGGGCAAACAGCCTAATGTATCAAGGCCTGTGTTTGTCACTTCTTTGTGTGCTGCTCTTGTGTGCAGATGCAAACAAAAGGGCTTTATGTGTCTCTCTACCTTGAAAGTTTCTGCTCCAGCAGAATGAATGAGTAAAAATGTCACTTTAACTTTGTTTTCACTCCTCAGAACTTGTTAGTTGATAGCTGTATTTGCACATTTGGGAGCATTATGGTTGATGTTGGGTGGGTTACAGATGGTGAAAACAACAGGAGGACCAGCTTTTGGAGCCTCGGTGTCCAGCCCTGCCTTGACCACCTCTGCTGTTTCCCTGCTACAAGACAACCTGGACGAGGAGGAAAAGCAGCTGTGGACATCTTTGGGTCCAAACTGGACGCTCCCTTGGTCAGTATCAACTATCACCAGCACACGTGGTCCATATTCATCAATTTTTCCTTCCTTTTCATAATCTAAACCTAAAATTTCCTTCATGATGCACTGAATTAGTTATTAATTAGAATAAGCCCCTTTTTCTCTCAAATATCATATGGCTCAGTGTTATTATTAATATAAAAACTGAACAGTGACTATATGTTGATTTGAAGAGAAAATGTAAGCATCAGTAAAACTTTTAAAACCTGGAATGAACCTTGTTAAATAATAATCAGTTTTGGTTCAACATCTGCTGTAACTTCCTCAGCTCTCAGCTCAGAGGACCTGTAGCGCCGTACACCCCCGTGTTTAATGACGGCTGGAAGCCAGAAACCTCGAGGGCAGACGGGCAGGTTTGGGAGGATCCAGTCGAGTCACAACACAAATATGAAGCCCTCCGAGTAAAACAAGAGGTATGGAATACCTGCGTAAGATGTGCCCTGAGACTAGTTCCGCTGTCTGTCATAGAACATATAAATGCCCAAAAATGTGTGTAAGAGAACACAAAAGTTGGAACGTTAAGATGTGCACTAATTCATAAATAGCATGTGCAACAAACACAGGAGCTCCATTTTTCCTCAGACGTCACAGGTCAGTCGCGTGTACTGTTCTGGGTGGAGACTGCGGTCGCTTCAGAAAGTGACCGCAGTCTAATTTTTCCGTTTACAACCCATCCCAGGAACACGGTCTACGTGTCTAGTGGTGCAAACATCGCTCTAAATGTTTCTGGTACGAGAACCCAGTTATCCAGCACCACAAATAAATATTGACATTTGGAGGCAGTAACTTGAAATTTGGTGGAAGTTTCTGTTACAAGTTTGTTTTATTCTACTGAAGGAAAGGAACAGGTATCAGTCTTACATTAAACTTGACAAAGCACTTTTGCTCAGGCATCTCTATTTTTTTTTTTCTTCTGACAAGTGAACTGTATAATTGTTGATGAACATTTGCTACAAATACAGAAATATTTGAGCCATCAGTTATGATTTTAACCTTTTCAAGCCCTAGCCTGTAATTAAGTATAGGTTTAACTTTCTCTCTTGCACTCAGACCTCAAGGTTTTTATGTCTGCTTGAAATTTTTATTTATTTACAAGAAATATATCCCAACATCTTACTTGTCTTTCTGAAACTGTTGATATATCATGTATCAAGTTCCCACGGTGAAGATTTTCTTCTGTTAACCCACAGCAGCGACAGCCAGCTACACCCCTCAGTCCTCCAGACAAACACATCAGCGATGAAGCGTAGGTCATCTTTAATAAGCCAGTCAGTCAAACGCCATCAACTATTGTGACTGAATGAAAACCTTGTGCTGTTTCTTCTCATCTAAGGGATGCACTTCCTCCTGTGGCTGAAAGACTCTACAGCTGCAGTTATGACTTCATAGCCAGGAATAACACTGAGCTTTCAGTCCAGCAGGGGGAGACTCTAGAGGTAATGCTGACAAAGGAATTGATAAAACTTGACAGTAAAGTATGTTAATGATGCAATCAGGAACTCACTAAGAAGCTCTGCAACCCCAGTGAATGCTGTAGCGACTGTGGATTGCTGTTTGGCAATTATTAAAATACTTTGATGGCAGCATTTTTGTACAACAGGTGATTGAATCGTCCAAACGCTGGTGGAAGTGTCGTAATCGGTTCAATCAGGTCGGCTTTGTGCCGTTCAACATCCTGGAACCCGTCGCTCACACAGAAAGTCCCATCACCAGACAACCCAGTGTAAGACGCAAAAACACAAATCACTCGAGCACACAGGTATGTTGTCACCTGTGAGTTCCACCACTCATTTCCATCTATCCTCCATTCATACAGGCTCTCGGTCCACCTCCCGCTCCCAAGCCTCACTTTGCAGTTCCACCCAGCCCTCCTGTTCTGCCCCATGCCCCCTCCCTCACCCCCTCCCACTCCCCCCAGCGGCCCCGCAGCCTACCACCATACAGCCAAGTTGTTCCAGCTACGGAGGAAACGGAAAAAGGTAGCAAGCTGTACTTTTCCTGTTCCAGTGGTGTTATGACTTAGAGCAACGGTGTCCAACTCCAGTTCTTGACGATTGCTCTCCTGCATGTTGAATTAGTATTTTGAATGTCTTGAATGTTCCCCTGCCACAGCACACCTGAGTTAAAGTCATCTGATTTGTTCAAGCTGGCTTTTTTCAGTTTCTTATATTTATAAGTATAGGACTCTGTGAGCACCACATTTCAGTATAGACCCACTTGTATACAAGTACATAAATCTCCCTTGTAGCCCTACTGAATAATGCAGAGCTGTAGTTATATTGCAGTTGAGGTAATTTGATTCCATTTAGCGTTGATGTCTTCAGCGTCAAAGTTGTTAACATCATCTCCAACTTTTTCAGTCATGCTGGTGAACGATGAGCTGCTCCAGAGGCTGACCAGCGGAAAGGCCAATCTGAACAAACCCATCATCATCCCTCGTTCTTTTGAGACCTCTGTTCCCCTGGATTACCACTCTCCTCCAGAGGAGGTGGCCGAGTGGCTCAGAGGGAAAGGCTTCAGTGAACCGTGAGTGCCGACTTCCTTCTGTAGACCAGCTTTACCACATCTTCTTCATATTCTGGATGGTCTGCCTGTACACGTGTTTATTTGATAAGAAGATTAAATGTTTTTTTTATCGTCTGACGTCTGGCTTTGGAATAATTTCCTGTCTGTGTGTGTGTGTGTGTGTGTGTCCAGGACAGTGACATGTTTGGGTGTGCTGACAGGCGCACAGCTTTTCTCTCTGGAGAAAGAAGAGCTACGAGCTGTGATTCCAGACGAGGGCGCTAGAGTGTACAGTCAGCTCACTGTTCAGAAAGCACTGCTAGAGGTACATTAAGGATTAATCTGAATATCTGACACTGATCACAAAGAATGTTGCATGTAATCAACGTTAAGACTTCTTAAATCGAATGCATAGAAAAACAAATGGTTATGAATGCTAAACCTGACAGCCTGTTTTTCTACGTTTCTGCACAACAAATGTGAATAGTTATTACTCTTGAAACTTGAGTAACCGCCCTTTGTTTGTAGTCACTGAACAAGAAAATACTGTGTTCTCTTGTGGCCTTAAAAAAACGAGATCAGGATACATAGATCTGCTGCAACTAGCAGGTTCCTTCTATATTGTTAAATGTGAATCAGAGCCTGACTTTTTTTTTTATCTGAATTTGCTTCTCCTTTCTGCAGGATGCCAGAAGGGCGACGGAGTTGGAGGCAGTCATGGAGAAACAGAAAATGAAGGTTGACCTGAAGCTGGAGAGCAGCACATTGTGAGCTGCGACATTGACGCCAGAAAATGTCAGATGGACGGTGTTCTGGTGGATGTGGCCACTGAAGAGTGAACTGTTGATTTATTGCTGTATTTACCCGACCAAGAACATGTGACAATGTCATTATTATTATTATTATGTATCTTCAGTATCAAAATGGTTGAATATCCTTTTAAAGCATCTGGCACAAATGTATTTTTTTAAGTGCAAATATGTACTGTTCAAATATTGAAGTGCCCATTTTGTAATTATGTTGCATTACTTTTTTGTCGTCACCACAACCTAATTAAAGACTAAGTTAAATGAAATGTAATAATCTTGATTACATATTACTAATAATTTAACCATGTCTAAAATGTATTGGAGGAGCAAATGTTAGACAAATTTTTTGTTTTTTTTATTTTTTATTTGAGACTTTAAAGAAAGATTTCCAGCAGAACATAAACGTGACTCCACACATTAGGTTAAGCAGTGCATCCATTTAAATCTGTTCGTATTGAATAAAATTTCTAGTCACAATTATTCTCTCCACGAAGGGCCAAAAGTTTGAATCGGAACAACTGCTTCACCTGCCAACATCAACGTTGAAGATTTCATCATGTTAAATAAAAAGAAATTAAGAATCAAAAAAAACAAACAAAAAAAACTTATAAACAATAAACTTCCCATCAATACAATTCCAAGCGAACCCTGACTTGAAACTGGCCAAACTCACCACCTTCACCACAGGTAGCATCAAATAAAACCTGATGTGTTAAAAGTGGAGTTGCAACACAATGACATTTAAAACCTTTGTGGTTTAAATTTGAAACTTTTCAGTGAGCTTTTGAGAAGTTAAGAAACGGACATGCTCGTCTGGGCAGACATTCAAAAACTGTATTTTACCACAACATAATGAAAAAGAAAATCCTTAGAGGGAAAGAAGGGAGAGGAAGGAAAAAATAAAACTATTTTTGATAGAATGAAGCATTTTAGGTGTTAGAATCTGTAGGCCATATTTCTCAAAAGACCCAAAAATATACATCAGTTACATTTTATGGTCCAGTCCATTCTGTATTTGTTTTATTCCATTTCACTTCTTCAAAAGGCAGTTTATAATAAGACAGAGGACCGATTGTAAAGTGGGGAAAAAAAAAAAAGACAAATGTGGACATTTTGGTACACTGCACTACTGCTCAATAACCAACATTCAACATCTAGGAAAAGTCCCCCGTATTTGTTGGCTAGAAACTTGACGCCATAGTATAGTTGTGTTTTGTGTGTCAGCTGCATTAACAACAAAAAGAAAGAGAGGAAGGCTAGAGAACAGAGGGGTCAAGGCAAAGACTGTGTAGTACTAGGTTATAATAAATGGACAAACAGGTGACAGAATGGAGGAGGGTGTCTGTGATGGTGGATGATGCTTGGTCTTCAGAAATCACCCGTGTCCCTGTCGTCTGCTCGGCGGGAGTCCGACCTGCCGTTCATACCGTCCCTCCTGTCTCGCTCCCGTGACCGGTCTCTGGACGAGCGCTCTCGGTCCCTGGATGACCTGTGAGGCAAAAACATGTTACAAAATCAGGGAGCCACAAACACAAGTTTATCCTTTTTACAGGTATCACACTGAAGACGCATCCTCTTTAAAGCACTGCTGTCTGACCAGAACTGGCCAGAGGTGGCATCACACCCAAACCCTGAGATTACATACAGCACTGGAGCACTGTGAGCAAGAGAAGCATACTCACAATGCCTGCTTGCACTTACACAGAGCACATCTCTTTTATGCCTCCGTTACTACTTCGCAAGATGTTAAAAAGCAAATGAAAATAAGTTATGTCCATATTTACTTGTGTCTTGAGCTCTGCTCATGGCTATGGCTGTGACGATGCCCTCGACTGCGTGAGCGGGATCTGCTGCGATGTCGCCTCCTCCTCTCCCTGGAGCGTGAACGAGAGCGGCGCCTGTCCCGTGATGAGGAGCGCGAGCGCCTCCTTCTGCGGTCACGAGAACGAGACCTGAAAGGGGGAATTCAAGATTTACCTTGTAACTTATTTATGTAAGATGATGCCAGTGGATTAAAAGTAGCATAATGACTACAGTTAAATTAGTGGATATACATGCAAACCAACCTTCTATGCTCCCTGCTCCGTGATCTGGTCCTATAAAAGTAGCAAAAGATGGAGATATGGTTGAAGGGCAAAAACACAAACAACAGAGACTCCATAAATAGTGCCAGGATTTTGAAATGTTAATGTTCACCTTCTTTTCATCTTTTCCTCTTTCTCCCTCTCTTCTCGTCTCTTTAAGCGTTCCTGGTTCCTCTTCTCTTGCTTGTCGACCACAGTTTTCTGATTAATGAAAAGGGGAGAAAATAGGAAAGCACATACGACTCAGATTAAAAAGTTCACTTTGTACAATCCCCAGCAGCAGATTACACACTTGACTTCTGATATGTAGCTAATTATTTCTTTGTAATAAATCTGGGGTAGTTTTAAGCTTTCCAGCTTCCAGTGTGCGTAGTTTTGCAACATGGTGCACACCTTTAGTTGGTCCAGTTTCTCTCTGATTTGGATGAAGCCCAGGTGAAGCTTCCCACCAAAATGGTCAGCCAAACGACGGTCGTTGTCATGGAGACCTAGGTAAGCAGAGCACACTTCACACACCCGGAGCTTCTGTTGCTGAAAGCTGGAGGCTGGCATGGAGTTTCTGTATTCTTCCTAGATTAGGGACCAAAATACATAATGGAAGAAAAAAAAAAAGGCAATGGATTAGAACTTTTACATATTAACACTGAAAAGGCACCAGGTTCACAAAGCTTGAAGCACCTGCTTTCAACTACTCCTTACTGACCTCTGCATCCTTCTTCCTGGTGCGAACCTTTTCCACTTCCTGCAGGATCTTCTGAGCCTCGTCAACGTTGCCTTCAGCTCCAAGCTGCTCAGCTTTGGCCAAGAGCTTTCCTATTTCCTCATTCAGCTCATGGACCTTCTCTGCCTAAAATACAGCCCAAAACAAAAATGTTCAGGTGTAGCCTTAAAACACAAGTAAAATGGTAACCGTGTTTAGAGAAGGAAAGAAAAAAAGAAAAAGACTTCAAGCGCCACATGATCTGTAGTGTTTTTCTCATTTACCTTTGCTGCCACCTCAGCACTGATCTCTTCTTGGGTCTCAGCCAAGCGCTTCTTTGCCAGTTCAGTCCTTCGGTCACAGTCGGCAATGAATGACTCGAGGTGATCTACCGCCTTAAGATGTAATAAGATTCATTAACATCACAGCCACTTGCATATCTGACTAAAGAGAAAAGGCCAAAAATTGACTTGTAATGACTGATAAAGACTGATGCTTCTTATTGCTAGGCTGAATGTATCCTTTAAGACGTTTTAGGAGCTACCTTCCATCTTAATACTATTCACTGTTAACAGATTTATTCCTAAAGCAAAGCGATTTCAATTCACGCCAGCAGTTAAACTGCATTATGTAAACCTACATCAATAAATACGACAGTTACTGAAGGAAATTACTTACATCAAGTTCAAAAAACAGATCTCGCTCCTTGGATGCAATTTCATAGTCAGCCCGTAGTGCCAAGTCATGGATCTTTGTGCACTCCCCCAGGTCCATACGCTGTGATAAATACAAGCAAGTCACGTGACAAGTCAATCTTACTGCACAATGAGATTTAAACTGCTGTACATGTTAAGTCTTTCCTCTTCATTGTCAGTGTTCTAATAGCAATATCTTGATGAGCGTTAACATGAGTTCACAAAACTAAAGCTTTCAGATTTCAGTCCCTTCAGAATAAACAGTGAACTTGATATCAGTGACCCACTTACAGTTCCAGACAGGATGTCATGTGGACAGCAATTAAGAAGGTGACTTTTGCAGACTCTCTCGTCAGTGAACTTGACCCTCTGTCGCGTCTCATCTCCTGAAACAGTCAAAAAACACAACAGTGAGAAAGACCTCACATACTTGATAGCGGGGCGAGGTATCCAGAGCATGTATTTGGCAGTTATGTTACCAAACTTAGATAAAACGGTTTACGATAAATAATTGAAAACCATATTCTAGTTATCTTGAAGGGCATTGTTTTCAATTACAATTCTTCCTACATTTGATAAATGTCACGCTAAGGGAGTAACTGGTTTTTTACTGGACTATTTCTTAGTCAATATTCACATAAAACAAATGTAACAGAACATTTATGTGGTACTTGCTGTTATTTCTTGGTGCTTACCTTACCCAAGCCACAATAAAATCATGGAACTGCTAGAGCCTTCACCCAGTTTAACTTTAAAGGCTCAATGCCTACTATGTAGTGTGTAGAATCAGTAGAATGTGCTAGTAAGGTTACAAAAAAAAACCCACAAAAAAAACTACAAGACTGGTGCTAGTTTTGTAGAATTTTCACGACACTTTGATTATGGAGGAAAGCTGTAAAGCTTTCATAAACGATCCAGCCAAGCCCTTGATAATTTATGAAACAATGAAAGGCATTTAAAAATAAAATGCAAAAACAAATCCAAGGGAAATAAATTAATTTATACACACTGCGATCTGCACCACATACTGTACCCTTCTGCATCTTCAAGACCCCAGCTGCAGAATTTTAAACCCGCTGTAGAAAAGTATAAATGGGAACAGTTTTCTTGCCCATACCTGTGGTAAGAAGTTGGGAGTCATACACAAGTCAAATTGTAAAATGATGTTTGCAAAGTCTTTAGTGTGGACTGCTAAAGATTGCCTTCTGAAAAAACAGACGTGTACTGGACTGCATTACGTGTAATAGTGAAAACTGCTTGCTTGGATACAACGCGACAAGACGTCTTAGCTCAAGCTGTGCAACACTACAAAAAAATTTGTAATTCTTGTGCCATTGAAGAACAACCATCCTATGTATGTGTGTGTGTGTGTGTGTGTCACTGAGGAATTACTAACTTGTGTGTTTGTATTTATTTTTAAAAAATAAATTTAAAAAAAAGGAAAAAAACTACAATAACTTCCGGAAGGCAAACAAATTGTTTGGATATTATTCATAACAGCTTTAAAAATTATGTGTGACTCACGGCTCGATGAACATGAGGCTTTTCTGCAACTCCTTTGCAGATTGATGTAGGCTGGCAATGATACACTGAACCTTAATGAATAAAATAAAGGGGCCACAATTGTTCAGTTTGTATGCAACAAAAGTATGGGAAGAATTTGATATCAGTCTCATCACACATACACTCAAAAACTCACAACACAAATTCACTTTTATTGCAGACCCAATTATCAGTTTCTTAAAAGATGATCCCAAGGGCTTCGGTATCATTTAAACTACTGTCACATTGAAACTTAGTTTTATTAAATGGCATGAGAGCATTTAACTGCCATTTTCTGCTCATGTCAATCAGACCTGACGGCTACTTTACTAATTAATATTTGTATCCATATGGCTGGTAGCAGCTGAAAATCTTTATTTTTCGTAAATAAGTACTTTCTTAAATAAGGGGTCCATTAATGTGACTGAAGGTCAAGGCTTTAATTTAGTTTAAAGAGCTTTTCCTGTTAAGTGTGAAAAACACAAATTAAGATTGACAGGTCTTTTTTCTGGAAATGCTGCAATGATCAATTTAGACCTAGGTCAACAAATGACCAATATAACTGGGATACAAGATGTAAAGTAACATAACCATGTTGTTAAACAGCTTCAGCTTTTGATTCACACCTATCAAGGTGATGCTTTCAAAGAGATCCTGAAGTCTTTAAGTCACAAAACCTATCCCATTGGGATTAATAAAGTATCCATTTGTGGAATAAATAATAAGATAAAATGAAAAGACCAAAATAACTTTCAGGATGCAAAAAAAAAGAAAAAAAAAGTTGCATTAGTAGAGGTAGATGGGGAAGACTAGAAGGTGGTAAATGAAACAATATTGGAAGATTCAATAAACCTATTTCTTATCATCTACTTTCTCTCAGACATTGAAAACACGCACACAAATGTCTAGCTCTTAATGGAATGACCATTTGAAATCGACATGCATAGTTGTCACAGAATTCACCTAAAAAAAAAATAAAAAAGAGAGAGACACGATGATTTTATCAAACTCTAATGCAACAAAACAATGGAGTGAGGCTCCTTCCTTTATCTCTGAAATAGCCCCATACATAGATAAAACTATATACCTCACTCTTTTTCTAATGCATTTCCCATTAAGCCAAAAAAGAAAATTGTATAACGGTAAAAACCCACTGGACCCCTTATTTATGAAAGCTCCCAGATACAAAGCCAATTCAAGAATCACTGGTTTATATATATATATATGTGTGT
>JBAMYA010000011.1:5022236-5034297 GCA_037176975.1 Arrhamphus sclerolepis
TCTTTCACATGTCTAAAAATTATACAATTCAAAGGTAAAAAGAGGGCCCAATCCCCTCGCCCACACACATACACACACACACACACACACACACATATATATATGGCTGTGCGTATGGTCAGTTAAAGAATATTTCAAATAGGAAGAATGTAAATAGTTGAGTAAGATTATATCAACTATTGGTTCTGGGTGTTATTTTCATTAATTTTCAAGTAACTGCCAAGCCCTAACAAATAGATAAGATATTAATATTTTATATATATTAGAATTATTCACCTGTGTCTTACTTGTAAGAAGACACAATGCTGTTATGTTCTGGGTTTCTCACAAGAGCCTAGAGCCAACGTTTTGTTTTTTTTTGTTGTTGTTTTTTAGAATAGACGTTATATAAATAATCAAATTGAACAAAAGGAAAAAATTCTGAAACTATACTTAAATTTTGTTAATCAGATATTACAACTATACCTAAGAATGAAACTGTAATTACACACAGTGATCCTGTAAAATTTGATACTCTTACACATCAACTTAACTGTTTTTTGTTTTTTAAATCAACTGTTATTTTTGGCAACTTCTGTTATCAGGATGCCACGCGAAGTATAACAGATTGGTCTATTTAAGTTATATATGTGTGCACATATATATACATATACACACATATACATAAAAGAAAACTGTTCGGGGAGAACGGGGCAATTACCGCTTAACCATTCACTAAAAGATTAATTCCAGTGATAAACAGTATATTGCCTATTACGTGGTAGCCTGGAATCCGTAACTACGCGAGCCACAGCTAACTCTGTTTTAAATTGCTTAATTTGACAAAAGGGTAATCTCTAGACGTCATTAAATGCAAAAACAGCCATAGTGGATGCAAACATTAACATTCTAGCGCGAATCCCAGAGACGCGGCCTGGATCTAAGGTCCATCCATCCTCACAACACCAGCAGCCTTAGCAGAGCCTCCATCTTGGCTAGCCAGCTAGCTCGGTTAGCATCCCACGGCAACTCACCATCCCTCGCCGTTCCCATGAGCTGGTCCAGCAAAGCTCTCATCTGAGCTTGGGCAGACATCGTTGCCGGTGTTCCGTTGACGGATCTATATGGAAATCAAGCAACTCAAACCAGTTCCTTTGTTTTGTTGGGGGTTTCTTTGTAGATTTATTCGGATATTTCTGTTCTTCCAACCATCACCTCTCGCTGCTTTTCTCTATATCGAGAACACGCCAACTTCCGTTTAGTGTTCAGGAAATGACGACTGAGTGAACGTAAATCAACCAATCGTAATGTTCAAAGACAAGTAACTCATCCAATCACAGCACACCTTTCCTTAAACTTTAAATAGTATTTGTTTCCCAAGATTTAGACTTATAGGTTTGAGTTTTTTTCACTGACTATAATCCCCAAAACACCGATAAATGTAAGATAAAACTATGTTTAAATAAAAATATTATTATTGTGAAGTTTTGCTACTGTTTTTGTTATAAATAAACGCTGTAGGGCTACCTGTCAGACAAATTGAGGGTTAAAATTGTTTATGGGCTTGTTCGTGATTTGTTTACGCAGCTCAAGTTTGTTTGTCTGCTGCTGCCCAACGACATTCATACCAGCAGCCACAAGAACCGCCTATGGAATGTTACAGTAAGAATAACTTTTCCTAACCCCTTTCTTTTATTTTACTGCTCAAAAAGTGAGAATATTGTGGCGACGATATTCATAGTAACGCCTTTGCGAGAGTGGTCTTCGATCAACAAGTTAGCGTAAGTAACAGGGTTGTCGAACTTTTTATGTCTAATCACGCTAACACGGGTACTTATCCGACAGAAAAATAACAAGGTTTCCGGATGGTTTGGCGTTAATATTGCCTGCTACGTCCAGTGAATGAGGTTTATACACAACTATGTCACGTTTTTATCTCGAAGTAGTAACCCTGGGGACGGAGTGTTAATGGCAAGATGTGATATCTCGAGCGAGGACGACAGTTGCTGTTTTGTGTGCTGAGAAAGCTCTGGACTTTGTGTTGGCAAGGCTGAATAGATACAGAACCACAAAGGTTGATGCAGCAGAAATGGCTGGATGGACAGACACCACTGCTTCCAGTATTTTTTTTTTCATTCACTTTATCTGTGAACGCCAGCGGCTTCTGTCCGATTAATTTCTCACAGTGAGATTATAATCCATTTCACGATGTGACTACATGCAGATTTAAACTGTACCAGTACAGGAATATTTATTGTCATTCAAAATATTAAGCCAGTATAGTGTAGATGTGTGATTTTTGTAATCTCTTCTCTTTCAAGCAGATCTGTGGGTTGGTAAAGTACTGAAGCAGCAATGGAAACCACAGACCATCCTACTGAGGGCGACCCCCTGAAGAGAGGAGAAGATGGGGCAGAAACAACAACAGCACCATCAGCAACAGAGCTGAAGAAGAACAGTTGCAAAGATGGCCTGGGTTTTTCCAAAATGACCCAATGGAGAACAGCAGTCTTCTTCCTGTCTTTGTTCCTCTGCCTCACCATAGTGTTTGCCTTCTCCTTCATCATCCCCTGTCCCGTAAGACCACAGTACCTTGTTACCTGGAACAGGACGTTCTCTGAAGCAGGCAAGTATCACCTGCTTTGCTCCTGTTACCTTTTGGAAATATGTTAAATGTTAGACTAACTATCACTTTGTCATTCACCGCCACAGAAACCTACGACTTTCTAGCCATTGAACATGCAAGCGATGACAAAGTAATGGATGTCCTGTTTGTCATCAAAAACAGAGAGGGACCACAGAACAATTCATGTGCTGATGCAGGTATGATATCTTTCTTTCACCTTGTCTTTTACTATTAACATTATAAATAATTATTTGCTATGTAGCTATTCTGTATTGTGTTTAAGTGTAATTCAGATAAAGCCTGTTATTTTGTTTCCAGGTCTGCCTACACCATGCATGTTTGTGGCAGCGGTGGATGGTACAAATGGGGAGACACTCTGGGAGAGACCACTACATCCTGATTTCCACTGGGCTCAATGTGGTCTGGAAAAAGAGAAAGAGAGAAGCTGGCACTGTCTGGTGTCCCATTCTGACAACCTCACTGCCATTGACAAATATACAGGTTTGTAACAAAATGAAAAATCTCTTTATTTGCCTTATCTAACTTTTTTTTTTTTTTTTGCAACACTCGTACCCATTTAACACAACCATTTGGATGGATTTGATGCAACAGCTAGAAAAATTAAGCATTTTGAATAGTAAGTTAGAAATATTCCAACAATAAGAAATCTACAGGTTATAAATGTAATCAAACCATGTGTGATATGTTTGTTGTCAGGTCATGTCATCTGGCAGCAACCTCAGCCTACTGGTCTGCAGAGCTCTTTGCCTTTCCTTAGTGCGCCAGATCTGGATCAGGACATGGTCAATGATTTGGTTCTTGTGGCATCTGACAGCACGCAGGTAAACATAATGGTTTTTTTTTTTGTAAATCTTAAAGTACAAGTAATGTATTATTGTAATATTGCATCAAATTTCAATGCCACTTGTCTTATTTGCAGACTCAGCTGATGTTGCTCTCCGGAAAGACGGGTGTCCAGATTGGTTCCACTGTGGTTCTTGATTTTAAGGAGACAGTCAGTCATCTTATGCATCGCACCAAAGAGGGCTCCGACTACGTACTTCTACAAAAAGGTTTGGGTCTGAAATCATCCATGCAAGGTGTTGGAAATAAGAAGTCAAACCAGCTGCATCAGGATTTACATTTGTAGTTAAAGTCCATTTGCAGGATAAAAGACAAAAGAACTTAATGTTAAATAGTCTTATTAACCTGGTAATTGGAATGATGTAATGTAATAGTTGTTCTCATTTCTTCACTTTAAAATTTTAATCAGGGGCGAGGTGTTGAAACTTGAGGGGCAGTCAGTGTGCCAAAGAAGCAGTAGTATCAGTCACACAGTCTGTTTTCTGGACATGATTAAGTCATACATTTACAGAGCTGATTTTGTAACCAATTTGTAATCAAATGCTATTTCAAAGAGCAATTCCTACAATATGACTATTTCATTCTGTCTTTTCTGTGTTGTTCAAAACAATAATTTGTTACAGCAGTTTTTTGTTTTTTTTTGGTTGTTTGTTTTTGCCCAAAAATAAATTTGCTGATCATTAGAACAAGGAAAGTTAAATTGTCACGTGCTCTAGGCTACATGATGTTCATGTTGATGTTGGACACTTGGTGGCAGCAGTGAGTAAATGGAGATTCCCTCACAGGCACTGGTGTGTATGGACTGGCATTGTGGAGGATTGCTGCCAAGGCTAAAGAAGGGATGGATGCACACCTCAAGAAGGACAAACTGTTGGAGAGAAACGCCAGTGATGCAACTGGCCTTGTACCCATCTATGAGTAAGAAGCTGCCAACATTTACCTCAGAAAACCAAATGGCGACTGAGGTTTTTACAAATATGTATAATTCCTTTTTAGGTCTGAGGTGGTGAGAATGCTCAGAATTATTGAAACAGATGATTTATCTGACCTGCTTCTTGTGAGCTGGAAGGAGGTGGCGTTACTCGATGTAAAAAACTTACAGCTACGGTGGAGATTCAATATCAGCTCAATTCTGAGGTAGCATTTTCTTGTTCTTGTCTTTAGTTGGGTTTTTTTTTTTCTCTCACTTCTTTTTTTGTTTGTTTGAAATGTTAAAAATGCATAATTTCATGTTTTAATCTAAGTTGGCTATCTGTTAAAAAAAAACAAAAAAAAAACACCCATTAAATTTTCTGTAGCATGAAAGGGTCACAGTTACCATCAAGTTAGTTGTGGTTAATGAGTTTAAACGATTAAATTCCACTTTGTAGACACGTCTTTTATTATTCTTTCAGTAAGCCCTCCTTTGGATACTTTAACAAAGATGACACCCTGGATGTTGTCCTGGAACAGGGTTTAGGAAACTATACAAAGAGGGTAAAATACTTTGCACTGAACTTTAACTCTATATGTATTCTATATATATATTTTTTCCTTCTTACCACAGATTTTCCTTTACTGTATCACTGTCTCTTGTATGTAGATAATTATCCTGGATGGAAAGTCTGGTGGTGTGCTGTGGGAAGTCAATCTTTTGGCCACTACTAACACACCAAGACCCGCCTCTGTGCAAACCACCAACTTTTTCTCAATCTTCATGTTTTGGGGCTTGATACCGTCAGAATTCAACTCATCTGTAAGTACCACCTCCCTAATTTGACTTCACAAATAAAGATGCATTTCACCGCGTTCAAATGTTTGTTACTAACAAATTTAAACTCCTTTGTCCTCTCTTTTTCCTTTCAGGAGCCATCAACTATCAACCAGCGCTCCTACATGCTGCATCCTCTCTATTCTCAAGTTCTGCTGGAGTCCACCAATGTCGTGGACAACATTATAACATTCAAAGGTGCTATTTGCTTTAAGTAAATTATATTCCCAGGATGATCAGTCAGCTCCTTTTGACAACTACATTTGTGTTCTCACTGCAGCCACACTCATGGAGCGTGGACGCCATGCTGCCTACATCCTGCTGATGGGTCCAGAGAAAGAGGGAGCCGAGGGTACCGTCGTCCTCATGAAGCGTAAGCTGAAGCAGGACGTCCCTTTCTGCAGAGTTCTCCGTATTGGACCTGACGGGGGTCCAGATACCAGTGAGGACATCAAAGAGGTCTTCAACCGACTCCGCTTCAGCGACTGGTGAAAGAGCTGTCTTTAACATGTGCGCTGCATCCTTGGTTTTGTAGACTTGCCTGGACTTTAAGACCAAAGCATGTAGTTTAGCTATTACTTTCCAACTGCTGACCACCAAAGAAGGTACTTAGTGTTTAGAAGATTTGAGCTTTATTTTATCTGCCAGGGTTTTTTTTTTCCTATTAATTTTACAGTACAATGTGGGCATTATCTTTTTTTCTGACTTGACTTAAAATATATATTGCTAGAAGCTTAAGGAGCTGCTGTTAGGTGACAATCACTCCATACAGATCACCGTTTTCCTGCTGAAAACAAAAATAATCTGTAGAATATGCCTTGCTGTATTGTTTCTAGAACTTCCATGCTTCGTTGCAATGGCTTTCTTTTGAATTCCAGAAGCTGGATTATTGTTTGGATCTATGCAACTGTGTGCCAATCTGTGCTTTAAAGCAGACTTGATATAGTATTAGCCTGTGGAATTGTTACAGTTATAGGGCTAGAATGGAAAATTGTTTCAACTGTATGTTAAAGAGATATTGTATGTAGACTCTAGCAGTCCAGTTTAAAGTCCTTTCTGTTCATTTTGAAGGAGCAGATGTGTCCAAATTATAACTGAGACTGCATAGGCATAGTAAACCACGGAAAAGAAATGGTTGAACTCCACAATGGACAGGTATATACTAAATTAACCTCTTTGTGATAGTGTCAATATGTCTTGTACTCAATTATATTGTTGTTGACAGTCAAGACATACATGTTAGTAGTATACTTAATCCAAGATGCTGTAAATTGTAAAGATCTCAGTCAGGAAAAAGCTTTTAGTCTTGGACTTAGCTTGATCAGTGTCTGTGAAACTTGAGATGCTAAGGTCTTTACTCAAAATGTGACATCACTTAAGGTCACTTTGATATTGAATCATCACTGTAGATTTGAGAGATCATTGTGAATAATCTCCCCTTTAGTTTTTATAAGAGGAAAATAAAGGAAAATATGGTTCTTATCTTATTTTTGCTGAATTTTAATATATTGATCCTATGGAGCAGGCCTTTATTGGAGCTGACCTTTCTCACTGAACTGCAATTACATGTTAGAATTTGAAGAATAATAAAATGAATAAATAAAAACAATAATGGCTTTTGTTTTTTCTCTGATAGCGTTTTCTCTGGAGATAAGCAGTAGGAGCTGATGGCGCTGGTTACTGCAGCATGCTGGATAAGCACAGGGGACTTGGCTTTTCCTGCAAACCAAGTTGTTTAAACAGGGAAAGAAAATCAGTACAACAATTCATTAGGTCAAAGTTTGGCAAGAAAAAAAGAAAAAAATTCCGAGCAAAATTTGAAAAGCTCGCACATTATGACCGAAAAATACACAAGTCCTAGTGAAGAAGACAAGTGAAGCACATGGGATACTGGAGGTTACATCCTGTAGGCCAATGGATCTGGATGCTTTAATCAGTTTGGATCCTATAAACAACCAATCACATCAGCCCTTATAACCTCTTGAGGACACACTTTGTCACAATCACAGCACACATAATTAGTAGGCTCAATCATGTCTCAATCACATCTAAATACTGGAGCAAAATCAATTTAAGTTTAATATTTTAGGAGCCTCTTTGAAACTTTAATACATGTATCGCCAATATTTTACCTTAGATCAAACACATCCCACATGAGATGGAAGGGTGACATTACTTGATTAAAATACAGCTACAGTAGAGATTCAGTACCTGCTCAGGTAACATTTTCTTGTTTCTTTTTTAAAATTGAAATGTAAAAAAAAAAAAAAATTGAATTTAACGTTTTCCAATAAGCTTTTTTTTAAGCACTTTTTTCTACAGGGTATAGCTACCATTACTTTAGTTGTGGATAATTAGTTTAAATTACTAAATAGCACTTTTATAGGCACCTGTCTGTAGTTTCACATTTAGTTAGTTCGCAGCTGTTTATTAAAAATCCATTTTTATCGCAGTATTTTTAAAAAACAAAACAAACAAAACGGATTACTGCAATTAGCCCAAAGTTAGAAAATCAATTTGGTCACGTCGAAAGTAGGCTGATATTTAAAATGAAAGGTGTGTTTTGTCGCCCTCTCGTGGATGTAAAAAGTAATAAACACGAGCAACACGCGGCAGCGCCGCTCGGGTTCCATGGATGCTTAGAAGTCAGTCACGTATCACTTGGGCGGCTGCATGACGTGTCTAATGCTGCGTGGGTTGTGTGTCATTAAAAATAAACAAACAAATAAATATTATGGTAATGTGACACACGATAGTTGAAATGTTACTCCATCCGGACAGCCACTTTAATGAAAATCTCACGAAAAGGTGAAAAAGGGATGAGTCGGTTAGAGGGGCGTGGAGCCACGTGGGGTGTGACGTGAACCGGCGGAGAAATCGCACAAATCTTACTGGGTTGACACATGTGCCGGCTCAGAAGAAATATCTGTATTTGTGGGAATACAGTTACAAAAAAAAAAAAGTTTCAACTGTAACTCCTGAAAAAAAGAGGCTTTTTTGTGTGTGAACTTAAAGAGTCACCAAAGAACACTGGTATTTCAGTTTCCCTTTAGCACGTACTCGAGCTCAATTTGACCGGTCCATAAAACTGTCTGCTGACCCTCTTTTAGTTTTTTGACGACACGGAACATTTAGTCATTCAGATATATAGGCTTACGTCTATAAATGTATAGGCTATTCAAAGCTTGAAGTCAGGAGGAAAGGGAAATAAAGAAGAGACATTTTCATGTACAAGGCTCTTAACTCATCCACCTGAGGCACGAAGCAAACACCAATTAATGATTGACAAAAAAAATTACTAAGGGACAAAGTACTCCCGCCATGATAACTGAACGTCTGTGTATTGAACATGAAATTAAAAACAATAGGCTAAAATAAATAAATAAATAAATAAATACATCCACACAGCTCGAAGAGGGTTAAATTATCCAAACACCGTTTAATTCAGCGTCTGCGGGATACTAGAAACCGTGACTTCAATGTGACCTGGTCCGCCATACCCCTATAATAGATTAGCACGACGACACTACTCCAAACCGGAACGCACGCGCGCGGCGCGCACTGCTTATCAGTGGACCGACTCACTTTAACCGTCCGGTATAAAGTCACTTTGTGCTCGAGGAAGCTTCTGGGGTTCAAAAAAAAAAAAAGAGGTAACGTTTATCTTTATGTCTTTATTTATTTAAGCACACCGGACATGCATGTCTGAAACGTTAAGATATGTAGAGGCGGCGTTATTTGACAAGACAATTAAATAATTAATCTGCTGAAAATGATAATTAGGAATTCAATTGAAATAAAAATGACATTTTTGCGACCCTGTCTTTAGAACTAATTCCATGCGTGGAAAAAAAAAGAGTAAAATAATAAAGTAGCCTATTTCTGAAAATGAAAGGAAAGGAAATGTGTAAAGGAAATGTATGTCAGTGAAGACGAAGCTTATAACGTCTACAAATGTCATTTTGTAGCCAAATTGTATATTCTGGCTGTTATATTTTGACATACAAATGTCAAATATAGTACATTATTGTGTTTGGTTGGCGACCGCGTTCAAAGCCACTGCAGATATGTCTGTTAAGGAAGTATTTGTCGACAGCGCCACTTTTCTAGAAGCAGCTTCAGGGTGCCGCATGCAGCACCCCAAAATGTCCTCAGACGTATCCTTTGTCGAGCCTGTAATCCTTTCACTGCCATTCTTTTTTAAATTATCTAAAAGCCAATGCCTCAATTGCAAATGCATTTCTATTAGTTGATTAGTTGTTTATCCGACACACGCAGACGTCAAGTGTAGGCTGTTGTTTGAGACGAGCCAAATAACGGAGAATCACTTCTCTGTTCAATTTAAACAGCTTTTACTGACAAAACTCTCTTTATAGAAGTAAAAAGAAAAAGAAAAAGATGGCTGATGACATTCAGGCCAAGCTGGAGAAGTACAGAACCGCTCCCTTTGACGCCAGATTCCCCAACCAGAACCAGACCAGGAACTGCTGGTCCAACTACCTGGGTAAGACTACATGACAAGGTAAAAAACACTTTTAGAGATATGCTGTTGGATACTGAATTTCAATTACATGTTTATGTCATAATGTTAACAAAGCATATCTTTTGTCTTAAATGATCTCGACCCCTGAACTCTGACCTGGAGTTGATCCAGCTTGAGGTTAGTTGAGGGTCACAGACATTAATATCTATTGTTTGTCTATTTATAGACTACCATCGCTGCCAGAAAGCTCTGGATGCTAAAGGGGTAGACACTACTCCCTGTGATTGGTACAAGAGGGTCTACAAATCTCTCTGCCCCATGTCCTGGGTAAATATATTCTACAGTATTTTGGCCTTTTTAGGAGACAAACCTCTACAAAAAGATCCATGAGAAAGTTCAAGACTAAAGGCAGACTATACATAGTACTCGTTGCTATTGGTGCATTAAGTTTTTTTTTTTTCTTTTAAGAAGGGTCAAACAACTTTATCGTTACTCACATTCCTGAGACTCAGCCCATTCTGGAGAATAAAAATATTAGACCAGCTGTGCTAAACAGGCTGATTGTACAAACAATTTTTATTTTCTAAAGATCTTTCCTGATATATTGATGAAATACTTGTGACATGCTTTGGTCAAAAAAACAAGAGAATAAAACAAACAAAAAACACTCTAAACCACATCTCTACATCTGTGTTATGGCATTTGGTTTTTAGGGGGTGCAGTGAGTCATTTCACCCTCCTCCAGAGCGTGTGCCTTATTTCAAATTAGTGTTACAGCTTTGTACTACATACTGTACATCTAAAGTGCTGCAAATGTAGCATGATGTGAAGTTTGTGGCACTAAGGATGGTTAAGCTAGACAATTCATCTCTGGATCTAGCTCATGATGTCATAGGACCCTGCAAACTTGAAGAGCCCAGACTTTTTTAAAGTTTATTTTCATCACGTCATCTTTAAATCCTTGTCTGATCAACATCAGTTAACTAAAAATACCTGCCAATCTTTTCTCTGTTGACTAAAGTGCCTGTTGTACCTCAGGTCAAACCCCAGTTAGTGATGATGCAGAAGATTTCAGCCCCAAGTTGCTTTTTCAGTACCTATTGGTAAAGTTGTTATATTTATCACAGGATTAATTTTCTTTACAACTTTTTCTTTAGGTCCAGAAATGGGATGACCAAAGAGACGAGGGGAATTTTCCAGGAAAAATCTGAGTCTGCCATCTCCAAAGCTGTTTGTCTGTAAAGATGTAATCTTTTCAGCTAAATGTTGGTAAAAGTGGTGCCCTGTCATCACTTCTCCACTACTAATGTTGCGTCCCAGGAACATATTGAAACTGGTCATTCCTTACAAATAAAATGAAATGTAGAGCAGAATTCTGCATTAAAAATTCTCAGGATATATTTATGGAGCTCAGCTGTCTTGTGTGTATTTTCCTTTACATGTATGCTCTCTTTCCAGCAGAGAACAATGGCTAATCTTTATTTACTAAACTCAGTGGTGTGTTTAAATTAAAAAAAAAAAGAGGAAAAAAATAGGATCTGTTGAACAGCTTTGAGTGGCCTGCACTTGACACTGATCAATCCAAACAATATGGAGGAAAAGAAGTGCAAGACAACAAAGGTATTTTTCAGAAAACTGATTATTTGAAGGTGAATATTTAAAAAAAAAAAGATTAAAATAAAACTACAACAAATATATAATAAAGATTAGAAAAATATTTAAAAACACTACATGTCAAACATGACAATAGCCAGTATCCCAAACAGTAGAACTGATATGCAGAGTAATGACCATTGTTACTGCTGACATACTGGAAATAAATACATAAAACTGCATCTCATACGTAATTACTCCCGAAAGTAAGGAATATGAAATCAAAAATACCAGAGTTTAACAAAGAAGTAAAGACTCCTCAAAACATAATGTTTTAAGATAACTGCTATTGTTGGGGACATTTCCATGCAACAAGTAAGAACAGTAAATATTAATTGACATAAAATTACAACACAGACTAAATATTGTGACAGTGGAACTATATTCATCCCTTTTAAATACCTTACTTTTTTTTAAATTTGAGGTAACTGGATATTATTTGCATATTGGAAGTTGCTCCTTCCTTAACTATTCTTAATTTCATTTTCAACCAAAATGACTAAAACTGCTTTCCCAACTCGAGAAACGTTTGCCTCCAGGCTCTACCTTGAGCACAAAGCAACTTCAGTGAAGGTCACTTGGATGGCAAACAAGTTTTTTCTACCCAATGCTAAGCAGAAAGTGAAATATCAATCAAATTTTATGAAGCCAAATAGATGTGCATATATACATTGAAGTTCTGCATAACTCCAGTTCTTTTTATATG
>JBAMYA010000011.1:5040562-5057959 GCA_037176975.1 Arrhamphus sclerolepis
TGATAGTGAACCATTAATTTGAGTCAGGTGTGTTGTGGCAGGGAAACATGTAAGACATGCAGGGCTGTGGCTCTCGAAGGCCTGGAGTTGGCCACCCCTGATCTAGAGACAGGTTGCTTTGTAATAGACACTATATAAATAAAACTGAATTGAAAAAAAAAAACGTAATGTTTGTTTTATTCCAGCTTTAGTGTAAAGCAGAACCTCTTAGCCCAGTCTTATGAATGGTATCTTATTGCATTCTCCAAAAGGCCCCAAGCTAAAAGGGCAAGTGGTATTTCACCATATGCCTGCACAAAACCACCATATGCGCCACTGGTTAATTCATTTTTGGAGGCCACAGGCCTATTTTTCTGCATCTCAGTATTCCACTACAAAGCATATCTTTTGTGAAATCATTAAATTATATCCCTGACTTCCAAAAGCATTTGCCATTTGGTATATATCTGCTGTGTCTTGTGTCTATTCTTGAGACAGAAGATATAAGTGCATGTAGGTGTGAAAATGACTGTGCCTGAGCGTGTGAAAGAGCATACAGAGAGTAAAGATAGGTCTTCATGAGTGTGTATGTTGGTGAGAAAGTGGAAGGGACTAAAGCAGAGCGGGAGTGAGTGAGAAATCAAGGAGACAGTTTTAGCAATGCATGGGGATAACAGGGTCTATAATGCCACGGAGAAAAAGGGTCAGCTGCTGGTAAATTTAGGGTAAAATTAGGGCTTAGCTGGACTCGGCTGTGCGGAACAGACAGATGGAGGATGGGTTCCCAGGGAGCCAGACCTGCTACAAATAGCTGTGTGTGCACACATTCTCCCCGGTGTGCACGTATATGCAATCACGAGAGGAGCATGGAACAAGGAGTCAAGATCTAACAGAGAGGTACACCCACTCACAAAGACAAATCTGAAAACAAGTACGTGGAACATTTTACACAACAACAAACAGAGACTTCATTTAACCTTAGTCTAGTGCTGCGAATAAATATATATATTCATTAAGAAAACATGTTTTCCATTTTAGTGCCTCTTCAGTTGGTCTTGTCTACAGACATACATAACTCATCCATTTACATTGCAGCTTCACTACCAAGGTTAGAGGAACACTGAGGGATATAGTGCACATACAATAACTCTGCGGAAGTCACAATGTGCCTGGTGACTCTTAAGTGCTCTCCTTGTCCTCATTCTGCTATTTAAAGTAAGCCAATTTGAAAGAAATGCTGGGGATTTTAAAACTTTGAAGAATATAATTCACTTTGAGCAGAACTGTGTGTCCTGGTTGAATCTTCATACAGTTGGCAAGATGGACAAGGCTTTATTCATCATGATATGCTCTTCTACACATTACATAAGACAGAAGGCTCTTTGACTTACTCTACTACTAACTCAGCTCGTCACGTTTGACCCCTTATTCCAATTCAGCATCTTACAAATCCTCATAATAATGAGGCGGAGCAAATGTGCAGCAGTCCAGCTTGTGACATGTGTCATGTGATGGCAACGATATGTTTGAACTAATTGAATTAAAAAAAAAACAAAAACAAAACAACAGCATCAGCTGAAGAAGGGGATACCCATGGATTGTTCCATCTCCCAGTCTTCACCATCGCAGCAGCTGAGATCCTCTTAATTGGTGGAACACAGATGGTTTGTGGAGTCAGATCCCTGTCAGCTCTGAAACACCTGGCCACATGGAGCTACATGGATGATGTTTCCACTCTCCCTTAGACAGTGGTTAGCACCCCCAGGTTCATGTAAATACTTGAGGAGCATCTTTGGTCTGGATGACGAATTAAACAGCTCTGAGAGATGTTTAACACACAGGTTACACAGCACTATTCACCAACATCTTTAAAGCACCAAATGAAGGACTGTCCTCAAGAAGAATGTAAATCTTTCTGAGATGATACCAGGCTGTTCTGGATACATGCAGCAGCAACTAACAAAAACATATTGATAATTTAATTATGTTGCATTTCACTTGAACAGTTAGTGCAATACTTCCAATTTCCACATCTCACAAGGTCCAAAAGTTGGGTTTCAGATTACAAACTGCCTGGAATAAAAAAAAATAATGCTCACATTTGCATGAAGAAACTAGCTCTTTCAGTGTTAATTTGGTTGAAATATATATGATTCAACTGCAAAAACTTAGTTTAGAACTTGTATAATAAATAAATTGAACTTGTATAATAAATAACACAATGCATCCAGTTGAAAAGCAGTCAGGTCAGGGGTGGCTTTGAGGAAACTGGATCCTGAGACGATTAATTTCCAACCCCCTGGGCATCAGCGGAAAGGCAGACAAGAGCTTTTCTCCACGTGCTGCCAAGGCGCAGACACTGGGAAGCATAGAAACTGAACCCCCACCTCTCCCCTGGCATCTCACAGCACAGCACGTTAGAGAACAAAACTCTAGTGAAAAGTGAGGACCCAAGATTCGGGTAAGTACATAAACTGTGCAGTCTGTGTGATCCCTATTTGCCAAGAATGAAGAAAATGTCATACACTGTTTTCTGAAATCAATTCTGCCCCCACAAGCAGCAGCAGCAAGAACTGTTTGGGCATTGTTGATTTTAACTATGAAAAAGCTGTTACATAAACTCAAATCCAGCACAGGCTGGCATTAACACCTAAAAGGATAAAGCACACTCTAGCTAAGTGCAAATGGAAACAAATAAGGAACAATGGGATGGAAAAAAATTTCAGGAAGAATGGCTCAACCAAGACAGTTCGATGAAACTGATTTAAAATAGCCATATAAAAACAAGCTGATTAAAACCCCTGATCACAAAAAGCATGAATCACATGAAAAATACTGAAGAAAATACCTTCTGATCCCTCATTAATAGTGCTAAGTTCCTTCCATCCCCATTTTTTAATGTTTTGAAGGTATGAAAAGCTAAACTGGATGTACATTAACAAATAAAATAAGGCTGACATGACAAAATGTGAGACATCTTGTGTTCAATCACTTTTTTTTTCCTGATTTGGGTTGCATTTGATAAAAATACATGTGTCTGAGATGGTTAATTATGATCAACAGAAAACTCTAAATTGCATTTAAAATGAATGCATCTCTGCAAGGGTTTGAAACCATGGGTACTCAGGCATTTGATATATTAAGTGTGTATTCTTAGTTTCACTTTTCATACCACTACAAGGACTTTTATAATTGCAGCATTGCCAATACAGAGAGAAAAGCAGTAGGTGTTGCAGCTTCTGTTGAGTGTCTGTTCGTCCTCATCTTATAATAACACATTAGTTCTCAATAATAATTTAATTATAAATAAACTGGAAATGGCACATGACAAGACATGACTGAGATCAAATTAAGAGGCAATCCTTATTTAAATTAGCTTGTCTGACACTGCCCTTGACAATGGTTGTTATGGTTAGGTGGAGTTGACTGTTATTTGAGAATTGCTACTTATACTGTTCTCTTTTGCAGTTTGTGGTACCCTGACATACAATTTTACTGTACACCTTCACCACCCAGGTATAGGTTGCGTTTTATTTACTGGTTGTATAACTACTTAGCTGACTGGGAAAATACATGAGTTATAAAGGGTTAATTCTATAATTGACTAACATTAATGTAGGTAGTTTAAAATGTCAATCACATCAAATCTACATCTTTGCCACATTTTCCCTGATACAAGGTAGCACCTGCCTCCCACTGTGTGGGGTCGAGAAGGAAGGATGTTGAGCACAGGTGATGGAGTGAAATGCATTAATGTTCTGTCTTCACATGTAGCCACTGGTTCTTATGACTGTGGAAGTGTAGGTGTTGTGGAAAGCATCACCGTGGTGCTGAATTCTTTTTTCTGCACAGACCTAACAGCGTCATACCTGTCTCATAATGAACTGTAGGTTTGGGTAACAAATATGGGGACGAATGAAATAAAGCAGGAAGTGTGTATTTCTCGATGACCGATGACAACTTTGCATTTCGCTTAATGTTTAGCAGCACCATGCTTGTGATATCATTAATGGCAGTATTATTGTTTATGTTAAAATACATTATGACGTCTAAATTCAGAATCAAAGACTAACAAATCACCAAAATCTCTAAAAAGAACTGATTTATGCTTATACTATGGGTGTAGCTATATATTTCACCACGCGGTCCCCGCATACACACTCTACCACTTCCATCCTGAACAACGACCATCTGGGCTGAAGAACAAGAAGACCTTTTCACAACTGTTTCACCCAGTGGGAGTACAGTAATATCACATTCCTAATTCCTGCTGACAAGAAATGTAGTTGCAAAAATGAAATGAACAGGAATGGCTCCAAAGCCAAAAATAGCTGCATCAGACAGGAGTCTCGGAGAATAATGTAATTGGGGTGCTTAGCGACAAGCTGAGCAAGAAGGCAGGGAGGGGGAGAGTTCATGGCTCTTCTGGGCTTCCACACAATTAAAAAGATGCATTAGAGTAGGACAAATGATTCGCCAGAACGAAAGGTAACAAGACAGAGGACGATTCAGTGACGTATGCCTCTGCGGGTTTAAAGTATTAAAACAACCATCTGTAGGTTTTTCATCTACGAAAGTATGAGTGCTTTAAAACTATGAACACGTGTTGCTTTGATTAAGTTCAAGTATGGTACATCTTGTCCACAGAAAGTATTTCCTATATTCCCCTTTTGTGTGTCAAAACCCTTAAGATGAGATTTCTTGATTATGATGGAGAGAGATTAAGCTGTCAGCAGCAATAAGTCAACAGAGCTCCTGTGCAGTGTCTGCCCTAGGCTAGTGTCATTGAAAAAAAATGAAATGCCACAGTCACTATCACCAGAGAGATTATGAAAAGTTTATTCTTAGGGTCCTTCTGATTAATGCAAATTACACCTTGCTGTATAAAACTGGCAGAGGTAGTGCTTCTTCACCATTTCCTGCATGCCGTTTGCTTCACTCTCTCCGCAGAGATGTTTTCTTAAATGCCTAAGCGTGTCACCTGTGACTTCCATTTTCCTCTTTAGACCCAGACCCTTAATGTTTATTTATTTATTTTTTCAGTTTCAACTGTGAATATGTTCAATTAAATTAAATCAATTTTACTTGCAGGCAGAGGAATCCTAAATAGAATGCTTCAGTTGAACAACTGGACGAATAGAAAGTGCAATAAGAGATGGTGTAAAACAAGAATACAGTCATAAGCAAGACTGAAGTTTACAAGAACAGTCTCTTTTTCCCCCCTCTCTCTTTTTGCTTCATTTCCGCTAGATCTCGCTGAAAACGTGTTATACCTGTAGTCATGGAAGCAGCACTGAAGCTATCTCCCAGGGAGGTAAAGCCCTCTCATTTAGGCACAGACATGCAAAGGATATCTGAGCAGCCACCTGTGATAATGCTGCTGTTACATAACAAGGTATACAGTCTGTATGTGTGAGCTGTGTGATCTCCTGTTCTCCAAGCTTAATGCACAATGGCATCAAAGCCTTACATTATGTTTGGAACCAGTACGGTACCTGTTGCAGAGACAGAGAGACGCCTGAAAAGGACACTGAGCTCCATTAGTTGACGTACTGGGCCAAATACAATAGGTCGATGATGATCACACACAAGCTACTGCAAATCACCCTCACAACTCTGAAATCAGAGGCTGGAAAAGGAGAAAGAGAAGGAGCGCAGAGAGAGAAAGAAGGAAAAAAAAAAGACAGAGGGTTCCTGCACAGATGAATCATTAGTGATAAAACTGGTGCTGAGCCAGTATGGCTGTATTTAGAAACTTCTCACTCTTTCAACCCCCTCCTTTACTAATTGTCATCTCTTTTTTGCATTTGACTGATGACTGCTTCTCTGAAAGGATGTGAAAAAAGAGGAGCAGGCACTCAGCTCTGATGATAATGTCACATTTTGAAGCTGTCAAGTGTAACAGTAAAGTACTCAATAGTGGCGGTGCCAGAGAAAAAGCTACAGCCTGCTCCCAAAATTCAACTTAAGGAAAAGACCAGAGGCACAGAAGAATATTACAGGGATAGTGTCACGTCAAGACGGGGTTGCAGTGTGAACAGAGAGAGAGAGAGAGCACATCTTCCTTCAAATACTTTTAAACGGGACGGCATAACTGTCATGCTCTCGAACACACATTCTTAAAACGCACACACACATGTTTCTCTGGGTTGATTAGTTGTTAGTGACAAGTGTGAAAGGCATCAATCTGCAATAAGACACGGCGCCCAGTAGCATGATATTTTGAAAACCGTGCAGTCTTCCGATAAGGTCGTGGGCTAGTCCGGGTCAAAAACACGCTGAATTTTTACTGCAGTGAACGCTATGATGGCTGCTGCAAAGACCAGGCAGTTTTGCGTATTCTGACACAAGAACCTTATTAAATTTTCTATGAGGGTAAATGGTGGGATAAACCACACTTATCTCTGGAGACAAAAACCAGTGTAAACCTTAATTAAATCAATCCATTAAAGCATCCCTTGGATAGCCCTTGCAAACAGAGGTTCTAATTTGGTGCAGAAGAGTAATTTGAAAGTTGTGAATGCACCTGACTTAAATTAAATACGTCACATGGTCCTCATCTGGCTAGAAAGTTCAACTTTTTTTCTATAAATCACACAATGAAATAATTCTTTGAGGAAAGAATTTTTTCTCTCAGGGACTCTATTCCTCACAAGACAAAACATAATTAGGTTACCAGACTGTAAGTTTTATGTTGACTAAACTCAAACAAAATCATGCTTCACAATCAACTCTTTTAAAGGAGAAATCAATTTATTACGATTTCAAACCAAAATGAAAACATGAAATGTTTCACTTTTAAACCACATTCTAATTCACTTCCTCTATGCAAACATATACGTCCACTTCCCCAAACTAATAATATTTCCTTTTGATGGGGATCAGCAGATTCACCGTGACAGACAGCAGGTCATAACTCTTTCAGTTCAGGCCAGTTTTTGTGAAAAAAATAAAAAATAAATAAAAATGCAAGCATCAATGATTTCTTGTGGCAAATCTGTTTTTTATTTTATTTATTTTTTAATTTTCTTATTTAGTCTTTAGTTTATATCAATATATATGCAGTATATATCCAGAAGTAGATTTATAGTTTTTTAAAGTTTGTCAAAGCCTGAAAAAACACAAAACTAATATGTGTTTTTATTTATTTTATTGGTTTTGTTATTATTATTGTATTAGGAGATGTAAAGTGGAATAAAGACCAGTATTGTCCAGACAACTAGAGCTGGTTAGAGATGACGATACTTTACAGGACAAAGACAACCTCCTTAATTTCTGTTTTACAAAAGACTAAAAAATGTACATGTGTGTGCACAGTCATGTTGTTGCTGCATGAGAATTTTTAAAGACTTTACAAGGAAGTGTGATCAGACTGGCATCTCACAGTACTAAACCCCCAAAAATGTAAATTTGGAAATGCTGCTCCCACCACACCACAAGACCAATTTGCTTGAACTTGAATATACTATACAAATTCTATATACTATACAAATTCTATATACTATACAAATTCACTTACCTCATTTTCTGAAAATATGACCACCTATATAAAATCACAGTTGGTGTTTTGGACGTTTCAGGTGAGTTTTTAATTACAATTCCAAGGACAGCAATGATCTTAGGGAAGTAAAAGCCGCCGCCCATCCATCTGGGAAGGGTGATAAAGCCATATTAAAAAGATTAGATGTCCATCATTAATTCACAAGTGGAAGCATTCAAGACTCACCTCTGTAGCAGATGTTCCCTCAAGTCGGGCATTGGCAGGTTAAATGGTGAAGTTTATGCAAGTTCAATTAGAAAAACATTGCAAAAGCATGGCTGATTTTAAAGGTCTGACAAACAAAATAAATAAAAATCAAAAATCTCTAAAAGAAGTACTGTAGCACGAACAGACAAGACTTCTGGAAGAATATTTCTTTAGAAATACAAGACCAATGAGGAGATATTTGACCAGCATGCACAGCGTCATGTTTGGCAAAAACTATATCAGCATAACTCATACAAACCAAGTGTCAAGCACGGTGGTGGAAGGTTGGTGATTTGGGCTCATTCAGATGATCTGTAAATCTTCAATAATATAAAATAAAAGAATTTAGGTGTAACAACACAGCAACAAAGCCAAAGCCTTCTAAGAAGGCTGTGTATAAGATAACACCAATTAATGTAAATATGTGTGATCAGAAGCAACACTGTAAAAAGGACGAGGCTAAAAGCCCTGCACAATGATGTGAAACACTGACAACATAGACAAAAAGCAATTATTTCAAATTATTCCTGCCAATGTTTGTTCTAGAATCTAACGAATCATGAGACGCACACATTTTTCATAAACTCAATGCATTTTATTATAGATTCTGTTAAACAGATAATGTCTCCTCCAATCAACTTTTGATTGAACATGGTGGTGCGCAGTGTTTTCTGAATGATGCGTTTGTGCATCAAGTTGTTGTCAACTGGTAGTGCCATGATGTGGGAGGGAGGGTGAGACAACAAGATAAGGAGAGAAATAGAGGAGAGGAGAAAAGAGAGGGAGGGAGGGAGGCTGCAAATGGCAGCTTCTGTGACACCACACGAAGCAGGGAGGGAGAGAGAGAGGAGAGAGAACAGCGGTCCAACTGGATCAGATTGCAAAAGATTGATAGAGAGAGCTGTTCGGGGACACTAGACAGTTTTTGAAAAATTGTAAAAGATAGACTTGATGCCGCTAGAAATAAAAGATTTAAAGTAAGAACACCAGATGAAGCAACTGCCTCTGAAAATGGAGATACAAAAACACACATTTTCATGTGGATTGTTCTAATTAAATGGTTTGCACCTGCTTTGCAACTTCACCACTGAGTGAGTAGCAGCGACTTGGTCCAAGATTCAAGTGGGATTCCTCTGGGTCAGAACTGTATTCCTGTGCTGACAAAAGCTCCTGAAAACCAAGGGGGACAAAAGAGATCAAGCAAGGATGAAGAAATTCAAAGGGGGTCTGTGCCTTGTGCTGAAGATGATGGAGTGGTTTTCTTCAGTAATCGACTAGCACACAAAGAAGGAATAGCTGGACTGATGCACAGAATGTCTCAGTTCGGTTAACAGGGACACTGGGATAGAAGATACCACCTTGGAGTTCTGCAGCCTGGTGTAGGACAGGTAGACATAAAGGTAAGCAAAGGACAGCAAACTTTATTTAAACTTGCAGCATGAGTCATGTAAATGTTTATCAGAAGTTATTGTTCTGTAGTTACATATAAGAGGCAGTTGAATGCTGTGTCTGCAGTCCCTCTCCCACTGTCATTCTTGTCAAATTCATCAGACATCTAATATTAAAAAATCATGAATCATTTTCCAAAGATGTGCTTTGAAACAGTACATTTTAGTCTGAATTAGAGTAAACTACTATTGACTGAAGCCTTTGCCACCAAAATAAAATTCAGCTGTTTCAAGTTGATTTAGTTGATTCAAGCTGATTTTGCAGAAGAACATATATTGCCATATTGTAGAAAAGCATGTGTATATGCAAACTATGATGAAATGTGTCAGTTTCTGAACTGTAATTGTTTATTCCAAATCCACTATGTTATGTAAAGTAAAAGAAAAATAACACCCAGTGATGCATTACAATGTGTAAATGATGACTTCTAATACAGGGCTGATTATCTTTATGTTTTGACTTCAACTGACATTTGACCAAGAAGGCCCTTCCTGGTGATATTACACCCTGATAATAAGAAGCCCCGAGAGAAGAAACTAAACTTAAAAGCAATCAGTGTAAACAAACAAACAGATAAATAAATGATGAAGTTCAACCAATGAAATCTGACTTTTTCATGAATCTCCCATATCATAGCCTGAACTTTAAGGCATCTAACTTAACTCCAAAATCACAAACTCACAAACACAGAAAAGATACCACATCCACATAGTGATTCATAAGAGCACTGGAGGATTTTAAAATGGTCAGATAATTCATTGTTTGTATTAATGAATATTTATGTGGTGAGAGACAACTCACAACTACCAATATATTAATCATAAATGGCAGTCGTGTTAAAATACTGAAAAAAAGACAGAAATATAAGAGAAATTAATGTAATTTGTTTGTTTCAAAAAGAATCAATGCCTACATTTAATTCTAGGCACAGACAATAAGTGAAAGAAGCACATTCATAAATCTTGTCACTGTGTAAACAATTAATGTCTGCAGTACATGTTGCCAAATCAGTTTCAGCCAATAGTTAATAAAACCCACTGTCCTTGGAGTGGAAGGCAGACACATCCAGGAGTTAATGGACAAATGTGTTGCTTCCAGTGCTGCACTTTTTTGTGACTAGTCATGGATGTGCAGGTACAAAAAAAAAAAAAAAAAAAGACACTGAATGAAGATTATGCACTGTTGACTGACAGGTGAATGACCTCATGCTGCTCCTCATCTCAGCATATTTCAGTTTTTTAAAAGGGTTAGTTGGACAAAGAAAAAAACATATAATACACCCCTTTGCCTAAAAAAAACCAAAAAAAACAAACTAAAAAAATAAAATAGGTGCTCTCGGGAACACCAAAAAAGCCAGTGAGTGGGAACCAGGTGTTTGAATACTTGAATAGTGACAGCTGGAGCAATTTTCTTTTCTTTCCTTTTTTTAACATTTGAAGGATAGATTGAAATGGTTTATTTAACAACTTAGTTAATAAATAACCTTCCAATAAGGCAACGTCTCTGCTGTCCTGACCTGGTGTTGCATTCTACAGAAAAAAATACTTGTGGGTCACTTGAGACCAGGTGAGTTCCATGTGATAAGCCATAGGAAAATATGGTGACACCTGAGCCTGAGCCTAGGCTGCTCCTTCACAATGGCCCTGGGAGGTGGGAAGGGATCGTACATCTTCCATAGCTCTGTTTCCTGCATGCTTGTCTTGAGATGAAGTACCATGTCCCACTAGACTTCATTGTTCTGCCCAATCCCCTCTATTATTATCCAGTTATTATTTCTATTCATCCTAATCAAGAGCAGGCTTATCATCACGCTTTCCTTCACTGGTCTCAAGTCCTAAGAACACACAGCACTCACTAGGTCACAAAAAGGTTATTCAAGAAGTTATGAAAAATAGTACAAATTATATCCCTTGGTGCATATTGATGCATATCATTTAGCTATGCATGTGTCCTAAAATTTTGGTTTATGTGAAACAACACCACAGGGACTGAAATTTAATACAAATAAAGCTGTACACATTTAACAGCAACATTAAACTTGGATTTTGTGTCTTTATGTTGTTCATTCCTGTGCTTGAACAAGCAATAGTTAGTGTTTCCTGTTCTGTGTTTTGAGTTCTGAGGTCAGATTTTTTGACTCAAGTCTTCTTCAAATCGATGACAAAGACCTGTCAAAGTTTCATCCCCAGCACGCTCAGCCTTTCAGAGGGGTTTAAAGAGTTTCCTGTGTAGCTATAGAGGAAGAAATTCTGCACGGTTTGTAATTCAGAGGCACTTATGTAATGATTTTTACCTTCATTTGGCCACTTAACTAGACACTTGACACTATATGACTGCAGTGATGCATTGTGGGGGGCCGCTCAGGACATGCCTGCGGAGTGGAATCAAAAATATAATGTGACACACAGATGTGATGTTGGAACTCACAACTTAGTTTGATCATATACTTTCTAGTAACTATGTATGTTTTCTGTCTGTAACATAGTATAAACTAACTGCCCTCAGAGAGTGATCCTGAAGAGAAAACATGCTTTTTCGAGAAACCAACAATATTTACAGATGATAGACAGTCTTTTTTTCACCTCACTTTATAGATTTACATATTTGCTAGAAGAATGAGGTTCCTATTTTTAGCAATAAAAGCTGTGATCCTTTGAGATTTATTTCGTAAAAAAGGCAAAAAGGGGTCTTTGCAAGTACAGGAATAACTAACTTTCTTCACAGTTCATTTTCTTGACATGGGTTTGAGTTTGACCTGAAGGAAAAGGAAAGTTAAAGACCTGGCCTTAGATCATGAGAACTTCCCCCTGAAATGGCGCGAGTAAGATAATTTAATGTGCCGCAGACGGCAGGGCACTTGGGATTCGGGAGCGCACATGAGTGAACTGTTAAGTCTTATGGGTCCAAATCAGACAGGCAGACGCACAGCGGATGTGGCCAGGCGATAAGAGCTGTGTGCACCCAAAGGGGCCTCAGTCCAGCTCCCATGAGAAAAACTCTTCGACCCCAGGGCTCAGCACGCACAGCACTGGTCAGGTTATCTCCTGCCTGACTGAAGTAATGATGTGAAAAATGTTCTGACATAACAAACTCACTTACATTCCAACACAGAGATTATGGACATGTGCTTTAACTTTATATCTTATGTCTTGAATGATCTATAAGACAACATACAAACATATCCATATGTGTGTGTGTGTGTATATCACCCTATATACATATGTATATAGGGTGATGGATTTATAAAATTCCACTATACAAAAATACATAAATAAGCACAAATAATACAGGTTATTAGAACAGGGTTAAAACTACATCCTAATTTTATAGAGCATCAGAGAAAGGGGACATAAATTTACTGCATCCTCCTGACATGATTAATAACACTGCAAATTGTACAGAATGAGGTCAAATAAGGAGAGTGGTTCTCTCTCCCTCTGAGTATGAAGCATCTGGAATTGCATGTCCAATTCAGCAGAGGTACACACACAAGTCCCTTAGGAGTTTAGATACACTTGACCAAGCCCTCTACTCCCCAGATATAAATATTGTAGTGAAAGGACAATGATAAACTTCGGCCACAAGGGAACAGATAGATGAGCACAGCCTGTCTGTTGGATGTGTGATGACGGCACAGCATGCTGTTGACAGACTATAAATACAACCAAGCTGTGATGAAATTTAACATGTGATAGTCTTCCCTACTTTTGATAGACCTGAAATATCATTTTCTTCCTAGTTTTATAAAGGCAAAGCTGACTAGAGTGGTAGTTCATACCAATATTATGGGCAAGTTTCTTATTGAGTGATAATAAATATTAGGTAAAGGATAACTGAGTCTTCATTTGTCAATTTAAAAGAAAAAAAACAGGGAGGTCCATTTGACACACGTGATGTCCTGTGAGGCAAACTTTTCACTTGACTTAGGGGCAGGAGCACCATTCAAGGAAGGCCAGTTGGATTCTGAATTATAATAGTTACAGAGAGCAAAACGAGGGGAGAAATTTAAAATACTATAAAACCTCAAATTTACCATTTTGAACCACTAATTTTAGTAAGCTAAGGCTGCTACAAGACAAGCTAAAAAGCATATGAATTCCAGTAAGACTTACTGTATTTTTAATGGGAAATATTAAAATAACCAAATCAAAATAGACACTTAAATAACTGTTAATTTAATTCTGAAACAATGATAATTGGTGAATATCCACGTAGAAGCTGCATAGCCAACTCTCACCCACTGACAGCTGGGATGGGTCACAGAATCAGATTAAAGAATGTATGGAAAATAATTCCTGTTTTATTTTCCATTTTTGTGCTGTGTAGAGATCTTTTTTCCCAAACAAGAAAAATAGCAATGATGATCATTTTTGATGTAACATATATCATTTTCTGTTTTTTGGGCCTGAGAGGAAATGATTAGTGTAACCTGGACAACAATGTTGCACCTGTTTCCTTTATTAAAAGCTTTAAAAAGCTTTTTTCTGTACCTTATGGTGTGATTTGACCATAATGTTGCTCATACTGTTCTCTCTCTACAGGGATTGGATTCACCCACAAAGCTCCCACCCTGCTCCCTAAATGACTCACTAAAATGCAGCTTAGCCAGTGATCAAGCTGTGATCACATACTAAGACTTCAGGCCTGCCCTTCTGCTCAAACTCTGCAGCTGGAGGCACTGTCAGGAGCATGAGTGCGGGAATGATCAACCGCTACAGCATTGTGTCATCTGAAGAAGAGGGTCTCCGCCTCACTACCATGCATGGCATGAACGGCTTTGGTAATGGCAAGATCCATACACGCCGCAAGTGCCGCAACCGTTTCGTGAAAAAGAACGGCCAGTGCAATGTGCAGTTTGCTAATATGGACGACAAGTCGCAGCGCTACATGGCCGACATTTTCACCACGTGTGTTGATATTCGCTGGCGATGGATGCTGGTTGTCTTCACTCTTGTGTTTGTTGTCTCATGGCTGGCCTTTGGCTTAGCCTTCTGGGTCATTGCCTTGCTGCATGGAGACCTGGACAACCCAGCTGGAGATGATAACTTCACTCCCTGTGTTCTGCAGGTCAATGGATTCGTGGCTGCATTTCTATTCTCCATTGAAACACAGTCGACAATAGGTTATGGCTACCGATGTGTGACTGAAGAGTGCCCAGTGGCTGTCTTCATGGTGGTCTTCCAGTCAATAGTGGGCTGTATCATTGACTGCTTCATGATTGGCGCCATCATGGCAAAAATGGCGAGGCCTAAGAAGCGAGCACAAACACTGTTGTTTAGCCATAATGCTGTCATCGCCATGCGGGATGGAAAGCTCTGTCTCATGTGGAGAGTGGGAAATCTTCGCAAGAGTCACATTGTAGAAGCCCATGTCAGAGCCCAGCTCATCAAACCTCGAATAACCGATGAGGGGGAGTATATTCCTCTAGACCAGATTGACATCAATGTGGGTTTTGATAAAGGCTTGGACAGGATTTTCCTGGTTTCACCCATCACTATTCTCCATGAGATAGATGAGGAGAGCCCTCTTTTTGGGATCAGCAAACAGGACTTGGAGACAGCTGACTTTGAGATTGTCGTCATCCTCGAGGGGATGGTTGAAGCAACCGCAATGACCACGCAGGCTCGCAGTTCGTACCTGGCTTCTGAGATCCTTTGGGGTCACAGGTTTGAGCCAGTCTTGTTTGAGGAGAAAAACCTGTACAAAGTGGATTATTCTCACTTTCACAAAACCTACGAGGTGCCGTCCACCCCACGCTGCAGTGCCAAGGACATGGTGGAGAACAAGTTCCTAGTACCCAGCTCAAACACCTTCTGCTACGAAAATGAGCTGGCTTTCCTAAACCGCGATGATGAGGAGGAGGATGATGTTGGTGGTGGGAACAGGGCACTAGCAAATCTCAGTCCAGATCGGAGCAGCCGACATGAGTTTGAACGCTTACAGGCAACCAGGGGACTGGATCAAAGGTCATATCGCAGAGAGTCAGAAATATGACCCCCACCCATTGACCCAGGTTGAAATTTCAATAACTATTCAAGAGTAAAAATGCAGAACAATGCAAAGTGCCATAGGACAAGCTGACTACTGTGAAAGAGTTGAAAGAGATATGACAGTAAAGGTGCATATGTGGAAAATATAAGTGAGTGTGCACAGGTTAAAAAAGTGGTAAGGAATGTCTACAGTCAAGGAAAAGGCTAGAGAAAGACCTTCTTCCTGCACAGAAACTTGAATCTTTATTTTTTCTTTTTTTTTCACATGGTCATTTTGAGTTAAGAGTGTTAAATGCTAGATCATCAACACCTATGACAGTACCATATAATCAAATCTTTTGTGTAAATACATTTCTTAGGTAAGCTTTGACTTTGTTTTGTGTGCAGTATCATTTTCCAAAAAAAAGAGAAAAAAACAAGACAAAAAAAAAACAACAACAACACACCTTTGAGAAGTAGAAGTTGAGCTCAGCATACGTTGCTGTAATTTGCTGGACTTGCATTCAGCAACACATCAAAATTTTCATGCATTTCAGCATTTAGACGCAATGAGCCGTAATACCATGAGCCACAGAAAACATTGTAATTTGATATTGTTTAACTACACATGAAGGAATGTTTTGACCAAATAAGGTAAAAAAAAACAACAACAACAAAAGAATAAACACTTTATTTATAATTACTTAATGCTTCTTACAAGCCATCAGCGGCTGGGCTGCACATATGCAAAAAACTACAAAACAAAATGAGAGTAAAAATAGTGAACTCCAAACTCAAGTAAACATTCAAAAAGAATATTCCAAGTTGCAATATCCAGGTTTATAAGAAATTAATGATAATAATACTTAATAATAAATGAATACCTGAAAGTTTTGTTCTCACAAAGAAACGCACCTTAAAGTGCATGTTTACTTTGGAACGTATCAAAAGGACCAAGTTTCATTAAAGCATTTGTGTTAGCAGCCATTAACTAATCTTATTCTGGATGAAAGGATTCCAACTGGAAGACACATTTCACAATTGAAGTATATTTGTTCTCTTAAAAAAAAAAAAATCAAATCTATGCATCATTAACTATTTCAGGGGAAAGACATCTCACTGAGTTCTGCATGAGATGATATTGTGTAGTGGCATTGCTTTAATCAATATTCAGTGCTTGGAAACAAAGAAAAATGACATGAAGCCAGTTTTCAAAAGTAGCTTTTTTTAAAATCAAAACTTCCAAAACAAGCACGTTAAGATCTCTAAACTGATGAGTGGTCATAACCTCAAGGTGCATTGGAAATGTAAAGTTGTATCCATCTAAAAGGCTTGGACCTCTAAAGCTAATCAAACATGCACAATAAGACCAGACGTATCTGCAACAGTCTGTTTTTTAATGATCCAAATATTTTAGCAAATTCACAACAGGTCACTCCAATTTTAATTTATTTTACACTGACAAGGGTCAGACCTAGTTTTTAAATTGTTATAAAAAATATTGCTGGGTTGTAAACCGTTAAAATACTATTTAATGATTATAATTCTAATAAATATATCTTTACTTAGACTAATATCTGTATACACATGAAGAACAGACAATAAATCTACATCTCCCTTTCTGACAGTTAATTCTTGCTGCTACTGAAAGAATTTTTTGTCCCTTTTTAAAGCTGTACCACAAATATTTTCCTTCATCATACACTAAACACACATATTTAGAAATCCAAAGAGAGGTCCAAAGGATCCTAGAAGAAAAACATTGTGTTTTTGTTTCTGTTTTTTGTGCATTTTTCTTTTTCTTTTGTTCTTATTGTCCTTGTATACCTATGATTTCCCATATTTGATACCAAAGTAATGAATTGCAGCACAGACTTAACTCTTTATGTGATTGTTCCCACAGTAATCTTCCTAAATCAGTTTCGGATGATCTTGAAACATAATTGAGTGGTCCTAAGCTAAATGAATGAATTATTACTTATCATATGAATTATTACTAATATATCAAGTATTTAATTTATTAACGCAAATCCCAGGTAAATTAAAAGATGAACTGAATCAATTTAAATGTCATTAAGATGTTACATTTGCCATTGCTATATCCAGTAGTTTGACACAAAATTGTACTGCAAGCAGGTTGGAATGGGTTCAGAAAAGTGTCATATGTAAAAAAAAAAAAAAAAAAGAGTATGAGCCAGAATGAAAGGAAAGGTGTAGGAGATGGTGGTGAGACCAGAGATGTTGTATTTTTTA
>JBAMYA010000011.1:5059404-5108446 GCA_037176975.1 Arrhamphus sclerolepis
GATTTACCTGACATTTGCTCAAATTAACAACTTTAAACTTATAAATGAACAGTGGAAGTCTATAATGTAATGTGTGAATAGTGGCTTTGTTAAGATTTTCAGCATCCCGTACTGCATATAGGAACATACTACTTGTGAAATATTAGAGCCCAACACAGATCATCTGTGTAATGGTGAGGGCGTGACTCCATGGGACCCAACTACTGGGACCCAGTAGTCTGCACAGGTAGTGGATGGCATCCCCAGGAAAGCGGTAGCGCTCATGAAGGTAATTATCGGGAAAAGCCAACGGGTCAGACCTGTCCCGAAACACTCTCTCGTCTGAAAGTCCTTTTCAATATCTGTGCTTCATCATTAACATCGTTCAAAAATGGGCACGCCATTGTGAAGGACGACGCTTGTTTGGAGCTACTTATATGGCTTGACTTGATTGACATCACCTGTGCTTCTTTATCATTCATTTCTCTTATCACCTCAACACATGTGATAGTCTATTAAAGACCTTTCTGACAACAGCGGTCTTCTGAAACATAATCAAATAGTAACAATGCCCACATGGATAATTATAAAATTGATCATGATAACCATCATAATATTAAAATAATCATAGTACTTGACTGAATGTCAAAATGACTCAGCAGCTGTTTGTTTTTTTTGTTTGTTTTTTTTTAAGTCCAAAACAGACAGATAAGAAAACGGAATCGCGGACAAAACTTATTGATGTCTGATCGGCATGACCGCTGACTGAACAGATAAGGCACCAGGCTTAACTGAGCCTGGCTGTTAGCCTGGTCTGGCTCAGGCTAGCTGCAAAGAATATATCACCACGGTAACTTATGTGCTACTGCTTTTGTGAAACCAAACCGAGGTTTAATTCAGCCAGGATATCCAGAAAGCCTAGCTTAATCCGACATCCTGGTTTTGTGAAACAGCCCTCTGATCCTCAAGGCATACCATCTTGCTTGTTTTAGATATTTCCCTGCTCAGTCACATTTGGTTGGATGGCCATCAGCTTGTTTTCAAGAACTACACAAGTCTGTCAATGACCCACCAATTAGAGCCAGATGTGTTTGAGGAGGGAAACATCTAAAACATTTGGGAGAGCGTTCTTTGAGGACTAGGGTTGAAAAACACTGGCATATCAGACACCAATTATTAAAAAGTGTCAAAAAGGTTGTCAAGCCTTGAGTCATGGTTGTAGGGAGCTCTTCTTTGTTTATACTTTCTAAATGGACTTTAAACAAAAAAGGGAATAGTTCAGCTGAAAAGGTCTTGTAAAATTATTAGACCAAACCATCAGTAACAGGTGACGTGTTGTTTTTTTTATAAAAAATGTTGATTGCATCCAAGTTCCTCCAGTGTGATAGGGCGATTACACAGCTCCAACTCATCATCAGCAGCAGAAATTGTTTTAACAGTCAAGGAGTTCAGGAAGGTGTCGACTGATCCCTGGCAAAATCTGGAACTGTATAGGTTTGTATAGAAATTACTGTGGTATTTAGATATTAGATTATAGTAAACTGTTATCACCCAATCAATTTATAGTTTATTAATACATTTAATATTGTAATGATGTTTCTCTAGATTTAAAAAAAAAGTAATGTAAGAGTAAGAATTTTGCTTTCCCTCTTCAAGCCATCTAGCTCTGGACCTGATAAATGCACCTTTTTCTTTTTGACTGAATAGCTCTGCTCTTCTAATTTAATTTGCAAGTTAGATAGTTCTAATTACTTTTCATTTTATAATGTATCTGGGGTTTCACAAGATAGACTGGAAATCCTTGATACCACACTCAGTTCTTCCCTCCATCTTGTTTAGGCTAGATCACTGCTCAAGTTCCTGAGAAATTTACCAAGTTCAAATTTTAAGAGTTCCCAGTTTGAACAGAATTGCTTTTCTTTCCTGGCTTTAGACCAGAAGTGATCAATCCTGTTACCTCTTTCTTTAGTTTCATTTGATAGCAATGAGCTGTTAAGTTGTCAATATAACATAATTTAGAAGTGGATAGATTTATCTTAATATATATACCCTTGTGATCTGTAAGAAGAGTGAAACATGTCCACCTCAATGTTATTTTTGTTAATATCTTTAGAAATCAAACAAAAATCAATTCTTAATTGGCTTGAACCTGCTTTGTTGCTTCAGGTAAATGTTCTGTTGGCGGGATATTTTACTCTCCATATATCCTCAAGCAATGAAATTAAGAGTTGTTTTGGATGATAAACTAGGAGGCCATTTATCCATGGTGCTATTTAGATTTATATTAAAGTTAACTTCTAACAATAAGATTGCATTTGGAATTTTAATTGACCAGCTCATCAGTATATCCTCTATAGATACAAGACAACTATCATTTTCCTGTTTTGTGTTGTGTCCATAGATATTACTTGTTATATAAATTTGATTGTTGTGTTTTATGGTCTGGCACAGAAAATGACCCGCTCGTTCACACTTAGTAAACATTAAACCTGTTCTATAAGCCTAATGTTCTGTGCCACACTGAGATTTCCAGAAGTTGGTGTCATCTGATACAAAGTGGGATTCCTGTAAAGAGACAAAGTCTGTTTTTTTGGCAAAAAGAAATAAGGTTTTGCATCATATTTTGTTTTGTAAACTCCTAGCATTAAATAAAAAAGAGACTAAGCAAATTTGGTAGGATAAGAAAAAATAAAAAGTGTTTCAGTTAAACTTTAAGGTAGATTAACTGAGCAACAATGAGATCAGCAACATATTATAACTTAAACTGAAACTGACTTGACGCATTAAAGTGAAGCTGTTGTTTTTTTCTTATTTATCAAGATCTTATAGCCAGTAATTAAATAAGCAGGGTTAACTATATCAACTAGTTTTATCTTATTTTTCCTAAACAAAACATAACCCTGATTTATTCAAATATATTGCATTTAACAATGAAAGGGAATGTCAACAAGTGAGAACTTAATACAAACCTAAGTGGATGCACGCAGGAGATAATAACTAAAATTAATCTAAAAACATACAGCACCATTCCAGAAGTGTTCTAATTAATTCAAACCATCTGAACCGCTGATGAATCCTCTTCCTACCACAAAGTATGCCGTCTTTCCCTCCTCTCGTGCTTTCCTAATCATGGGCCACAGTTTTTGACCATTTTCTTTGTCCTCAATTGTCAAATCCAGCGCAGACTCCTGATTGAAGAAAGGCACTAATGTTTGCAACTTTCCAAACCTCCTCTCTGTGTCGCCGGGAGATGCATCTGATGATGCTGATGCTGATGCTGCGAGGCTTCGGGTTGTCATGTCACTTCCTTCCCACTTCATGAGTCACATCTACAGCATCAGGAACTTTCTCTTTCTCATACAGTAGCACATGTTGGCAGATATCGATGACCTCTGCTCAAACATTTTCTTAATCGGATTCTGGTAGCCAATAGATTCTCAGATTCCATTGTCTTCCATAGCTTTCCAGAGCAGCTACAGGCAGGGTTGGGTATTGTTAAGGTTTTGTTGGTTTCGGTTTCTAGTTTAGATTCAACCTATCGATTCCGCTTCTTATTGGTTCCCCTCATTGGTTCCACAAAACATGAAAAATAAAGGCAAATAATTAAACACATTTGTTTATTTTTATGTATAGAACATTGCAGTCGTAATTTGTACTGCATCTCAAATTTCAGGGCAGAGTACAACACGCCCCACGTCATTTGGATGACTGCATACAGTCTGTTAATGGACTAGTGAAAAATATGCTAAGTGTTGATTTAGACACAAATGTTCGCCACAACATTTTTAACAAAATAAATAAATAATAACTTTTTGAGCAGTAATGCCCTTCAGCATTATTTTGTAAGCTAGGCTTAACATTAATTAGCATGCGTGGTGGTGGTGGGAGTAGGGAGGTGATGTCAAGGTTGAGCAAATAAATGATTAATTGTTCAGGCTCCAATATTAACACTAATTCTCTACATGGGTGAAAAACTGGTAGGCTGATAGACAGAGTTTAAAATAATGAGACTATTTGAACCTTTTCAATGCAGAGCCAACTATAATTGATCCAGAATGCCTTTTGCAGGTGAAACTATTTGATATTACACTAAAAGTTACAAAAAGCCCCACAGTAATAATTACATGGTTAATGAAATTGTAAACTTCACACAAAAAATAGAATAAAACAGAAAAAAAATGGTGCGCAACAGTGCTCATGTGCTGATGCACGCGGCAATTACTGAGCAACAGATTCTTCTCAGTTAGTGCAAATAAAAAGTGCTCACTGTGTGTTCACTATGGTAAGTGAGCGGTGCCAAAAAGTGGGCAAGATAGTAACACCTTGCTAAATAAAATGGCGAAGAAAACAACGTTATGACCGCAAAAAAACGCCATAAAAACTGAATTTTATTGAAGTGGCGTAAAAAAAAAAAAATGTTTTCCGGGTTTCATAAACGCCGCTTTTTGCAGCGTTTAACAAATGCGTGTAAAACAAACAAACAAAAAAAAACAATGCAGTTTTGTGCATCAGTGACAGTAGTAAAACACACCGGTTTGTGCAACAATGACGCGTAAAAAAACAGGTGTTTTGTTTTGTTTTGTTTTTATTTAAAACGTAAGATGTTATGAATTTATTATTACATTTTCTGTCTACAAAGTCACAGCCATTTATAATCAAAGATGGTTCTTTTGGAGTAAAAGCTGAATATGTTATACCTTTAATTAGCTGATTCATGGCAGGAGGAATTGCCTTTAGGATTTTGTTAAACTGAATTTTAGTACATGTTAATGTGTATTTATTTATTTTTTTTGATAAAACATACGATAAAAAGTTGCCATCTTTTTTCATAAAGTGCAGACCAAATACCCTTCTCCAACCAATCTTTGTAAAAGAACAATTTTTGTTTTATCAAGCTGCATCTGTTGTTTCAAATCGGGACTGATGTGTTTAAATTTTAAAATAAATTTCCAATATTGCACAACCTGCTATCTCAACCGGAAAGTAATCCCACCAAAATCTTTTAAGAAAATGATACCAGAGAGAGACACGAGCGATATATTTGAGTCGTTTTTTCGTTTTCTTCTACTTGTTTCATTAACTGCTCTCATTTCTGTATGAGCAGCATCTAGCATTTTCTCAAGCGCATCAATTCTCGAGTTTATCAGGTTTTCCAAAGTGTGGAGAGCATCATCTGATTCAAACGCATTGGAGAGAGCAGCTGTTTGTGGCTGGAGGCTTACTTGGAGTGACCGGCAGCAGCGGCCATCATTTTCTCTCTCTCTTTGCTAGTCTCACTTCTTCAACTTGATTTTAGCATCTTCAGTTGTACAATGTTCCGGATTTTGGCAAAAATTGTTCTGGAAAAGTCGATTCGAATGAGCCTATCACTTTGTCTTCCTTAGTTATATTCAAAAAGCTTATCTTAGAGATTTGGACTGCGAGCTTGGCAAAGCACGTCCGATCACGCCGCCATCTTAGACCGCCCCAACTTCTCCCTATATGCCATCAATTAAATACCATTATTTGGAAAGTGACATGTGTTGTGCCATATGTGCTATATATGTTTCTTCTTTTCTATATTATAATAATTATACTGTATATGCTTGAGTCTGGATATATTTTGCTGGAATGGTTTGGATCCACTTTCAACAGAACAGTCATGCAAAGCAAGTTGTTATGAGATACCTTTAGAAGGTATAACCTTCCAATAAAATGGGATTCACACCCTATGGTTTTCACAGAGTTCAGATACCAGATGTGCTGCTTGGCAACATATGCTGTACTGGTCTTACATTTCCTTTAACTTTTAACCCAAAGATTGAGATGTTCTAAATGAAGTTCACCAAACAAACCTTGGCATCCCAACAATCACACCCACTATGCAAATGATTTAGAGCATACCCGTGGATTATTTTGGAAATATATTACATTTTACTCACAAACATTGTGTATTTTGAATCTTTATTATTATAATGTTTGTTATCAGTTCTGCTGCAGTATCACTGTGGAAAAAACTCAGTTGTCGACTTATCCTAAGCTGCAGAACATCTGATGCACTCTTGTCTCTGGCTGTAAACTAGTCCACAGACACCCCTTCATTGGCTCTCCTCCACAGAACCTGCAGATCAGAGGAAAAACAGCATTTCCAGTGATGAAGTACTTGGCTTGAAATTCTCAAATAGAGAGAGCTGTGTTTTGCTCACCTGCTTCATTTCCGCGGTCACGGCTGACAAAGAAACGAGATGTTAAGTTATATGATACAAGAGCAAGCAACATAAGTGATGCACAGGTCATTAGAAGTGGCAATCTTTGGACGAACCTGCCCAGTGAGATGAGGTTAACAACAAAGGTCCATCCACAGATACGCCGTAAAGCAGCTCGGCCAGCCAGGACACCTCAGATGGGTTGTCAACAAATGTCTCTTCTTTTTCATCCAGCCTCAGCTCTATCAACAGTGTAATTGCACATCTTATTTATAATTGCCTTGATTCTTGTGCAAAATGTGAAAGGTCAGCATGGGCGATTCAAACATTAAGTATTAAACCAGCTCAGCAGTCCTGGTTATTGCTTAAGTTAATGTCATGATTTCTTTTAAATTCTTTTGTTTCACATTGACTGTCTTCACATTTTGCTCCTTTCAGCTGACCTGATGGAGAACCTTCATCCTCCTCCTCCTCGTTGTTCCAGGCTGTGACTGTTTCATAACAGTCAGACAGGGAGGACGTGAGGTTGTGGCAGTGCAGTCTCTGTCTCAAGCTTATCGTGTCACAGATGTAGGCCTCTTTGTAGAAGCAAGATGCTGAGGAAACGTAAAGAAAACCATTTTTAAACTGGATGCTTGAAACTGATCTCAGAATGGACTTTTATTAACTAACAGGCATGAAGTCAAGCTTGCTGACCCTGCATGTCTTCCAGCTGCTGTATGTAGCTGAGTGTGTCTCTTGTGTTCATGTGAAACCAGTGGCTGTCACACAAGTGCTTCAGGATGTGTTTAGAGTGGAATGCAGAATGAGTGTAATACACCAGTTTAGGGCGGCACAGAGAGCCCACTGCAGTGATTTCAAACCTGCAGCCCTGGAGAGAGACAGGGAGGCATGCATTAAAAAAAAGAGAGCTATTCAGTGAGTTTATGTGTAAAACCAAACGGAAAAGTGTGGAACAACCTGGAAAGTGAAGCGGTCGATATCAGTCCAGGAACAATCAAACAGCCCACACCGCTTCCCTTCCACCTCCTTTGGAAAAATAAGCAGTTTGTACCAGCAAACCAGAGAAACTCAAGAGGACAAAACCTGAGGAATAATCTACAAATAAATTCCTCTGTGACTGATTTTTAACATACAAAGATAAACTTCTATCTTCTTCAATCAATCAAAACTTTATTTATATAGCACTTTTCATACAAAAAAATGCAACACAAGGTGCTTTATAAATTAAACCAGCTCAGCAGCCCTGTAAGACTTCTGGTTCAGTCGTAACAGTAAAGATTCAACCTGATAAATATGGACTCCTGTCACGGCCACGCCAAGGAGAATTAAACTTCTCAGCTCCTTTTTCTCCTGCACAAACGATAACAGCAGAATCAGCAACAATAATCCATGCAGCAGGAATATTCTTTTAAATGAGTCCATCTTTCAAAAAAGCAAGTAATGTACAGTAGAATAATTTCCAGTTTAATGTGTTACATGAGTTTTTCCTTTATGAAGACAAATTCTTTGTTGTTTCTTTAATCAGTACACACAAGTCAAACCTGTCTCATCCTGTAGAAGGTCACCGCTCCATCCTGCAGGCTGCTGGCAAGGCTGATAAACTGCTGGATGGCTCTGCAGCGTGACACACCTCTCAGCACGCCATGCAGCGTTGGACAGTGTTGGAGAAGGTAGTCTCTGCCTCTGCGCTTTATGAGCTGATTCAAACACGCGTATATGATACTTTTTGTTGTTGCCAAGGTCAGGCACAAAAATAGAGCAACACATCATTTCAGAAAACTAAAAACTCAAGAAAATTATGGAAAACAATAAGCAGAACCTAATATTTCACAATATTTTATTTTTCTTAAAACACTGAAGCCATAAATAATGTTGCCTGCTTTCTCAAATCTGCTTATTTCTGTGAGTTTGTTTGGGCTTCTTAAACTCTTTCATAGTGTTTTAATTTTGTTATCCGTAAAGCGCTCTGTTTCATCATTTCTCAAATGTCATCATGGTTTCTGTTAAAACTCTTGCACTTGAAAATGTCACAGTGGTTTCTGTGATACTTGTAGTTTTGGTTTAACAGTTGTGTTTTGAAAGTCAGCGCCCATATTATTTATTTATTTACCCAAGAAGGGAAGTAATCCTCAGGAACAAAGTAATGGCCGTGCTTTCCCTCCTCTTTTGTCACGTCTCCTCCATCTTCATCACACCCCTCTATCTGTTCCAGATCTCCTTTTTCGGCCTGGATCGCAGAAGCTGCCAGCTGGAAGAACACAGCTTCCTGGTGGTAGCTCTGTGAACGCAGCACCTTCTGCCTCAGCTCAGCATAGTAGAGCTGCTGCACTTTGCTGCTCCTTGTATAAAGATGCAAAGACTTTAAATGACCCTTGATGGGTCAACACTGTGAATTGGACCATTTTCAGAAAAAGCTGATAATGCAAAAGAAACCTACAGAATTAGCAGCCCACTTTCCACGTAATACTGGACTCTCAAAAACAAGATGAACGGGACCTAGATGCAAAGTATAAATTACTCATCTTGATGTTTTCAATGTTATCACTTTGATCAAATGAAACAAAAATGTGCTAAAATATCAACGAACCGTTAAAGATTCACTGTTCCATCTTTTGCCAAAGTACTTGCTCAGCTTTTGGGCCAAATCCAGAAAGAGATATTCATTATCTTTAAAAAACAAAAATGCACATGATAAATCAACACAGGGAGGTGACGCTGGGTGCAATAACAGTGATCTCAAAAATACTTTCCATCCCCGTGTTCAGTAATGACTTCATGGCCTCCCTGAATCACAGCATTCCTTAGCAAATCAAATAAAAACATTCCCTCCTGTGCTCCCACGTGAACACTAACTGACCTCTGTGAACTGCCAGACCAAACACTTGAAGATCGCCGAGACTGAGCTGCCTCAGCACAATGTCCAACACCTCCTGTCCTCTGGCTTTCACCTTAAAATCACACATCAGAAAACACGAGCGTCTCCATCCACGACTGAGCTTTGCGTTCAAACAGTTGTTTGGTCCAAAGCTCCTTCCTGATCGCAGGTGTGGTTCTACATGAAGCTTCATTATTTTTTAGTTGTTCATGCAAACTTCTTGCTACTTTAAGTAGTTTGGGTATTGTCTATTTTTTATTTTTTTTATTTATGATTTCTGAATGATATTAAAGCACTTTGGCCAACTCTGTTGTTTTTCAATATGCTATATAAAACATTTGACCTTGATCTTATTTAAAGATTTCAGTATCACACATGACAACTCATAAAACATAAAGGATAAAAACATAAAAAGCATCAAAAAGAAAAAAAATAAAACAAAAAAAAATTCAATAAATTACCTACTTTCCCCAAATGATACATTACAGTCAGATAGTATGACAGGAAGGACACTCACCCTGACAGCACAGTCCAGGTGTTGCATGCTGGGTAGAAGGATGCACACTCGCCGTGTCAGTTTTGTCCTCATTGTCACACAAGCTCTGGTTTGTCTCAGGTCTCCATATATTTATACATCCTCCCCCTGTCCTCCCACCAAAGACAAGCCTTTCCTCCTGCCTCACCGGGAATGCTTGGGACTTTTTCAGTGAGGGTGTATTATTTCTCCTTTTATAAAAAGATATAACCAATAAACCAAAAGATATGCACACAAGTAAAAGCTCCACGACAGTGAAGGCTAAACTTAACAACAGCAATTTATATAAAAAAAAAAATAAAATAGGGCATGCAAGAGAATATCAGTCCTCGTCCCAGTCACATGGAAAGAATACTTTTTTCTTTGATAAAATAACTTTTTACTTCATCTTAATAATTATCCTCATAAACGTAAGTTGGTAAAAACTGATGTCATTCAACCGGTTGCAAAAGAAACTGGAACATATGTAGGCTTGATGCAACCACGTCATTCTATTTTAATCCCAGTACACTCACATCAGGAAGAACTTTAACCAGTAATTGTCATGTGGAAGAATTTTCTCAGAACGGGGACCAGTTTGCATTTTTTTAACATTGTGGCCTAAACGGGGAGCACAGAGACTCTGTAGGGAACAGAAAAAAAGATAAAAAAAAAAATAATTATTTGGAATGAATTATGAAATGTAGCTGCAAAAACACAACCAGAGCTGTAAGAATTACAGCAACGTATAATATGCATATGAGTCTGCTGATTTATTCATGTGTTTACAATAGTAATTTATTCCTTTTCAGCCTTTTTATTTGTATTTTCCATAGATATGGCTGATCTAGATATTCCACATTATTAATTAATTATGTTGATAGTTTTTCATTATATGTAAAGCATACTTATATCCCCACAATGCACAAAAATGAAACAGTATCATTGTTTAATCTATCATTAATTTATTTTAAAAACAACATCTAATAATGCCAGTTGTGCTTTGTTCTGATAAAGCAAGAACAAAAAAGGTGACATTTTGTGAGTAGCTGGTGAATTTTCTTAAATTAACAACACATTCACTCCACTTATATATTTGTTTTAAGTTACAATCTAAAGTGTTCTTTTGGATTCTCACATGAAATAATTAACATGCACAGAAATGGAACAAAAAAAAAGAAAGAAAAAAAACCACAATGAAAGAGTATTAAAAAGGCACCTGCTTCACGGATACAGGCACGTTTCTCAATATTACAGACTATTAAAAGTAAAATGTTGTTAATGAAGCTCCAGAGGCAACGAATGTCAACTACATCAACAAGCTCATAAAAACAAAATCATATGTGCTGACACCATCAAGTATTCTACAATATCACACTGACCTTTTCAGTATCAGATGAGATACATTCAAGAGATTTATCTCCTACACATACAACTCGCTTTCTCTTAAACGTATTGTAATCCACACACACCAACTGAAAGACACCACTCTCAGCTGAGCAGAGTTCACACTGAAGAGATGATGATTAAAGGCGTGTGGAGGGGACATGCAGAAAAGTAGTGGTTTTTATCTTGGCCAAGGGCTCCTTTGTTGAAGGGCCTCATACAGACTGCGGGCTCAGAAATGCTGTAAATCTCAACACGTCTTCAACGAGTTTCAGCACAAGTAACATTTTCACTCTCAGATCACATTTCCATTTAAGTCACATACTGATCTTCAGTTGTAGTTACCGTTTAGTAATTCACAATTCGTTTTCCAAACAAATTACACTTAAATGTGCAGGTTTATAACATGTAATAAAGTTGTAAGTTCAGAAAATAAACTTGAAATTGATTGTAACCAGCAGTATTGTATACCATTGCTACAATTACTCACATGAATGTTTTTTCTTTTGTTTTGTTTTTTAAGTCTCCATTCAATCAGTGTGAGATTACCAATTCTTCCAATCACAGAAATGATTAGTCAGACTTTCTTTGACTTTTTCAAACATGCATCTTCCTCTTTCTGCTTTCAAGCATGCACACTCACATTGCAACATACAAGATATTTTACATTTATGTTCAGGCTCAAATTCTATTAAAGTTTTCACTCTAACGGCTTTTACAAAACAAACACATTTTAACTTTCTGTGTCACAGTCTGAAGTTATTTTATACAGTACAGGGACGCTGCAGTTTAAATTATGATTTACTTCGTTTATTGACTTTCATGGTCAGTCACAGTTTTTCGTCCTGTTCTGCCTGATAGAAAGCGAACACTGAAATGATCAAGATTCATTTAGTAGTAGTTTAAAAAGTATTTCTAGGGGGTGCTTTTTTGTGAAAGTAAGTATATATTGTTTTTTTTGAAAGTCAAGTCAACAATCAACAAAAAGAAATAACTATGCACCATAGTTAAAATTACCTACTGCAGTTGTTACTGTTACGTTCCCTGCTCCTTACATTAGTTAGCATTTCTCTTGTTCTTCAATTGTTTGCGACATTAAAAGTTATTTTCACAAAACAGAAAACTTTAAGTGACATGACTTGACTAAGACAGTTTTCATGTAACATTTCTTCTTAAGACACTGTGTGACATTTGTGTCTTACAAATATCCAACTATTGGAACAAACTAGCTCACCTCAGCAAAGGTGCTATAACGGATTGTGTACAGTGTGTTTATAATGCAGAAAAAAAAGATTGTGATAATCCCAAATACGTAAATACACACAAAAGCCCAATTTCTTTTTTTAATTTTGCATGATCTGTCTGAGCAAGTAACATTTGAATGCATGTAAATGTGATGGCTGGTAATAATTATTTTAAGTGCTATGTGATGTAACATTCGATGAAAAGTGAAGGTTGCTGGAAAAAAAAAAAGTTCTCATTGAAACCTTTGATGAAAACTGTAACTGAATGCACTTAGATATCAGTGATTTGAATGCACTTAACTTTAGGTGTGAGTGAGTTTAGGCCTTATGTACGCCAGCACTTAAATTGGTACTTACTTACTTTGCTGAAGAGATATTTTTGAATGGACGAACCACATTTCTGCTAACTGCGTTGATAACTTTAAACAGAAAATTGTAAGGAATAGCTGACATTAACTGTACTGAGAGTTAAACATTATTTTTGTCAATGAAGACTGTGTTATATACATATTTTGCATCTCTCAGATGTCAGAAAAATCTCTCAGTCAAATGTTTATTGCGTTAAGCCTTGTAACACCAGAGTGCACATACTTACATGCACTATAATCAAAGGGCATTTTTGTTGTGACCTATGTACAAGAGTCTGTTTTAAAATGAGCTTTGCTTGAAACTACATTTTAACATTTTTCTACTGCTTGATATTAGAGAATTCTTAACGCATAGCAGTTTTAAAAACAAGAAAGACTCAACATAAAAAAATGCCTTCATTGTTAGGTGTGTTTACAGTTATTCACTATATGCATATTTTACGAGTTCATTAGTATATAAGGCAGCTCCCTTTGTTCAGATTGTTGTAAACTGATTGTAAGTTTCTAGCCAGTTTGAGTAGATTTTCTTACAGTTTAAAATATCCATTATGTTGAAACTTTTAACTTTGCCTGCAACACTCCTAAAGAGGCAGATTCCTGGAAGCACCTCTTTCAAAGAGCTGCGTGCGTGTTTAATCAAATGCAGGGAGTCAAAAAACTGAAAAGAAAAAGGGGAAGACTGGCTTCAAGTCTCTTCCAGCTAAGAGCCAACAGTTAGTGGCTTTTACATGAAGGCACTTCCTGGTAAAGCTTTCCACAGAGTAGCACCTGGGATTGTTTAGAAGTAACCAGTAGAAGCCCTTTATTGGAAGGAGCCTGGGGTCTGAAAGGTGTCTCGGTCACAGCAGGATGAACCCCAAGATGAAATGCAAGAGTTTATTCCGAGTGGCTTGAGGTAGAAAGGTGCTGCTCAGCTCCAGAGTTGTCACCTTGCTCTCCTTTTTCTCCTTTAGGACCTGGAGATTCATCATATCACAAGAGAAATGAGTCAATTCCAGCTGAAAAGACACTGTACACTTCATAATTTTAATTAAAGTTGTTTACCCCAAGCTCTTTGAAAGTCCTCACTGTGTTCTTAACCAGATAATGAGTTGCACTTTCCCCTTAAAAGAAAAAAAAAAAAAAGTCAATAATTAACTGACGAGCATCTTTAATTTACAATTAACTTCCTATTTTAGATTGAAAAAGACAATACTGTTATAATTGCACTTCTCTTGCAACATTTATTCCACACGGGAACTAAGTCTGGAAGATGAATGTCAAAATAATATTTTTGGTTGACAGTGCGTGGGGAAATAATGCAGTATTACCGTAAGCAGCCACTCCTCTCTCTGTGCGCGTGAGCAGGTATCTGAAGAGCCTCTGGGTGTATTCAGACTCAGACATGGGCTGACTCAGACTGTGCACAAAGATGGCGGCTCCACTGTAGGCCTCCAGCACAGGGCTGAGCAGTCGCTGAAGGAAGACAAAGAACTCCTGGTGCTCCGGCAAGGCGCTCACCTGATTGATAACAAATACAGTAAAAGACAGTTGCACTTGCGATTTCTATTTTTCTTTCCTTTTCTTTTCTTTTTAAAAAAAAGACAAGTATCATAAAATGAGACCTTTAGGTAGCGGTCTCGCTGCTCCTCTCCAAAGTCGCTGTCCTCATCTTCTTCATCGCTTCTCCAGGAAAGGGGTTCAGAAAACTTTTTGGACCAAGGTTCTTCTGTGGGGCTGGGGCTCAGTTCCTCCTGGTCCTCCTGACACACAATTTAGATAATCTTGACTTTGAGAGGCACTTCTGTTAACAATTTACAGTTAATAGCACTTCACAAAATGTTCATCATTAATTTCCACAGTCACAGCAACAGCATTATTTTTTGTTAAACAGTGGTAGGGCTAGTGTCTTTAAACTCACCTCTGCCACATAGAGAACTCCATACTGGATTAATCGCGTCACTGCATCGTGAAAAACCTGGTAAATTGTCTGGCAGGGCTAAAGGACAGGGGGGGAGACTTTAGTTACCTCGTAACAATGATATAAATCAGTGTGGGCTATAACAGATGGCAAGAAAACAGATATAGCTCACAGGAAACATGCTGAAGAAGGTGTAAAAATGAGCATCAAATTATTAAAGCAGGAGAACATTGTAAATGGAAACATGTTCTTTTGGTGGTACTTTGAGGATCAACGTAAAAAGGGTCATGATTCAACAAATAAAGTATAAAGGATTATGCCTGATGAAGATTAGATATTAACATGAGTACTAAAAAGAAGCCCATCCAAATATTTCTTCTTACTTGCGGTACTTTGTCTAGTGCAAAGACAGGAAAGATGCTGACAATATGTGGGACTTACTGGTGCTACAGCCACCTCATTGACGAGGAAGTGGGAGAGACCAGCGGCTTTGCGGATGAGTCTCTCTTGACTAAGAAGAAGATTACTGGGATCCTCAGGCTGGTGATCAGACTCTGACTCCATCACAAGCTCTCTCTGCAGCGACAGGATGCTACATGCTGGTCAGAAGTATTGAAAGAAAGAATGCAAAAAAAAAAAAAAAAGTGAGTCTATTACTCTTGAACTAAATCCTGCTTGTTGGCACTGAACGTCAGCAAAGAGTAAAGCAATAATGCTGAAAAAAATGATTAGTTTCGCACCACGTTGCAAAATAGTGTGTTTTAGGTGCGCATCTGTGCCAGCTGTCATCAGAAAACTAATTGCTCTCTCCAAATTAATCTTCATAATACTTCACCTCATAACTACTGTACTTCTATTTACTTGTGTATACATATATATACATATATATATACACACATACATATGTGTGTGTGTGTATGTATATATATATATATATACATATTTTATTGACATATTCTTTGCTATTTTTACAACTTTTTGTGACGGTCAGACATCTGTGATCTGTTGCCACAACATACCAATGATTGCATCAGAAATGAAGACATGGAAAAGGCCATTGCAGTAGAAGTTGAGCTCAAAAAGTGCTGGCACCGTTGGACTGGGAGCGATGGTAAACTCTCCATTGCGATTGGCGCTGCTGGTCACATTGACACAGTTTCCCAAGAGGTGGAGGGCACGCATCACCACATCCTCAGAGTTGCCTGAAAAGCCCAGGTCAAAGTCCCTTGACAAGATTTCCTCTTTCATATTGAAAAAGTCCTCCACGAGTTTGGACAGTACAACCCCCTGGAGCAAAAAGGACGGAAACCACAAGCTTGATAATTTTGAAGCAAAATTCTGTAAAAACAAAGTGCCCTCACAACAAAAAAAATGGCTTGATGAATTCAAATAAGGATTAAACAAACCATTAGACCTTTCCATTAAACACTTTCCCACTTTCACGCAATATTGTGTTGTGCCTGCAGAGGGCAGAGCCCCACCACTAATATACAGAGCTGCTGTGCAGACCAATATTTATAGCCGAGAGACATCAAGTGTATTAGAACTGATGCAGTGCTGCTCCGTGCTGACTTAACGTGATGCATTATGACCTTGAAGCAATGCATTTTGGTTATGCATCTTGTCCAACTTTTGTCAGCACTGGAGAATGTCACCTGATCACATGACACTGAAACCTTGGTGGAGTGAGGCGGCTACAGTGAGGGCATGAATGTGCTGCAGTTGCTATCCCCCAGCTGCACCACCTGGGATCTTGCACCATATTCATAATGTTTTCTATATCAACATTACTTTGATTTTCATTTTCTAATGCTATTGATGAAGAAGAATCATTTTTAAAATCCCTTTGAATTACCCTCTGCTGATTTGATCATATTCAGAAAACAGAATAAAAAAAAACAGACATTGTCCCTTCAGACAGTATTCCCCTGAGATTAGCAGTGTCGTCAGCTTGCTCACATTACATCCTTTTACACTACACTTCTTACTCTGTATGTAGTTCTAGTCGACAATAAAGTGATCTGCAGGGAGCAGAATATGCACTCAAACATGTCTGTTTTGTACTAAAGCGGAAACTAAAATATGTAATGGAGGGAGAAAAAGGAACAAAATAAGAAACAGAAAAGCAAGAGAAAAAAGGGTGGTGGGGCGGGGGTGTCGGGGGCAGGCACACCATATAGTAGCAGACAGCACCGGAACAGGAAACATGAAGCAAAACAAGAAGCAAAAAGGCAGATTTACCTGTCTGTGTCTGTACAGCAGCAAGCAGGCCACAATATGGGTAGACATGATCGCTGATGACTTATTAGCCGCTGTTGGGGAAGATAAATAATATAATGAGCAACATAACAGAAAAACAGCAACCAGATTTCTCAAGTGATCAGCATGTTCTGAATGAAACTGGCATAAGTGGGGTTTTTTTGTTGTTTGTTTTTTTTTTCCACAGCTCACTAAAACAAAAATTGCTGAATATGGAAAGAACAAAGACATATCAATTTGGCAGCTTCAATCTATTCAGTTCAGATGAAATTAAAAAGTACTCATAGGAGCAAGAACAGACCCATTTACCATCATAATGGACTTTCAACTAAATTTAAACAAAAACTTGATTCAGTTTAAACTGATAGCACCTCTGACAGATAAAAGACTCTGTAGGTGTCTGAGGACATAGGTTACTAGAGGTCATTTGAAGCATGGCGTGAGCCTAGAGGTGCAAAACATTAGTGATCAAAACTGGTACTGCATTCTTCATCTCTTCTGTTTCTATCCTCCCCAGTCTTCCTATTGGCTAAAAACAACATGCCATCCAGCCAAGGGCTCTGCGATTGGCTGTGCCTTAAAAAAAAGGAGAATACAACTGAATGTACTGGGGAGAACCGGTTTTTTGTAGAGTTACTCCAGGGCAAAGCACCCTGAGTGATGAGAAGCGGATGGGCTGATGCTTTGCTGTGTTGGATTTCAGTCAATGGAGGGAAGGAAAAGGATAGCATTTCTTGAATGCTTCGTTTGAAAACAGGTGCACATTGAGCCAAAGGATGAAAAAGAGGCTCTCTCTTGCTTAAAGAAAAAAAAAAGACAATAGAGCAGCAAATGTGTTCAGTACCTGAGATCATTTTCTTCCTAAAGCTGTGAATGTTTCCTCTATACAGTGCAGAAAATATATAATATGTAATGTGTGCAGTTGCAGGTTTCTTACTGTAGAGAACATGCTTGGCCAGGTTGTTTATTAGCTGTCGCCTAAAGATCTCATCAGCGAACTCTCTCTCCAGCTGCTCCTCTTGCCCATCAAACAGCTGTACATCAGGCCTGGAAGAATGTTAACAATAATAATAATAATGATATATGTTTAAGTGTGAACTATTATGTGCTAAACATAATTTAAATTTGCACCAACAAATTCTCATAATTGTTTCCTTCCTTCTTTCTTTCTTTTCAACAAGGACTTCAAAGTGAAACGGTTTTGTTTAATAAAGTAAATGACACTTGGAAAGGGAGACCCAAGTAAAAGTACAAAAATACAGGGTATTGTCAAAAATACTGTACATAAAAAACAAAAAAAACAACATATAATATATATAATAGTAGTAATAAATAAATAAATGGTAGTAAAAATAAAAAGAAAAAAATGTAGCCATTTTGACACAAACTAGGGCAGGTGTTAACTATGACATTAAAGAAAGATCTTTCTCCATTTATGTATAAAACCTAAATTAAAGTGATTTATAACATCTTAATCTCCCAATGATTTCATGTCAGATTGTTGGCTATGAAAAGACCCCCCTCCCTTACTTTTCTATGTCATCTCTTAATGCTACAATCTATCATGTCTGAGCTGGACTTAATTCATACCACATGTCAATGTTAACAATCATGGCTGTTTTGACAATGAAGCTCTCCATTTCCCCCTTTGCTTTTATTTCTAATCCGTGTCTCAGTTTATCTCAACCAACCATGTCACATTTGATACATGATACGTAATTTAGAATGTATGCATTAAACTAGGATACAATGCTATTTATCTACAAAGGGATGAGATGCTTTTTAATACTCTCTGACAGCAAATTAGAGAAATTCCAAATACGCTGGGGGAGACTGCAGCTGTCCTTGTGAAAGAGCTATACAACTGTTTCAGTTTAATTAGAAAAAAACAGCTATGATCTAAAGTGACCTCAAATCAAAGGGCTGTCCTTAGATGTCAAACGACAGACACTGCTGTGAAACAGCATGATGGTCAAATTAAGTTTGGATATGAAAGTTGTTACATGTCAAAATTGGGGACATCTGGGTTGTGCAAAGGAACTGGGCAGGTTAAAAGATCACTAATGTTGAGTCACTTACTGTGCAGAAATAATGGTAGGCATCAAGGTTTTTTCCAGGGACACCGGTGGTGGAATATGTCGGCTTTTCTGGGAGTCCAGATACTCCTATGGGTGATGAGTGACCAGAGTAATGAATGAGCGCTAGTGGCAAACTTTTTAAAAATAGATTTGTGAAATCATATACCACAAATTTCTACCTGTATCACAGTTAATACAAATGTGTTCAATCACCTTTAGGGAGAAGGGCTGGTTGAAATCAACACGAACACAACCATAATTCTTCCTCAGCATCCGGAACACTCCACATGCTATCCCCCACCAACTCTCATTCTTCTTGGGTTTGCCCTGAGAAACAGAAAGAATTCAGGCTTGAAAGTCATCATAAAAAATAATCTAAACATAGCCAAACCTATATATTTAAAACAAAGGTCTTTTTTCAAAAATATGTGTATATCTGCTCAAAAGACATGTTCTCTCTCAATACCCATAATTCTAGAAGTAGCATGTTCAAATGACATCCTATGATGCTCCGTTGAGTTGTTGACTTTAACATGATTAGAGAAAGCAGCTTTGTCTCAGTAAAGCAAAACACACTCAAAAACAACGTGCCATAAAATAGCTTACCAGCTGCTCACTATTGTAGTTGCCCTCGATAATGCGGTCATAGGAAATGCCAACTGGTACCACCAGTACATCTCTGATGGCCCCAGTGCACAGTGAGTCAACCACGATGGACAGCATGCCTGCTCGTGCTGGAAATGGCTTACCACTGCGGGACCGAGTACCCTCCAAGAAGACCTCCAAAAACTGTTGCTGCCGCAGCAGTTCTTCTATATACTGGAAAATATTGAAACAGTTACGTGAGAACGGATGAGATTAAGTTGAATTAAAGGTCCAAACTGAGGTGAAAAACGTTTTGATATTCTACAACAAATATTTCAATAATGTGGAGGTTGTGCAAAAGTTAGTTCTCCCTCCCTTAATCCTATGTTTTATGTGTGCAAAAATATAAAAATTATTTAAACCTCATGGGTCTAAATATAACATGGTAAAAAGAAAGATTCTTCACAAGTGGAAAGGATTTAAGAGGGTTTCCAATCTTTTCAAGAGTGGATGTTTTGGCAGGATTTCCCCAAGGTCAGACTCTGCAAGGCTCAGAGGAATATAAAAAAATAAAATAAAATAAGCCCTGAATCTCAGACGCTATAGGCCTCACTAAAAATGTTTTTTAAAAAAAAGTTTTTACATACATTGCACGCATTGCATCGCAGGGAACTGGTATCTGCAGATAGCCATGCTGTGTAAAGATATCTTCCAAAGTTTTATATATACACAGCTGTCACTATGAAAACACTTTTGAGAGAAGATTATTTTGTCCTCAAACACCCCCACCCCTCCAACTGTGTAACTGTGTTCAAATGGTGATGATGACAAATATCTGTTTCTCAGAGCCTGTCATTATTAGATACAGTGTCCTCATGTCAAGGTGTTTGATTAAATTCAGAAAAATGACACATGCATGCCAGACTTGGCATGCATGCCAGTCTGGCATCAATTTTAGATACTAATTTTAAGAAGTTGCTCATGTGTCTAGCTGATAATTTATCTCAGAGACATGACACAAGGCCAACACAGTAGTACTCTACTCAGTCTTGCGCTGCCATCATTACTCATGATTCTCTTAAGATAAAAACTATCAGTAATACACAAACACTGATAGACTCAAATCATTTTGTAAATCTCTTAAAAAAAACCTAGCTATTTTGAATCACGTTTATAGCATTTTCATTTTCCTAGGCATGTTTCAAGTAGCTTTTGAAAGCAATAATATTTGCAATAGTGGCCCTTCATGATAGATATTCAACAGGTTTTCTGTGTACCAGACCTGCTGTTCTGCATTATCTGTCTCAACCAAATGTTCACTTTTTCTCATTGCTTGGGCAGTCAATTGATGTATAAAGAATACATCAGAATATTATGACGTATCCCCCAAATGCAAAGATTTAAAACTGGCTACAATAAAAACTTTGTGTTCATCATATGACAAGTGGCTGTAGCTAAACTGAGTTATCAGAGAATGTTGCATGTTAATTTCTAAGACCAAAGGTAAGACAGCAGCCAGCTTACATGACCTTTATTCTGTGACTATTAAGTGGTACTTTGTGACTATTTTATGAGATAGTAGCAACAGATGCAGTGATCAACTGGGCCACACCCAGAGACTGATGTGAGAATAAAAGTAAGTACATCCAACCATGTTTAAAAGAGAAGCCTTCATGTAGTTGTCTATTTGTGGGTTTCAAGACTGCATGTTCAGCTCATTGGAAGTGACTGATGTCTCAATAAGGTAACTTACATCAAAATATAGCACATTCAGAGATATCCCTCCTAATTGCATTGCTGATTGGAAAAAAAAAGCTTTGATCAACATAAGTAGACAAATGTTTTTTTTAGGAAAAAAAAAAATCTTGAAAGGATTTAATGTGGGTCTACATGTGGTCCTGTCTTGGGTGTATCCCAGCCATTTGTCCAAAGAAAGCTGGGACAGTTTCCAGAAGACCTTCGTAACTCTGAACAGTAAGAAGCAGGTACAGATAATTGATGGTTGAATGGATGATTTAATGTGCTATGTTTAAAAAGGATGAGCAATGAAACTTAATGATTTGTTTTCCTCTTAAAATACTTTTTTTAAGTACTACACTTCACTGAGAAATTTTCTACCATACTAAAAGGTTTGCTAGTTTCTGTAAATGATTTATTACTAAATCATAAATGGTGTGTTTGTGCACCTGAACTCTTTAGTGAGGAGAATGGTAGTCTGAGTCCTGGTTTAAATGATCTTTCTTTTATAAAACCATGTTTTTACCCTGAGCCAGATTAAGCTCCAGCAGTCACAGAAGTCACAGCATGTAAACCGACCAAGTAACGCTGAGAACCCCAAATTTGTGCCGATGGCTGCAAATGAATTAGAAGTTATATGATACTAAGGCCTTGCACATGATGCTGAAATTGAGATGTGCTGCATTTCTTGCACTGAGCTACATAATTTCAGTTAAGTACTACCTTGACTGCAAATGTTACAGAATTGTAGTAGTGTCCCTCAGTGTTTAAATAGGCAGTGTTTAAATAAATCCTTCAAATTCTACTGATATGAAATAGAAGCAGTAAAAGCAGTATAAAAAGCAGTACAGTGAAAAAGCGCATTAGACAAAATTATATAACAAAAGCTTTTAAATCTCGATGCTCTACAGTAAAAAGAGCACAGTGAGCAGAAAAGAATAAGCACAACCAGCTCTTACTGCATGTAGAAGTGATCGGTACAAAATGTCTTTCTTCCCGTCACCCGTCTCCTCCATTTTCCGCCGTATGAAGAATCCTCCAAGTTTACGGATCAGGGTTCTGAAAAAAATTAAAAGAAAAGATGGTTTTAATGGCTTCTGTGCTATGTCTTTAACGCTATTTTCACTAACATACTCTAGAGCTGATAAAATGCTATTAAAATAGAGATGTTCTTCTGTTTTCCTGCTTCAGGAAATAATTTATAGTAGATATCCAGGTCTGAACACTGGGATCAGGATGCATGCTAAATGTTAAAATTGAAAAAAACTTGAATAAAGATTGTATTAAAAGCCATTATGGCTCTTTTGCTCTGTACATGGAGGATGTGGTCAACAATTATCGGACAACAGCATAACCCCTGAGAGCCTCCACTAGCCAAGTTCTGCCTTTGGCCAACAGCTTCTGTTTACAGAGATAAGCTTTTGCTTTTCAGTGATTTACCAGTCTCGTTGTATTGGAATGATTCCTTTTGAGAAAGTGTGATATATTGCCTGAAAAGAGGCACCCAAGTCCTGTGAAATGGTGCCATTTTCATCCGTTAAGTGGTAGTAATGCGTTGTATTATTAGCTTTTTGTGGATGTGACCACTTCTGGAAAAGAAAGCAACAAGCCAAAACAAGCTTAATAGATTATTTACTTTTTGTAATTTTCTGCCTTCAAACAACCACGATGTACTATAGTGCGATGCTGCGGAGCGTTAACTCACATAGATCCAAAGCAGACACTCTTAACAAGGAAAAGATCAGCACTGATGGTTACATGAGTGGTACTTTGTCTGGAATAACCATAGGAAGCTAGATCTAGCATGAGTGTGTCCCCTTACATGCCGTGTTCTGTGGTACTCAGGTAGCCTCTATTTACTTATAGATAGATATGGTCAGTTGCTTTTGTCTTGCTCATAGCGTATTTGGATTTTTCACAAACATACTTCCTAAGATTTAAAATCCACCAATTTGGTGGGTCAAACTTTAGAAAAGACGTAAAGCTTATTTACCTGAGTATAGGGATGCTTAGATTGTTTCCAGCAGCGATATGTGGGGCTTTGATGTTATGACAAAATAAAATCAGTGTGATGAGCAGGTAGTCAATGTGGGATTTGTGGACAGGGAGGAAGATCATGGGCACGTTTTGCTGCAAAGACAATGCACAGATGACTTTAAAAATAAAAATCAACAACTTCTCTTAACCAGTTTAAATGACGATGGATTTGTAACTGTGTGCACATATAAAGTCATGTGAAAAAGAAAGCATATTCTAGGGCTTCACATATCAGGAGATAATGATAAACTGCATGGTCCTTAACTCAAAATTACCCAAATACAACACATATACACTATGTGTGACTTACAACAACAGTTTGTTCATCTAACAAAAACTAAAGCCAAATGCACAAGCAGAATTTGCAATAAAATTTAGTAATTAAATGTTAAAATTTATGACTTCTCTCTTAAAAGAAGAGGGTGTATTTACTCAGTATGTCATATACTCTGTCTGCATCTTGGTTTAGTTTTTGTTCCATACATAATAAAACAGTGTAATATATGATGTCTTGTGCTTTATTTGAGGTTGAACTGACCAAATTTTCAGATCTAATAAGGACCAGATGATTCTCTACTATGCCCTTATGTGAAAAATCTTAAGAATATGAGTGTCCTTTATTTTTCAAGCTGGTGTATTGTATAATGTGATTTTTTTGCTGCCCCACCTCTGTGGCAGCCTTCTTGACCATTTCCAGCTGTCCTTTGTGGATCTGGATGCTCCAAAAGAAACCATTAAATAGTCTCAGGAGCACCCACCCTGTTAGCCTAAAGAAAAAGCAGATGTTAATAGGGGGAACAGAAACTAAGAACCTTTTCTTGTTCTTGTTGTTGCTTTGCAGCAATAATAATAATTAAAAAAAATCTTATTGCAGAGGAAAGATGAAGATCTCCTAAGCTTGTGTTAAAATTCTTCAAGAAAAACAAAACAATGACAAATACCTTATAAAGGCTGGGGAAATGTTGGCCACCATTTCTTGGAGGAAGGATCTGGCTTTCTGCTTCACTTTACTAACAGCTTTGTGCTCCTGGCCAGCATGGCTGGCTGCAGCTTCCAAATCTGTGGCAACCGTCACAATAGCAGCCTCCACCCTGCCATCAGCAAACACAAAAAAATATTTGGTAAATGCAACAGTTTTGGTTTTTTTCTCGCTAACAATTGGACTGATTGTGTCTTTTTAAGCTCTTTATCATAATCTTACTTTGACTATTTCAATGTCACTATTGTTTATTACCAGTCAAACTGCCAAAGATTAGGGTTGTACTCCCACAAAAGCACAGTCTTTGTCAGGGACTGCAATTCCTTAAATTGCCTCTCAAAATGTAACATTGGCTCCTACCTGGTGCTGCTTAGCACATTGTCCACCACGTTCCTGGTGAACATGTGCTTGTGGACATCCCTCTCCGTGACAAACAGCACATAACTCAGCCTGCGCGCTAACCAGCCCCGCTGCCTGCACAAGAATTAACAGACACACACACACCTTTGATCTCTAATTACCTAAAGACAAAGCCACAAAGCTGCAAGGCTACATTAATAATGATGGTAACTAGAAATATGAATGAAAAGATCTTTCAGTCAGGGATGCAGTCAGGGATGCACTATCACAAAAAATAGTTGCAAAAATCAAGTATGACTTAACTGTTATTATAAAGTACAGGTGGGCTGACACATCCACGACACAGAAACCATAGTAGCTGTATTGATGCCAGCTTTGTTTCACCTTGTTAAGACTTTACCATTTGTCTACAGCCTTAACTAACAGCAGCAATGACCACATATTGACTTAAGGTCATCTTGACATACTAACCCAAGATATCTGTCAACATGCTGATATCATTAATCAGAAAAACAAAACAAAATACAACATTGTTGATGTCCATGAATATGTTTATCTTGTTTGGGGTTAAGGTACCATAGTGTCTTGGAGAATTTTACTTGTCAATGGACACCGCACGTCTGGGTGCGGTGTCCATTGACAAACACTTTAAATAATTCATCATACTACCTATCCACTGTTTCACCAACCTGCACTTTTGACTTAAAGCCATTCATTATGCAACAGGCCTGACATGCGTTGATTGTGAATTTAATGTAGTTTCCACAGTATTCGATAGTAAAGTACATTTTGCATTTGCTCAATGTCACATTTGCTTAATTTATATCTAACAACACATCATTTCCACAGTAAAATACTCAGTGGACCTAAATTTTGTTTTGTTTACCTTGTGTGGGTCTCATTGATGTAAATGACGTTACGCAGACCAAGAGATGGAATACTGGGGTTGAATAATTGTTCCTGAAACAGAATGCAAAATTAATATGAACAATAGTCCAGTCTTGTTGTGACAAATGCATGTTTTAGTGTTTACATTTACTTGTCATCTGTTGATGTTTTGTGTTTCGTTTTATTCTATCAAGAACTTGCACTTGTGTCTTTTAAGGTGCTACGTAAATTGAACTGAAGTTGAAAAAGAAAGAAAACTGAATGATTAACATGACTGAAACAATCATTAACTTTTCAGTGAATTATCTTAAGGTGTTACCTTGTATATAAAGAAAAATACAGAACTCTCTTTACCCTATAACATTCTTATGCTCTCTTCATTGTAGTTTTATCTTATGTCTTATTCTAAACCATTTCAGTTTATTTTACTATAAGCCATTTTATCTTTGATACTGCACTGTACCTTTATCCTAACTTCTGCTGCTTTATTTTTTCTGTTTTTTTGCATTAACAGTATATCTTTGTCTATTCACTCTTATGATGTAAAGCACTTTGAGTTGCCTTGTTGCTGAAATGTGATATTAAAATAAACTTGCCTTGCCTTGTTATGTCTATATATGTTAAGTATTCTGACAAGATACCATGTTGATGTCCTTAAGAAATATCAAGGCCAGTTTTGAAGCATCTTTGACAGAAATTCCAAACAAGACTTTAACAGTTATCAGGGACACACAAACCTTTACAAATCTGGTATGTGTCCCTACAATGAGGTAATGATTTAATCAGCTTGTGTGTAATCAACTGATATCGACGCAGCCTGCTAACTCCACGTTTCTTCTGTTTTAAACTTCAACATTAAAAAGAATCATGTTTGAATGGAGTTCAGCAAATGAGCTCAGGTTAGAGATAAATAGGATAAGAAGAACTTTACCCAGCTCTGTGGTGTACAGGAGTGGCAGCATCGGCCCACAAAGGGCCTCTTTCTGTTGAGCAGACCCTCCTTCCATGTGCTGGCAACAGAACGCAGGACTGAAGGACTGGTGCTGCGGTCCTTGAAACACAGCCACACACAAAACTCAATTAGGATAAAGAGAGTGAAATTACAAGCTCAAAGGAGGCATGCTAAGATTTGCCACTTTTGATTTGGCAAGACATATACTGCTGAACCTACAACACAATAGCAATATAAAAAAAATAATAATTTATGCCAGTGACTTACTGACTCTTCGATGGGATGTTTCCAGCGGTTACACCACTGCTCGCCGTTGTTGACCTGCAGCAACAAACCATCTGACAGCTCCATATTCCTGACCGCCCTCCCTTCTCCCTCTAGATCAAACACACCAGCTGCTGGCAACCTTTCAAGAAACAGAAATACCTTAAACTTATATGTCAATTATCTGAGCACAGTGGTTAGTTTAGGTAATATACATATTTTCATTAAATATGCCTTACCTATTCATTTACTTTGGAAAACATCCTAAATATCCACCATTAAATTTTATTTTTTAATTATAACTTTAAATAAATGGGATCTCATTATCAAGATTATTCACCTGCTTTTGAAAATGAAAATGATTTTTTTAGCAAAATCGGTGAGCAGATAGAAATCTTCAAACATTGAGCACACAAGTAAATTAGACTTATTGTTTTTAGTAAGAGTAAAAATAAAAGTCAAGATTCTTGGACGCGCAAACATCAAGTCCACCTACAAGTAGCTGCTGCTGTTTTCTGCAGATGTTTCCAAGTTACACAAAGGCCAGTTCGACATGAGGTTTGAAATGAAGATACTTTTGGAGATAATATATCTAATATGCGAAAATTAAATATGCCTCATGCAAGTTTTCTCTGGTAACTGGTAAAAACATGTTGTTATGTTTACATATTCTAGAAAATACTACATCAAAATATATGACAGGCTAAAAGTTAACCAACATTACACAGCCCAGTAAGTGATTATCAATATAAATGAATTCTCTCAAACATTTACCAGTATCAGTGTCAGCTGAAGGATAATGTTGCCCTCTTTTTTTGAGAGTCTTAAGTCTGAGGGAGATAACAGATATGCAAAGAACTTGACAAAAAAACTATATATACCCGTTTTCACACCTGCATATTAATTTTATAGTGTTGTGGCCATAGTAGTTGAAACACAAATGGAAAAGAAAAACAGTATTGCCAAAGGGTCAGTGACCGAAAGTACCCCAGCTGATGGGGTGACTTTTCTGGAAGCAAACCAGAGACGCTGAAGAATGAGGAGGAGGTGGGATTAGGTAACAGGTGAATATAGCATGATGAAGCAGTAGAGTTTCAAAGCATATACCCTGGATAGTACTGCTCATCTGCACATAAGAATGAACACAACTGGCATAACATGTGTTATTACTTGGGTTTATTTTAGGGCTGCATGCAGATTTGGAGCCACGTAACACATAGTATTAATAATTTTAAATAGATTTCTCATGTTATGACATATAAGAAAGGTTTGCAAATACAGCAGCATAATGTGGTGCAAATTATCATTGATATTAAAATGAATTTTACCTAAGTTGATTAAATAAATAAAAAGTTAAAACCCTGTACAAATGATTACATACTGTCTCTATGTGCACTATTAGGTTAATCCGTCTCACGCTCTGAGAGCTGTCTGCAGTAAGCAGGTCAAACAGGAGAAGTCTTTGTGACAGATGGGCAGTGCAGATAAATAGTACAGCAGACAATGGCACACACCGGGCAGCCTGTTGTGTCAGTTCTCGGCATTGTAACACCGTTTGGTTTCGCTAAAGTCGCTCACATCCCCATAACATCTGGTTCAGTTACCGGTTTGTGCAATTCAGTCATTCAACCGAGTCCACAGCAGCTTCTCTCTGTCACTTCTACCAGACTACTGCTGAACCTCATGAAGCACATCTCTGAGCTCCAGCAGCTCAACGTGGGCTCACAAAGAGTCGATTTTGCCAGAAGTAAACTACAACTTTAATAGACAATGGTTGAACATTACATTGATTCATGACAAAATAAATAAATAATAAGAGAAGATGCGAGTTCCCTCTTATTTAACATCTCAATGTCAATGTAAAGTTACTCGGCTAATTTCAGGTTATAGCACTCAAAGCGACTATAATGAGAGGTTACTTTGACCATAAAAGCGTCAATGAGCCGAAGTGATCTACTGTTACAGTGTAGTAATTGTTTCTATAACAATACCCGAGCTATACCGACTATAGACTTTTACTTCACACCGGCGCTGAAGCGACTAGCTTCAGCTTTAGCTCCCTAGCCGGACTCGCGAGAACGAAATGTCACTTACCTTGAATATTGCGTTACGCTGACTCATATCTCAAAAGCATGCTTGCAGACAAGAAAAATCGCCATGCCGCAGAGTTTTTATTTTCTTTCAGCACAAGGTCCACTCCGCTGTGAGGAGTGGACGGCACATCTATGCCAGACAGCGATGTGTGTGAAGACACAGTACCACTCGTGGTTGTTGGCGTAGTACCGACCGTCCTGACAGCAGCCAGTCCTGCAGTTCCACCAGCGGCCAGCAGAGGTCAGTGCTGTACCCATATCAGTCACAACCAGGTCACAACGCCGCATTAAATGGCCTTTGAACACGAAATTCCATATTATTATTCGTCTGTATTTTTTTTTTTAATTTTTTCTTTATTTAAGATAAAGATCAGATAAAATAAGACTTTTATTAATCAAATTTGTTAGAATTTTTCTTGAAATGTGTTTGATGAAAATTGAGTAAGAGATTTCATTTGAATTGTAAATAAGGTTAGGAGGAGTTGTTTTAGATATCTTTGTTTATAAATAAAGTATTTAATATTCAGGATTACAGGATTACATTCGTCGGTTTCATTGGAGATACAGAATTTATTGAATAGAAGCCAGAGTTTATTCTTATCAATCTCCTGAATATAAGATTGTCAGAAGAATTTTCCCAGTGGAGTGATTCGGTTTTGAGAAGTTTAATTATTACATTTTACGTAGGCCTATTTATTTGTGAATTTATTTTATTTCTCTATAGGTTATGCTCTACCTTTATTTTGAAGGGTTTTCATATTTTATATAATAATGAGCAAAAAATCTTAAAAGAAAAAAGATAGTTTCAACATTAACTTGACGAGAGATATTTACTGAAAAGTCGTCTATTGCGTCCTTTAGTGGTCGGAGATGTACAAGACATTTTATCCACGCTGTACTTTTTTCCGGACCGTACCACTGTGCCGGAATTGGACGTTGGTCTTTAAATTAAAAAAGTTTTATAAGAGTCATTTCCCCCAAAAACAAATCATATACCATAATGACCACTACCTTAAATCAAAACTTTCTAATGGCTTGTTATAACCCACTCATTGGCTGTATTTATAATTTTGTTATACTATCACAATTGAGTCCCCCATGGCTATTGCTATAATGGTAGTAACTGCGTCGTTCTATTTCCTTCGTGTTTGTCAAGCTAACAGCAGCCATGAGGTGAGCCATATATTATATTATATTTAATTGTGCATTTTTCTCTTATACAAATACTTAAAAGTGTGTTTGGCTTTGAACGACGAGACAGCGATGATAATTCAAGCTTCGCCATGTCTTCGCAAAGGCCCGTATTTTTGTTAGAATGCTAGTTTGGCCTGTTCAGTGAGCTAACAATGCTAAATTACCTAAGGCATGTCAGAGCATATTTCTTCTGGAGAACCGACTGACAGCTCGGTGTTCATGGACCTTGTTTGTGTCAGTTAGATTCAGTCTGTTATTATGATTTTAAACAGAAATTATTTCTTAAAATCACGGGTATCTCTAGTTTGCTAATATCGCATCTGAAACGAGCCACAAAAACAATACAATTCAAACTACAATTGTACAGGGATGATTAACACCAGTGATTTTTGTTTTGAAACGATACTAAGTTATATAAGCATTGTACTACGTTGTGGTATCAATACTGATACCAATGTTTTTTTTTTTATGTCCTTGTGTTAGCAAATAAAGAAAACAGGCTGCTTGGCTTTTTTTGTTGTTGTTGTTTTTGTTGAAATAACATTCAAAATGCGCTTAAAATCTTATATTTAAGATATTACCTTGTTTATGACTAAACAAGAAACCTTTCCAACCCCCACTCCCCTCCAAAAAAACACAAACAAATATAAAAAGCATATATTTTCTGCCTTTTTTTTTAGCAGACCAAACAGTATTGCTCCTTTCTACCCATTTTATTGATGTTTTTATTTAATTTTGGTATCATGCTGGATTTTAGTCCTGCTTTCGGCTGATTTCCTTTTCATGTTTTGTTGTTACTTTGTCTTTTTAAAGCACTGAACAACTTTACTTTGAAATATATATATATATATATATATATATATATACATATATAATACTCATACCTATATCTATCAGTACACAAAATACTTAAATTAGTTAATTAAATTACTAAATTTGAATGAATATGTCACCATACAAAGTGACATATTAACAGAACTTATGAAAGACATGATCAATCTGCAGCAGGTATTGTCCAGATTTCAGTCTTTTGTCACTCTTGCACATGTGCAGTCATGATGATCTGTGATCGCAGTGGTGAAATGATGAAGATCTTATCAGACACTGAGCTGAAACTATGGGATGCAGATCACTTTTGTTTTTAAAGCTGATGTTGTAACCAGTGAGGATGTGGACTTGGTTAACCTCATTAGCTTTATGCTCTGCAACCAATGTGACAGCTGTCTGACAGCTCAGGCTCAGAGATCAGAGATCTCTGGGCGACAGCCCATGTCACTGGTGTCATAAAAACCCATAACTGATGACAACTAAATAAATATTTGAACTGAACATTGAAGAAAACATTGGTACATTTCTTTTTATAACAATTATCCACAAAGTGTGCAGCTTTTGGCACTGAAGTGCATCCTTCTGGGCTTCTGGAAGAACATTTCCAGAGCTCCTCAAGCTGCAGAACACAGACACAGTGTTAAAGATCGTAGGGGGTACACTGTATATAATATTATATAATGGTAGGTGAAACTTTGCCAGTGAATCAGTTTGCCAAACAATCAATAATATATTACTAGTAGTTGACATATTTCCAGTTTGTTTAAGCCTGACCAATCACACATTAAAATAATTTTAAATCTATTCTTGTGACTTGTCACTGCTTACTTGATAAATAATAAAAAAAATTAAAAAAAGAAAGTCTTGCTTGAGATGAAATTTAACCATTATTATTAGTGGCCTCTCCAGTAGCAAAGTCTCAGTTAACCAAAAATGGTTGGGTAGGTAGTGTTGGTGCTATTTCCCTTGTATATAATAATGTAAGAACAATAATTGATGCTAATCTGAAATTGGAAATTCTAATTTGTTTTTATTTTATTTTATTTTATTTATTTAATCTTTATTTGGTTATTTACATACAGCTGTAATCTTCCAATACTAAAATAATGCTAATTAAATTAAATCTTCTGCAAGATTAATTTAATAGGAAGCATGAAATCTCAGTTGTATCGAATGTTTAATTATTACTTTTATTGTCTTTTTTTATTCAGCATGCTCAGGCTCCAGAAGCGCTTGGCATCCAGTGTCTTGCGCTGTGGCAAGAAGAAGGTGTGGTTGGACCCAAATGAAACCAATGAGATTGCCAATGCAAACTCTCGTGAGTTGTTTCCGTTACCCTGTAGAGTACCCCATTATCTTTTACCCGCCTCTCTTTCATCTGTGTTCTTTAACGCAATTCATCTTCTGCTGTGTTTGTATGTTCTGCAGGCCAGCAGATCCGAAAACTTGTGAAGGATGGGTTGATCATCAGGAAACCTGTGACGGTTCATTCTCGTGCTCGCTGCCGCAAGAACACATTGGCACGCCGCAAGGGACGTCATATGGGTTATGGTGAGTCATTGTTCATCTGTAGTGTCCTTTATGACATTGTTTAAGAGTAGTTGGACTGTAGTCTGTATTTATTATTCGTTTGTTTTGGACACATTAAAATTGTAACAGATACTGATTATCCACTTCATTTTAAAAATTTTCTTCTTTTCTTTAAAGGACAGTTCTTAAAGTCTGCTAATGGCTGTAGGTTCAATGTAATACATTGTAATTAATTAAAATGTGCCTCTCCCAGGTAAGAGAAAGGGTACAGCTAATGCACGTATGCCAGAAAAGCTGTCATGGATGCGACGCATGAGAATCTTACGTCGTCTTCTTCGCCGCTACAGGGAGTCCAAGAAAATTGACAGGCACATGTAAGTGTGAATCTTGGCAGTCATTTCTGTTGTTGCTTTAGTTTCACTTTTAGGATGAATATTTTTTGAATTGTGATGTCTTGAGATGCTGCATCCATCTATTCTTTAGGTACCACAGTCTCTATCTGAAGACCAAGGGTAATGTCTTTAAAAACAAGCGCATCCTGATGGAGCACATTCATAAACTGAAGGCTGATAAGGCTCGCAAGAAGCTTCTTGCGTAAGTGCTTGCTGTTTTTTTTTTTCCTTTTTCATCACTGTAGTATTTTCCTGTGAATCCTCTTGGTGTACTTGTGAAATGAACTCCCTTCTTTCCCCTCAACTCTTAATCCACGCAGTGACCAGGCTGAAGCTCGTCGCACAAAGACAAAGGAGGCCCGTAAACGCAGAGAGGAGCGTCTCTTGGCCAAAAAAGAGGAGATCATCAAGAACTTGTCAAAGGAAGAAGAGACTACAAAGAAATAAATCTGAAATGTTAAAAAAAAAAAAAAAAATTCTTGTTTAATAAATCTGGACAACAGAGATTGTTATGTTGTGATCATTTATGGGTCTAACAGTACAGTGCAGCTAGTCCTTAGTTGTAGTGACAAAACAGAAAAATCATGTCCTTTTGCCTTTGTCTGTGCAATTTTCCTTGATCGTGTTTGGAAAACATCACGCAGTTAAGGGAAGACGAAAGAAGACATTTTTAAGAACTTAGGAAAAGATGTGCTGTAAAGAATCAGACCACACCTGCTCTAAGCTGTGAGTTTTCCATCTCTAATATTATGTACTAATGCATCATCATTTATGGAGACTTTCTTATTATCAAAAGAAGATATGAAATATTAATTGCCAAAACTGTCAATTAATTAAGCTAAAGAAAAAGCAACAAAAGTGCAGGATGCCACATTTACTTAAGTTGCTCAAAAACCTGTCCTCAATCACGATAAAACTATGAAAATAAATAAACATGGCTTTGAATACTGTGGCTGCAGGGAATTGTGATACAGAATGATGTCCTTTTTTTCACTAAATTATTTTTTTTTTCTGTGTAAGAGAGGAAGGTAAAAGAAGGAAATACTATCTGGCATTTTAGGGAATAAATGTACTTCATTTATCATGGGCCACTGATATTTTCAGATCATGTCACTTATTCTGGATTTTCTCTGAAGTAAAAAGGACATTTCAACTGAATCCAGAATGTTCTCCTATTAGGAAGAAAACATTTCTCGTAATTTATATATGAATGACAGGTTTGTTTTTACTTAAAGCGTGCACATGTATTTTGATGAGTGCCAGCAACCTACCAACAGGTGGCAGCAGAGCATCAAACAGCTGAGTGAAATTAAGAGATGATAATGGGCATCTTGATGTTTTTGGATTTAAGGAACTAGGCCACAAGAGTTTTATTATTCCACTGAAGGAGACTGCTTATCAGCCAACCTATTAAAAGCATTTAATAGGGTTAAGTGTTAAATTCTTGATCACTGTTTAAACAGCAAAAAAGGTGAGAGATTTTTAGGTATTTCCAGCAACAAGATGATGTAAACACCAGTAGAGCTCAGTTGAAATAAATCTTTCATGCAACACTTTCAAAAACAATTATTAATGTAATGGTCATCTCTTTGGCAGGGAAAGTGTTTGCACACAACATAGGTTGTTTACTCTTGTTTTATTTGAGACCTCCATGCTCATTTTTAATTCAACATCCGCCTTTATAGCGCAGAGAGAGGTCAGGAAAGCAAGAGTTCCTTGGTGAGGAAACTTTCCCAAAAGGGTTTGGAGAAAAAAAAATCCTAGTGTGCAAACATTCTGAGGAGTATGTAAAAATGAATAAACTCAAATTATATTAAACAACCCCGTGACCCTGTACTGGAAATAACAGGTGTAGGTAATGGATGGATGATATTAAACAATAGATAATTCTTAAACAGCACTAAGATTAATTTCTCAAACATTAAATGCACTTTTTTTGGTGAGTTTTTTATCTGTACAAATGACTAAACAGAGAGTGGTGGTGAGAAAGCCTTAAGTTGAGGTTTATGCTGACACTGTTGACATTTGTTAAAGAACACAGGAAGCCTGTGACATTTTATTCATAGACCCATGTTTTGTTGTTGTTGTTTCTTTTAAAAAAAACCTACCACACTTTTCCGCAACAAAAGTAATAACACCACAGCAGCCTGAACCTCTGAATACAACCGCATCAGATACACAAAACCTCTGCATCTTTTGAGGTGTAATTATTTTTTTTTATTTTTTTATTTTTTTACATCAGGCCAAAAGTCGTGAGTCAAATTGATAACAGAAATGATTATCAGTCTGGTCATTCTGATATGGAATGCACACATTTAATGGAAGATCGAACATCAATATGTATGCCACAAAACACATGCACTAATCATTTAAGGGAAAATTATTTTGATAATATCTTGGTGTAAACAGCTCGGAAGATTTCTGCAAAATACACTAGATACTTCCTGAGCTCCTGTACACAGTGGAGATGCTGTCTGAAGTGCCTACAAATGCACTGGTAACTGGTGTAGACAGACTGTTGTGTGGTATTTGTATTCTTCAAAGTAGATTTAAATTAGTCATATTTAGTATGTGGTATAGTGACTAGAAATTAAAGTGTTAACTGACAAAGTACAAGGCTGAGAACAGAAGTGATTTGTCAGTAATCCATGGAAATTAATCCAGATTTATAGTCATGCAATACAAAATTTTACTTTTTGATGTGAAGATTAAACGATTTTCTCCCACAACATGTCTCAGAGAAGTGACCTCTCACTTTCTGTCACGTGTTTCTGTTTTTCCTGCTACCATGCATAAACAATGGGACACCCAAAGCTTTTAGACTGGCTGCAAAAAGCCTTCATGGGTTTCAAAAGTGCTGAGTAGCTGAAAAAGGCTTGCACAGCGCAATTCATCTGTTTTGATATCCTGATTTCAGTTTGATGCCCAACAGCTCTGCACACTGCACTTCCCGGAGACATTTAATCAAATAGCATGCCGTCTTTGCCAATTGAATCCACAAAGACAAAACTATCCGTAAGTAAACGCAAGCTCTGCAGGAAGATGTCATAGGGATTACTGAAAGAGAAATCAGTATTTGTGCAGCATGGCCATTTTGTAGCTCCGTTAATGCATTTCTTCATTATCATGAAGCACTCTTATTTCCTGAAGTGTGAGCCTTAATGGGATTAGATAAGGAGAGAAATATGAGCTGAAACGAAGCTGCACTTTTTATTACATTTGGCTTTCAACCCAGGCAAGACAAATGGAGTATGCTCAGGAGTTCAAGATTTCTTCAATAACAACCGAAATGAGGAAATGAAAGTAATTCAAGGAAGATTATTTTTCAATACAAAAACAATTATCATAGAACTAAAGGAATGACCCTACTCTCGATAACCCATATTATTTGGCGTTTAGGGCTGTGACTTTTGTCTGTCCTCTTTTCTCATGCACTGTGTTCAGATTTATACTAGACGACATGGGAAATGTCTGGATTCTCATACTTTGTTAGGGCTTGCAAATGTCAGATCAGCAGAACCACATATGGTATGTACATACAGCTGCAGAATTAACATCAGCCTCTTTTGTGAGTCTTTCTTAACCATCTCAGATATTTTTAGTTTCTCCTCTCTCACATGTTCACCTCATTCATGTTACCTAATTGCTTGGTTCAAAGATGGTGAGATAAAGTGCCATCAGAAAGCATGCTGGGAGGATTAATTCCCTTATTCATGTTTGATGATTGAAAGAAGGATTAACAGTGCACTCTGAAACAGATCACAGTTCAATCAAACCGACATTACCATGAGATCGCATACAGATAAAAGCCTCAGCCCATTTCCTTAAAATAATGTTTTACTGCTTTGCATGAATAAAGTCACACTGTTCGCTTCTAAGACGTGTAAAAATGAAAGTACTCCAAATAGATCCTGAGAATTGAGGCAAAATCAATACTTTCGGTGGGTAATACTACTACAGGATAGTAGTGAGCTACTGCTCTTGAAAAGGGCAAGTTCAACACATTCATCTCTTGTGACAGCTTTCTGGTCACATTTTGATCAACCCTGGGTGACTGTCATAGCTTTTCTCTTATTCCCCCTGTATGACCATCCAGCAAGCAGATCCGCTGTGGGCTAAATCTACCTTGTGTGAAATGATCTTATAAAAAGAAAAAGGGAAAAGAAAAAAAGCAAAATTACATGAAGTCTAACCTGAAATAGATGTATGGGAGCTGAAACCTCATATGACTGAATCATCATTTTCATTACTTTCAGTTTTGAAAAGAGATATAGCTTTAGATACTACTTACTAACATGTACATTATATTTTCTGTAATTATTCCATTTACACTCAGCGGCACACTGACATGTGACACAGTATGAATCCTGCAGGTGCAGCAGACGCTCTGATCTGGGAGTGGATTATTAATGTCTGATTTGCAGATAAACAAGCTGTCCTCTCATGAAACATTAATTGACCAATTTTCTAACAATAAGGCCTTTGTTTGTGTCTTTTGCTTTTGTGTTCCATTCTAAGCTCCTCTAGGCCACAAACAATAAACTGCATGTTAGGAAAACAGTTTTTCACCCCTCTCAGTTGTCTACAGCTCTTCATTAAGACTTTGCCCTCACTTTCATTTAACATCTGCATCTTAGTTTTGTAAGACACTTAGAGAGGTACAAATATGCTTGTCAGTTAGTATTTGGAAAGTACGGCCACATCTTAAGAGCAGACTAAGCTAAACAGCATAAAGAGCAGGATTAATACAAGCTGCTTCAGCAGAAAACTGACAGCTTCACTTAGTGATAGATGGTCACAAAGGCACATTTAATGATGACTGAGGAAAAAAAAAAGTGACAAATTTGTTTCCTTATGCTATATTTTCACTTTATGCTGTGAGTGCATTAATTTTAATCAATCTATTCTGTGTTTTGTAAAACTACAAAAGAGAATAGATTGTTTATCCTGGTATTTTTAAAGCAATTTTTAAGCAACACAACTCATTTTAACCATCTATGCAAGAACTTGGAACACAGCGTGTAATATTAATGTACATTTTTGTGAAAAAGTTGAAAACGTAAACAAACTCAGAGTTACATTGGTGAAACTGAGAAGACAGCATACGTCACCAAAAACATCATACAGTGGTACTGCACTTGAAGAATAATAGCTGTCTTATCATGTGTCTTAAATATCAAAATCACTCTAGAGAAAATGTTCAAGTTTCGAGAATTATGTTCGGAGATTAAAATAATTAAATGAAACATGTTGGGAAATCTGACTCAGAGAGGGCCAGTTGGGTAAAATTAGTAGAAAAAAAAATCACAGTTTTGATCTTTGTAGAGCTAATCTTTTCAGTTTTTTTTCATCTATCATTTTAAATGCCAGGCGGTTGCATAGTTATGGAGAAAAATGATAGCTCCTTAAAAATATTGCTTCAATTAAAAAAAGCCTTTTGTGTAGAGAATTTTCAAAAACATTAAAAAAGTTTGAAAAATCCTCAAATATGAAGAGATCTGAGTCTTTTAACTAGTCAGCCTTTTTCTTTCAGCGTTTCACACCATCTTCCTCTTCCTGTTCTCTTCTTACTGGATTTCTAGCTCTCATCCCATGCTTCATCTCCATGATTGTCAAAAATATGCCTTTTCTTTGGAATCCTAATGATTCTTCAGCCTGATGAATAGTTGTTTCATTTTTGTGAGAGTTGTTGACTTGGGTGAAGAGAGATAGAAAAAGAACTGGCTTCAGCTGATAGCGAGAAAAAGATCTTTAGCAAAACAGAGCAGCTCCAATTGTCCTCTAATCCCTGCGCCTCTTCAATACACAGATCCAAAAGTCAGTAACACACATCTCATTGATGAGTTCTGAATTTCCTTTTTGGTTTTATAGGGTCCTCTGTGGGAATAGCTTGCAGCTGAAAAATTAATATCTTCAGATCCACAAATACAGTGAGTTAGAAGCTTTATGGAAAAAAGAAAGCATGAAAGCCCTTGGATCCGAAAATCCTTTTCTTGGCACCTTAATGGGTTTTGAAGTATGCTTTTAAGATTTTAGAGCAAGTTGGATTTGGAAACCAGTTAAGGGCAATGGAGAGCAGAGGTTGAGAGGTGATGCACAAAGTGGCCTTGGAGCTAAACAGTCAATGTGTTCTGATATTCTGTGTGGGGAGACACGCTGTTGTGTACCTAAAGCAACAATAGTGCAAGAAACAGTGAAAACAAGTTCCTAATGCTTCAGTGTTTCACTGCAAATTCAAAAAGATAAAACCAAAACTTGCAGAACTGTATAAAATGCAGTTAGACTTCTGTTTGGCATAAATACAGTACGTAAAATGATAGTAGACACAGTGTAAGCTTCTCAGAAAACTTACATGCTAAATTGCGTTAAGATAATGTGTAAATGATTATACAAATGTATAACAAGAAAGCGCTTTGTAACTAGGAAACCAGGACACTTAAGTGACTAAAAGAAGGTTCTGTGTTTACCTAATGATTAAGGGGATGGAAAGTCTGCTTTGACTGCGTAACTAATGCAGAGTTGCTGCTTAATGTGGAGATAAATCACTGCAGGGCCTGGAGTTATTAACAAACATCAACACTGAAGCAGCTAACCCCTTTATGACTTCTTGATCAAAAGAAGCGGATAGACTTAAGCTGCAAATACTTTTAACACCCTCTTTTCAACCCAACAGCCGCATTCTCATTCCTGTTCACAAACTGGGTTGCTCAATTATCAAAGATTTTGTCTTTGCAGGTTACTCAGGCCGGATAACTCTACACTACACTTAAACCCAAAGTCAAAGTCAAACTCAAAGCCTTGCTTTGTTTTTTGAGTTTCTTTTCTATTTTCCTGCTCTGGCAGTGTTTTTGGTTTTCCTTATTAAACATCTGTTTTTGGATACTCCTGCCTCCCTGCCTGCTGTCCTGCATTTGGGTCCTCCGTACAACCCCACACTTCATGGCATCAGGCGCTTAATCCAGAGAAACATCTGTGATAAGCTGCTACTACTCATTTATAATGTATATTTACTTTCATATAATCTTAATTAGCATCATTAACGATTCATAGGGGCCTTGTTACAGATTAGGTCTTCTTAAAAAGGATATTGTGTTGAACCGGTAGAGTTGAGCACTGAACTCTATAATGTCACACACTTTCATAAAAATGAAGGAGTTAACACTGCTCAGTGGTTCACATCCAGTTTATTCCTCAAGAACAAAACCTTGCTTGATCTCATTCTTTTGTCTTTAACAATAAGACATAAATCTGACAGAGCATCTTCAGAAACAAACTTCTTAACTGATGTAAAGAAGATATTTGTTTCCTCAAAAATAGTGTTCCATAACAGAAGTGACTATCCTGACGTTTAAAGCCCTAAAACTCACAGTTCCACTATTTATTTTTTATTTTTTTACCTGTGGATCAAGTGAATCTAATTCCCAAAAGTGTGTTTTTGGAAGAGGCACCCTGAGAAAGTGGAGGTACTCGCCTCAATGGCAGGAGATGCCAACATATATAAAACATGCAGTCTCTGCGCACCTTCTTCCTTTGTAATGGCTCAGTTGGGAGGACTTCTTTAATTGAGTTAAGCTTTGAATTTGCTAAAGATTATGACAAAGAAAATCACCACCCAGACAGTTAAAGCACCTGCTGAAAACAGTGGAGCATTTTTCAGCTTCACTGTCAGTTGATGGAACTGAATAGAATCAATACTAAATGACAATACTTGTTGTTGTTCCATCAGTATTTGAATATACATACACTTTTTCAAAAGTGGTGAGGTTGATATATACATAAAAAAGCGACTTCTGCTTGTAGAAAATACTTGCTGAGAGAATAATCTCAAGGTGCCATCATACAGATGTATATGGCAAAGGTTTTCTTTGCCTGTACATGACATTGTCCCTACTATGGGTGTGTCTCAAATATGACTTACAACATATTTCCAATGATCTGAACATTCACAAATTTGATCAAAGTTACTTCACACTTGGATGGAAACACAGATCTTTGCACAGACAATTGCACAAAATGTGTTACAATGTAATTTTCTGCTGGAAAAGCAGTGCATACTACACCTTTGTCTGCTGCATGGCTCATGTATTTCATCCTCTCTAAATGAAAATGTAGGCTCTACATCTTCCCTGTGGGAAGATTATTATCATCTCTTCCCCAATCTCGGTTTTGTGGAGCTTTATGCATACCTTCAGGAAGAACTGAGGGAAATGCATAGACACCAGATATTAACTCTGTACATATGTACATAATAAATCACTTTCCTGGCAGGTAGCTGCATCCACAAAGTACTGAGCTTCACAGGTATAGTTTCAGACCGTGCACCTTACACAGATTTATATTTTTAAAATCCTCTCATGCAGACTTAGAGGAAATGAGGGATTATTTTTATATGTGTGGCTGATGCAGGAGTCCAGAGTTTGTCAGCAAGCACCGCTAAGCTTTATTTTCCTCTGTCACTGCTCTTCTTTCCCCCTGCCTAGCTGTATAATCACATGCTATTTTGAGCATGGATTTTTCTCCCCAGTTTACATTGTTGCTACATTTCTGCTTTCTGTTCAGGTTCTTGAACTGCATCACTGCTGCAGCTGAAAGTCTGTCAAGAAGCTGCAGATCAGTCTAAAAAGATGAAATAAAGTGACTGTATAGGATGAGAAATAATCATGGATTGAATGAATGATACATTTAAAAAAATGTCTTTCAAATCATTTAGTGAGGCTGGTATGACATGATCGGGACAAATATTGTTTAAACAGTTTAAATTTGTTTCCCCAAGCTGATCTTGTTGTGATGATGATGAATGCAGCATGACTACTCAGTCATACATTTTCTGCTTATTGTTGCCGTTTGTGCGAATGAAAGAGCATTTCAAAGAAAAGTTTCAACTTCCCCCACTCATTGTACTAAAATCAAAGACGATTTAGTGGTTAGGAGGAAGAGCACTGCTGGAGCGCTACACCATCTTTAGCTCCAAAGTCAGCAATTTTACAAAATGTACGACTGGCTTGATGTACTGCCAATTGCACACATTACTGTCTGCCTCTCCACCAAGATGAAAAACACATTTGATCCAGTTTGATACCAGAACTGGGTCATGATTTGAGAAAAACTCCTCTCGCCACAGCAGGGAGACGCACACGGCACGTGCACAGACTCACAACTCTCTTTGCCAGCTTAGTCTATGACCTGCCAAGCAGCTCCGCCGTTGCAAATTAATTTTATTGGGAGTTAATCATATTATTTATGGTCATTTAAAAAAATCAGTCTTGTCACTGTCAACGCTAATGACAGATCTCAGTTTGCTTGAAGGATGAGGGAGACATATTCTGTTTGAATGAACTCGTTATGGAAATGGCTGTGAAATCAGTCAGTGAATGTGCTGTTAAAGTGCAGATTTCTTTGCTTGAAATCAGTACATTCTTTGTTCACAGTGAGACCCAGTTCTGCTAACAGTTTTAGTAACTTTTAGAGACTAGAAGTCACTATTATTTTGTGCTGTTTTATTTTTTCAGTTCATTTTTTTCTCCATAAATTGGAATGACCTTTTCCACTGGTAATATAGCTGTCTGAAATTTAAACAACATCTGTGATCCAGATAGAAACAGTGAGACTAAATTTAAAAGATAAATAAACATAAAGACCAGAACAACATTGACACTGGAATGTCATTAAATTCTTTTGCACTCAGGATGACAGTTGAGCCCAAACACACCCTTTAGCTTGCAGGCCTAGCTGCTCAAAAGGATGTCTTGTAAGACAACCGTCATTTTCAACTGCGATAAAGCAGACTCACAAATAACGAGTGACAGTGCAAACACAACGCTACTGTCCCACATGGGACACAAACTGCAGTGGCTCGCTGTTAATTTTGCAGTCATTATATGTTGTAATTAGGTTATGACAAATTAGAATCTTAATTCTATACATCTATAAGCAACATTGGACTTATCATGATTGGAGATGTGTTAAAGTGGATCATCAGTAACACTGGCCTCAAACTATGGTGTCCAGAACTATAGAGCACTGGCTTATTACATCATCATACCCATGCCTCCAGACTTTGTCATAAAGGCTAACACTTTTTCATGTTGCAGGAGCAAACAGCAGCATATGACAAGAATGGTCAATTCTCATTAAATGGGGTGGGAGGTTTATCCATTATCTACATCTACTTCAAGAAGATAGGGAGGCATTGTCACTGTGTGGTTTAGCATGTTGGGATTATCATTTAGCTCTAAGTACTGCTTAGAGCCAAGAAGAATTTAAAAAGGTCTTGTTACAACGTTACTTGATGCAAGATATTGTCAATGCTCTTGAAGAAATGTTGACTCAGCAGTTTATGACTGAATTACGCTGAAATATATAAAATACAACACTGATGAGCTGAAAAACAAAACCAAAACATACAGTTTAAGAATAAGATGGTTAACAAATAAATAGATATTAACTAAATACTAGCTTTTGCTTTGAAAATGATAGTCAAGGCTTTGAAATGGCACTGGATAAAAGTTCTGCTGTATTTATTGATAAATGCATGAATTCTCTGCAAACCAGCTCATTTGTTCAGTGTTTTTGATGAGACAGCAAAACAGAAATATGCAAAGCCTGTTTCTAAAATAACCAAAACGCACAGTTTGAGTGTTTGTTTGACTTTATTTAAGATATGTGAAGATCACAGGGCAGCTAGCCATGCAGAGAACTAGCCAAGTAGTGTGCAGTTAGGTGAGACTGGTAGCACTGATCCTGAGCCAATCGTGGTTTGAGTTAGTGCGGATTATGTTGATGAGTGGCATGGTGCATACTGATTTAAGACGGGAAATTTACAAGTTCAAATTTAAATCTCATAAAAAAAGAAAATAAAGAAAGAAAAAACCTAAAAGAACACTGGTTAACACATACATATGTGGCTACACTTGAAACAATCAAGTACAAAATGAAATGACTTGACAACAACTGCTGTGCATAGTATCTGGAAAGAGTTGTGCCAAAAGAGAAAAATGATGGTTGAGCAAAGAGACGTCATGTATACATGGGAATACTAACAGTAAGTGTGACATTAATGCCCTCATTCAGCTCCTGGACACCTCTGGGTCAGAGTGCTGTTCAGCGCTGGTATATACAGTATCCTAATAAGGCTATTTACAAAAACTGCCATGTATGTATATATGTATATACAGTTATTGCCACAAAACAGCAGTTTTGTCACTACCTTATAATTTATTATGTCAGAGCAAAGTTCCAAATAGAGTAAGCTGATTCTGACTTTAAAACACCTTTTCACAAGACATACAATTCTTCATAAATTACTCTTTGAAAGCAGCATTCAACCCCCCATAAGAAATAAAGAAGGAAATCTAACTTACTTAATTTGGCTTTTAATCAAGAATCCTGAATTATTTCTTTCATATGCTTTCCCCCGCTGGGAGCACATCAAGGGTTAGGGGATATTACATATAGATAGCATACTGGTCAGAATATAATGGCAGGCAGTTCTTAAATGTTAACTTTTATAGCTACATGGAATAGAGTAAAGTATGAAATGTGTGTGTGTGTTTTTTGTGTGTGTGGAGAGGGAACAACTGAAGGACAAACTAAGAACTCCCCAAGGTGTATGCAAAGCATTTGTCACATCAGAGCTGTGAAGAGCGCAAATGTGCCATATTTTAATCACAGGAAAGCAGTTTGGTTTGTGTAAAATCTTAGTGTATGCGTGTCTGTGTGTGAGATGACTTTATGACTTTCATTTGACCAAGATGTACCAGAGGAAATGCATATTTTGACAGAATTTTAATACCTGAATGCTTTTCTACTGAGATCAGGGATACCATGTACGCGCATTATGAATCAAATGCGATTGACAACCTGTACAAACAAAACCTGCCCATCACTGTTTACTTATTTTGTTAAATCTACTGAACTGTGTATGTTCAACCAAAAAAGTGTACAAGCAACAACAGCAAACTGCTTGTCTTTTATGTCTTGACTTCTCTACGCAAACAATAAATGAAGATGGTTTGTTCTAAACTATGTTTGACATGCCTTGACATCAGAACAAAGTAGTCTCCTTCTCCAGAAGAAGGTGACTGGAGAAGATGGAGATGACTCGTGAGGTAGCCAGACTTCCTATACTCTTATTCTCTTCAATATATTGCTACATTTCTCTTGTGAGTGTACATAAACCACGCAAAGTGAAGTGGTGCTACAAGAAAAGTAGCTCTAAAGAAGCTCCTGCCTATTTTAACCTTTAAAGTCATCTTCAGTGAAAAGCAAAGCAGCAGGTTATCAACCACTCAAGCTGCTAATTCACTGCCATTTTCAGAGGGGTGGAGATGGGTGGTTGGTTGTCAGTGAGGTGCTGGCTAAACACTCCTGAGTATTCCTCCATCAACGTGAGCTCCTTTATCAAAGTGAGGGCCAGAGAGAACTGTGCTGTTTTCATATTTCGAGCAGACAACTGACAGGCACCAGGCCTCGCTTCTTCCCGCTGCTGAGCCTGAGGAAGCCGTCAGTTTCTTCGTTCTTCCCCACACAGATCTACAGAGGGGGAGTGGGTGGGGAGGGGAAATGGAGGTAAAAGAGAAGAAGGAAGCAGAAGTGACATGCACGAATGTAAGAGTTTTCTAGACTGGGGCTAAAACGGAGGTGCAGTGTAAGACATAATTTACTGTCCTCTGTAATCTCAGCAGTTTTTGAATTAATTTGCATACACTTAAAAAAATGCCTCAAGTGTGTGTGTGTGTGTGCATGCATGAGAGATAAAAATTGTGTGACTCTTATAGTCTTCACCTGGGCCTCTTTCACAGTCATCTGGCCTTTGTCTCGGCTGCCATGGAAACCAGCAGTGACCTTCCACACACGCTCACCGGGGCGAACCCGCTGCACAAAGTTGGCTGGAAAAAATCCCACCTGGTCTCTGCTTTTCCCCTGGTAAACACACCCACAGAGGGACACGCAAACACAAACATAAACATTTGGTTTGCTAGTCTAAACAGATTATTTTTTTGAGTCTGTCCTGACATACTTTCTTCCAAGTTAGACAGAATAGAAACATTATTAGTAATATCCCGTAATAAATAAAGGTTTGAGTAAAATGACCGCTCTATGGAATAAATCTCCTTTGTTGCTTATCTGAGAAAAAACGTGGAACCACGGCTTATTCTTATGTTTCAACACAAACAGTACAGGCAGCTTCCTCTCAGAACTTGACAGTCTTGTCAGGATGTGAGGTTATTTAGGGACCCAGATGCAAGAGGCTGGAGGCAGGAGTAATCCAAACGTGATATTTATTTACAAAGTGATGTAGCAAAACTCAGGCAGGACAAAACAGTACGGTAAAAACTGTGGAGGAAAAACCTGGCATGAACATTAGGAACAAACAGGACGGAGCAGCACAGGGCAGACAAAGACAGGACCTTATACACACACACACACACACACACACACACACACACATAGAGGGGTAACAAGACATAGGTGAAACACTTCAGGGAAACGGGATCAAGAAAGTCAAACAGAACTTCAAACTAAATGCAGGCAGACACCACCAACACTGGAAAGAAAACAGTAAACACCAACCAAACCTAAACTGTGACAAGTCTCAAAGTCTCTTTTTCATTTTTGTTTGTGTGACCCATTGCCTAAGCAGTCACCACATTAGCATCTGGGTTTAAAGCTACATTTCAAAGAACCTTCAAAATTAGCAAGAAAATAGGAATAAAAAGGGAGATTTTTGAGGTTTTGTTCCCTAACTTGCGACATCATCACAAGACCAAAAAGCTTTTGTGTTCGAGGAACACTAATCCCTCGCCATTCTCTTCAGAGGCTTTGGCACACAAGCATGCAGAGCCCATGAGTGCTGGAGTCATGTGAATCCAATTGTTTTTGTTTATTTTTAAGTTTTGCCTGCTCCCCACACAAAGCCAAAGCATCTTTACACTGAAATAAAGGAAGACTTCATTGTTTTGTAATTACAAGTTATACAGTGAAAGCTGGTAAAACAAAATCCAACTGAAAACGTTTGCGTGATTATTGTTCATGTCGGTCAACATGTATAAATGTGCACCTACAGTGGAACTACATCAAGGAAATAATGGTTTTTAAAATGTAAAGGTGGAAGTAGCATTTGTAATGTGATCTTCCAGGTGGGGAAAAAAACTATTACAACGGGGACTCCACCTGTGCTCAGAGTTGAGCAATTACATTCAAAATTAGGCATGCACCTCTACCTGTCATACATCTGCCATGAATTAAAATGATTGTGATGAAAATCAGATAAACACAAATGAATGTACCATGGAACACTGCTTAAAGCATAATCAATAGGAAGGAAAAATGTGGCACCACAGAGACACTGAAAATATCAGGACATCACTCCAAAAAACCCCAAACAACGCGAGAAAATGTGCAACTATCTGATGAGACAAAGGCTGAACTGTTTGGCCTTAAATCTAAAAGGTAAATTTTGTGCAAAACCATTACAGGAACGCCATACCAGCAGTGAAACATGGTGGAGGTAGCATGATGCTTTGAAGTTGCTCCCTTCAGCTGGGGAAGGGGCACTTGCCAAGACAAATGGGAAAAATAAATAGCCCCCAATCTCAAGATATTTTTTTGCCATTCAGTCTTCTCTCCTCTCTCAAAAGGCTGAACTTGAAAAAGAATTTCACACAACAATAACCCAAAGCACACATCAACCAAGACATGGATGCAGAGGAAAGGAAAATCGAAGTCTTAGGAAGACAAAGAGCCCACACTTTGATCAAAATCCTAAAAAGAGCTTTACATAAGAGATCCCCTTGCAATTTGAAGGAATTAAATTTTGTTGTGAAGAAGAGTGGGATAAAATTCCCAAGTCAAGATGTGGGAAGTTAAGAGAGATTTCTTCAGTTCATGCTGCAATAAAGGAAAAATGTGCCACAAAGTCTTTGTTGATAGATTTATGCTATAACGCTTTGGTTGGTTTTCTTTTATTCAAAATATTCAAAATTCATTTTTTTCAACTCTGGATTTCTGTTTGTTGGATTATTCTAATGCAATATTGCAACAAAATATGAAAAAAAAACCCATACATTTATGCTGTTGCTTTTTCTGGCATGAACATTAAAAACATTAAACATCATATGTGTTTACAATTTCACAGTATAAGTAGGTGAGGAGACTTTTTATGTCCAGTGTTTTCTGAATTCAAGGCTGTGCTATATTTAAGATCAAATCACAGTGTCAATGTCATTAAATGGAACAATCCAGCATGATATGACATTTGAAACAAGTCATTTACCAGGCTTTTACTTAAATCCATACAGCAGCTCTTTCTATCCCAAATGTATAACACAGTTACTGAACTGTTATTCTACTCAAGTAAATATCCCTGGTGTTTCGATTCTTTAAAGACACATCTGCTTCTGCAGGTTCAGTTAAAATTTTAACATGCCTCATTAAAAACTAAAAAAAAAATCTGTCTACTCCCTCTTTATGCATACTTGCTGTGCTAAAATCCACGCTGTCCTTCAAGTGCATCCACATCCAATTTTTTTTTTTTTTTTATTGTCTCTGAACATATGAACATTTTTGCTTTCTTACGCTGTCATAACAGGGGGTCATACAGTATGCATGTGTTATTCTAGCAACTATGTGAAGGCAATCTTGATATTTTTAGTTGTAATATTTTATTCACAAAAGCTCTGGTTAAGTAGAGAGAGAGGGAAAAAAATGTAATGCCTCTGAAATATTCACAGGATAGAGAGTACAACAATGCTGCCCACCTTCCACCAGTCTTCATTGGAGTCATCTGTGACTTGAACTCTGTCACCGGGCCTGCAGACACAAGCGAAAACAATCTGAGTAATGTAACCTTTGTCCAAATACAGAAATGTGGGTTTATTCTGAATAAAAGTTCAAATATGAAGATCACAGTTTTATGCCAACAAGTGATGCAAGTAATTCCTCACTACTCTCAGTTTTTATGATAAAAGAAAAAGCTGGCATTAAAACTACCTGATGGAAAAGAGTGTAAAATTTCATTATGGACCAAAATAATGTGAATAGAAGGTCGGCACCCCAACATCATTTACCATTTAAAACAGGACCTGGGGCTGTTTTAATGCTGTAAGTTTATATGTTATGATCTTGGTTTGGCTCTGTGCTTCTTTTATGTCTTTTTTTTGGTCTTATTTCTCCTGATTTTACTCCTATTTTCATGCCTTATGTCCTGTTTGGTTGTTGTTAACTTTACTTCTAGTTTTAATGTTATCATTATTATTATTATTAATATAATAACAATAACTGATGATTTTGCTTTAAGTTTTTATACATAGTGACAGTTTTGCTTTAAGAGACTTAATTGTTGAAACTCAACAAAACCGAGGCTTTGGTGCAAGTATGAGATTCCTTTTTGCTTTCATTTTTCTCCTAATGTC
>JBAMYA010000011.1:5115494-5132049 GCA_037176975.1 Arrhamphus sclerolepis
CTGAGTCATTTCCAATCATAAGCTTCTGTGTTCAAAAGGAGCGTCCATTAATATTTTGCCATATAAGTCCGTATTTTTCTGAATTACTATAGCTATTTAGAATGCTGAAATACATATAATACAAGAAATAGAAATGGTTCCTGCTGGTTGACATATGCATGGTGACAAACTGACTTTTTGTTTAAAATGATCAGAATTGAAAATAAAAACTTTTTGTAAGCATGACCAAACAACTGTTGGGAACACGAACTTCATGTGTTGTGCAATCAGCTTTACATCTGAAGTTGTAAGACTTTCTGCATCTCATTCTTGTCAATTTTCAAGGATTTTATTATTAGTAAACCTACATAATTTTGATTTTTAAACAACACTCAGATCTACAAGCCTTAGAATTTTTCCTGAAGCTCTTCAGTCATTGTAGTTGAACTTACACAATATATTTTTTCTTTTGCTTTGTCTCAGAAATATTCAGTTGTTCCTAGTAAATGATTTCAGCTCTATTCCATTGTAACTATCCTTATTCATTTCCTTGTTCTGCTTTCTTGCCTGTTTGCTTGCTGTCTTCAGTAGCTGCATCATGATTTCTATAATAACTGTGAATAAAGATGTGAAAAACCATTTAACCTTCAAGATTTACCTCTAGAGACATTTAAATTGTAACAAATCACCATGAACATATTCTGACTTAACAGTCTGATACTCTACTGCCATCTAGTGCACACACTTGAACATTGTGTTACAACTTATTCAACAGAATAAATATCAAAGCAATAACAATTATTCTTCCTTACTTAGCAGTATTTTTTCTTTATATACATAAAGTTAAAAAAAAAGTTTGTATGATACTTTCATCTGAAGCAAAGTGTTAAGCATCCAAATAATGCAACAGAACAAAAAACAAAATTAACAATGTGTTTATTCACCATGATCTTCAGCATCTCAATCAGTTTAACCTACACTAATTTATACATTAACAGTTCAAAATGTACCAAAATCTAAAAAAATTTCAGTTGTATCTGAAACATGTGACAAACACTGCACCTCTCTTGCTTGAAAATGGTTTTACATCAGATCAAATGTACGCCTTCTTTGACAACTTACAATATAGTACTTATTCGGTACATCTCTAACCAAAAAAAATGCACTTTTAAAGATGTATTTAATTTCAAAAAACAAAAAACAACAACAACAACCAACAAACATGACAGTGAAACCCTTCTGACGTCACAGAAAAATAACACTTTTCAAAAAATATACTGTTTATCGCCACTTCTGCAGTCCAGCTATTGTAAGCTGGTACCCTCTGGTGGCTTAGCTTCCACTGTAATAAAGCTGGCATTTCAATCATGACATATAATGATAGTCATACATTACAAATATGACAGTAAAATATACTTTTATCAGGCCGATGATTAACTCAGAGCTAAGACTTTCTTCTGAAGTTAAAGTTTGAGTTTAATAAATAGAAGTTAAATTTGCATGTTAAAAGGCATGTATTAAAATGCAACAAAACCATAAAAGAAATTTTCTGGCTCAAATCAAAGGTTGCCAGTGAGGGCTGAGTCCATGAGGTCATCATCCTCATTTCTCATATAAATTGGACTGGACCGGGACTGGCGATCTGAGCCAAGCATGGAGAGTGATGAATCCGAAGCAGAGATGGGAGACCGTGACCAACTGTCTGTTTTTATTGGATGTGACGTTGGCCCCATCGACACAGAGGACTTTTTTTTCTCCTTCTCCCTGTCCCTTTCTCGGTCTCTGTCTCTTTCTCGTTCTTTTTCTTTTTGTTTCTTTTTCTCCTTCTTGTGTTTTTTGTGCTTCTCCCCAGAGCTGTGAGAGATGGAGCTCATGTAGTCTTGAGGGGGAAGGGGGCGCAAGGTTTGGTCATCATCTGAGCTGGGGCTGTTCTGGTGGGACTTCTCGGCCACCGAGCTGCTCCCTGATTCGCTCTCGCTGTCATTATTGAGTGGAGTGTATCCTGGTGAGCGGCTGTGGCTGGGTGATGAACGGTCATGCTTGGGAGTAGAGCCACTGAACAGAGGGGAAGCTTTGAGGCTAGAAATTTGTGGACGCATAGAGTCATTAGATCCTTCCCCTGCTTTTTGAAGTGTCACTTTAGCCTTGATGCTAGGTGAGCCACCATCTGGTTTACTAATGATAATTTTGGCCAGAGTGGTTCCGCCTCCCCCACCTGCTTTAGGGTCCATCATCTTCTTATCACCACTATTCCCCCCAGAAACCGATACTTTGGCTTTTGCCTCCTTATCGGACTTCTCCCGCTTATATTCTCCACTTTGAGAGGATGAAGTATGCTTGGAAGAACCCAGGTTTGTGGATGCACTGGGAACACTTCCAGGACCACCAGAAGCAGATGCTGAACCAGTTCCCCCTACAGGTGGCCCTACATCACACCCATCCTCCCCAACTCCTCCTCCACCTACACTCTTCAATTTGTCAATAACCGCTGTCAGAGACGGTTTTTTGTTTCGACTGGGAGACTTCCCTTTGGCATTGGGGTTATTTGCATTGTTCTGACCAGGCCCTCCGCCACCTCCACTACCTCCTCCACTACCTCCACCTGACCCCCCTCCTCCTCCACTTCCACTCCCATACTGAGACTGGGAGCCTCCTGAGAAGCTCATGGAACCAGAGGATGACGAGGAGCTAGATGATGAAGAGGAAGATGCTGAACCAGAGGAAGAGCTCCCACCAATTGGCTTCTGGGAGCCCATACCTCCACCAGAAGAAGACTTGGACCCACTAGAGCTGCCACCACCTGAGCCCATTGGAGATTTAGCTTTTGAAGATGGTGGGGTTCCTGGAACCTGTGACTGCTGCATTTTCATTGGGGATGACAATTTGTCACCAGAGCTACTGGAGCGGGAATGGGACGGGGAGATGTTGGGCTTTATGTTGGGATTCATAAGTGACCCAGGTGGCTTGCCTCCTTGAGGTTTAATTTTACTACTACTTCCAATTCCACTTCCAGTCCCACTCGGCCCAGACAACCCATGTTTCGTGATAGGGGAGGATCCTGGCTTGCCAACACCCATTCCTTGAGAGGAACCTTTTAACTGGGATGTGCTACCACCTCCTCCTGCACCCCCTGGTTTGGAGTTATTTCCTTGTGTCATGGAGCCTTCTTTAGACTTGATCTTCCCAGAAGAGGATGAGTGTGAATGATGGCTTTTGCTACTACTGGTTCCTCCTGCACTTCCTGTGCTGCTTGTAGCAGAGCTGCTGGAGGTGTATCCACTATGGGATGATGTTTTCCCTCCAGTTATGGTTCCCTTTTGGATCTGAATAGTTATTTTGGGAATTGGAGGTGTGGCACCTCCTGGGGGAGTTTGTGATCTTCCTGAACTACCAGGAGACTTGGAGCCTCCTCCACTTATGCTTCCTCCAGAGCCTGAACCTCCACTAGGGGGTGTATAAGGTCGTCCTCCTGAGCTGTATGAAGGAGACTTTCCATCTGGATCCAGCTTTTTGCGTTTAGGAGGCTTATCTTTAGATTTTCCCTCACTAGATGGAGTCCTGCTTCGTTTAACCTGTTTCCCCTCTGTTGAGCTACTCCCCATTCCCATCCCAGAGCTGCTCCCTCCACTGCCCCCATTATCATCCTTTTGCCTTACAAGACCCTGTGATTGTTTAACTTTGGGTTCTGTGCTTTTGAAATCAGCACATGTGACACCAAGACCCATCATGAGGGGGCTCTGGGACCCTCCCCCATTTGTGTCTCCCAAATCAGGAGCATGCCCCAGAGGCGGTTTACCACCACCGCTGTTGCCTCCAAAAACTAACCCCATATCAAATGGATCCTTCAGTGTGGGTTCTGGGGTGCTCTGTCCATGTTGAGTAGGATTCTGCGGGGTTCCGGATGGAGTATTCTGCTGGCTGCTTCCCCCAAATCCTTTGACCAGGTCCATGTCTCCATCAGCACTTGGAGAGCTGTCCTCAAAGTAGTTTTGGGAGAAACCATGGCCTGAAGTCAGGAGATCGGGATTGAAGTCAGATGCATCGGGAAAGAAGTTAGTGGAAGAAGTGTCACTAGTAGGAGTGGCAGCGGTTGCAGCCACTCCCACCTCAGCAATCAGGTCAGCCGCATCTGTAAAGGGATTTTCATTGCTATTGGTATTGAAAATATCTGCTGAATCAAACACTGCACTACCCTGCCCGGAGCTGGACGAGTCACGGATGGGAGTACCTAGAGGGCCTCCATCTTCCCCACCGCTGCCTGTCGGGTGCTGCCCATGGCTCCCACTGCCACTTTTACCAGTTTGCTCTGGTAAATCTTGCAAGATTTCTGTGATATCAGGTCCAATGCTATCAGAGCTGGAAAGGCGGACCATGCGAGGTGGTACAGTACCTGGTGGCTGCTGAGACTGTACATGAGACTGTGAATAAGGCATGCTGGAGACAGGGGGAGGTGTTCCACACTGACTGGGTGCTGGAGTGATGCTATGGGGTGTATCAAGGCCATCACCAGTTAAATTAACATCAAAGATAGAATTTTGAGATGCGTCAACATCCATAGAGAGGAGTTCACGGTGGAAATCATCCTCATGAGTAACTGGAAGGTGCTGGTGCATGGATGAAGGATGTTGAGATTTCATCCCCATACCACCACCCCCACCACTCGGCCCTGTTCCAGGCAAAACTGCACCTTTTTCAGGCCCCCGGGTACGCTTTTTCTTCCCTTTTGTGGTACCTGCAGGGCAAGCTCCGCTCAAGCCATCTGTCCGTGGGGATCCAGATGAAGAATTCTGTCTCTCTAATGGACTAGAACCATACAGCGCAGCAAAATCTTGTGTGGGGTTGTCTTTCAATAAGTTCATTAACATGGGATGATTCTTTGTGTTGCTGGCAGGGGAGGATGTTGGGGGTGGAGTTTGGTGGGGTGGTGGTGCATTCTGGGAGCTGGGACTAGAACCTACACTTCCACTTATCTGTAAAAGACTTGTCAGTATCGGATTCTGAGTGACTTTGCTGTAGTCATCTGAGTGGCCTTGACCTTGTTGCTGTTGTTGCTGCAACTGCTGCTGCCCAGCCACCCCTCCTGGGGTTAGGCACTCTGCTCCTTGGGCCTGCCTCTCTGTACGGGACATTCCAAACAGAGTACTGATTGGTCCTGTAAAATTGGGTCCACCAGGGAGTCCCCCACCAGTAGGTGTGTTACCCCCTGTGAGCCCAGTCAGCCCCATAGGGTTATTACCATCTCCTGTTGCCATATTATAGGTGGGACTACCAGATGGTGGCAAATTATTTTTCACCATGGTTTCCACTGTCTGTGCAATTAATGACAGAGCAGGAGTGTCTGCCTGGATGGTTTCAGCTTTCCTCCGAATGGCTCGCATGGTTACAGGAATGGACATGCATCTACGATGGAAAGGGAACATTTGACCTTAAAAAGGGTTTTGCTACTAAATTCAACAAGCAAACAAAAAACAAACAAACACCTTACCTCTGGACCACTTTGGTAATGAATTCGTCAGTGCAGATCAGAGCATCTGACTGTCCTTTATAAAGCCTGCAGGACACCTCTCTGGTTTCAGCCACCTCCATCACCACTACAGGAGAGAAGAGATAAGAAAAGGGACTTCAGTTTCATTTGATGCAGTCATCAAATGAAACTGAATAAATGACAGAAAAGTAGACAGGACAATTGACGTATTCTCGATAGCTCTCGAATGTTTCTGTTTGTCTTTTCCCATATGCTGGTGTGCATGATTACACAGCTTCATTCTTCAGTTAGTTTGGTCGGTGTTCACAAATCCATCCATCCATCCATCATCTATACCAGCTATTTCCTGTGCAGGGTCATGGGGGTGTTCACAAATGTTATGTCAAAATGAATGCCACAGCACAAGCCACGTGACAACAGTCTGACCTACCACTGGTCAATTACAGTCTCTGTGGAACATTGTGTTTCCATAACAACCAACCTGAAATGTAGCACTGAAAAATATAGCATCACAATAGCCAGGTTTTTTTGACCCTGGTAGTGACCATTTTTCCTATACTGTCTCTTTGTACAACTATAGGAAAACTATACAGTTTTTTATGTTTGTTTATGTGCTCCTTCAGAGCCAACAATGTACAGCTACAGTTAAAATAATTAAATTGCTGTAAAAGGGAATACTCACCACAGACTAATGATTCATTGACTGGATGCTGAAAAGAGACGCTGAAACTTGAGTCGGTGAGAGGACATACTTCAAACTGCAATAAGCCTGCACTGTCTGATAGAACAAAAGCAAACATGCTAAATAATTATAACATATGGACACACACAGAGAACAAAAAAACAACATGAAGAAGAAAACAAGAGCACATGTTAAAACCTTATAAACATGAAAACAGATGTGAAATACATACCTTCTTTCATAGAAGTTCTTTTGACGCAGCTACCAATCAAGGTGTTATAGGCTGCCTGGTGGCGAATGATATCTAACAAGAGCGGCACTTGTGCTGGGTGACGGAAAGGGATCTTGGACACCATTGCCCCGAGGAGAGAATGGCCATCTTGCACTGGAGCATCACCATTCAGGAAATAACAATGCTGCTGGTCTGGCAAGATCTGTGAAAGAATTTAAAAAGTTTTTTTCTTCTTCCATTTATAGTAAATTGTGTGCACAGATAGTAATCCTTGTGGATTAATAATGTCTATGTAGCTTAAGAATCAATTGTAAGTTTTCTAAATGTGTACAAGGTAAAGACAGTGATGACATAAAATAGACTTGAAAAAAGTAAAAAGAAGTTTGAAGTTTACTACCAATACATTTGTAATAAATAATTCTGTAAAGCTGATAATAAATTGTTTTCAGTTCAAAATGTGACCACTATCACAAGGACTAAGAATAAATAACATTGGCTGACATCAAGAGTAAAATAATTAAAGGCAAGTGAAAATATTCCTGAGATTTACAAACAAAATATTAATTATGTGATAAAGTATAGTATTTCAACTCACAGAATAAAAGTGCATGTTGTGCGAGGGTGCCGGAAGAGAGCTGCCCTCCTCCATAAGCTGCAGCTGGCTCTGGACAATTAACTGGTAGAGAGGTGAGACATTTGGTGGAGTCTCAAACACTGAGATTGCTGAGAAAAAAAAAGAAGGAGCCCAGATTCTTAAGAAAAAACATAACTCATTCAACACATACTTAACACAGTTTTAAAATAGATTTGAAAAAAGTAAATAACTCACAAGTAGCATTGCTCATCCTCACAATAAAGGAGAATGAGAAAGGCATGGGGCGGTTCAACTTGAGGAAAAAACAAGCTGGCAGGTCTACACAGTTGGAGTTGGTCACAGTGGAAAAGGAAGGTGTGCTAAAAGAAAGCAAAATAAATATATATCAGCTGCTCTCTTCTTTTCCTTACTGAGATACTTAAATTCCTATCTATGACAAAGTGAAGTAGGTTCTCTTACCCTTTGTTATCAACTGGATGGGAACCAGTGATGAGTGGAGCGATTGGGAGCTTGTACACAGCAGAGGTTCCCTCAATTGTCACAGACACACTGACACCCAGAGAACGTGGGACTGTACATATAAAGATCCAAGTCACAAGTCACAAAGGATAAATACCATCACTCAGAAAATCATATGGCTAATGGTTTGATGTTATTCATGCACTTGCCATTATTGTCAGTCAAGTTGAGCTGTGTGCCAGTTTCCTTATCAAATATGTCATAAGGGGACACGTAGCACTGAAGAGAAACCAGATGGCCACCACTCCTGGCTGTCAAGAAACCCACGCTCCCATGAAGAATAGTTTTCAATGTATTAGCATTGCTTGCTAACCTAGAAAGCATACAAACAAAAAGTGCTGCAATGAGACAACAATTATTGACCTTCTTCAAGACAGCTGACAGCTCATTCTCAGATCTGCTATTTGGGCAAACCTCTGTGGTCCTGGCAAAAGTAATAAACTAGCCTATTTGTTTTAAAAAAAAAAAAAAATGTTTTGTTTATCAGAAACTGTAGTCCAACAACAGCCAGCAATATGAATGCCATTCCCTCATTTCATCTGCTTATGTGTAAGTTGTATCCCTCAATGGACAGAGGGCTAACATAACACTACTGGTAATAGGAAAATGAGTTCATAGGTCTTAATTTCAATTTATTTATTTATTTTAACAAAAAGAGAGAAAAAAGAAAAAAAAGAAGAAAAAAAAGGCTACATATGCATTTAAAATGACATTATATCATAGCATTTACTGAACATAAGTTACCCAAAACACTGATAATATACAGTATATATGCTAGGGAAACAAAAAAGGCAACATTTTTGTAAACTTACCTATACATGTGCATCATCTTGGTGAGGTCAAGCTCCAAAGACTGCAGAGCGATATACATCTTTGTTTTCAGTTTACTGAAATAAAGGAATTATTACAACTGTTATTAAATGTGCTTTCCTCACAACCTATAAAACCACAAAAAATAAGTGTTATTTATTTTAATTTCACCTTTAATCATGGCACATCCTATTTGATCCAGAAAATGTATTTTTAATTACATTAAATCCAAACTACAAACAGACCAGAAAGTTGTTGGGGATCACAACAAAAGTAATGGAGAGAAAGTGTCTTTTATGTCCTTAAGAAGAACAGAACCTTGTTTACATGTACCTGCTTACATAAGGCAATGCAGCATTTTTAGGAAATTTAAAGTTCTATAGTGAGCAAGTAAACTTACTTGTCTCCTGGAAGCTTGTACAAATCAACCAATCCCTTGAGATGTTTGGAAAATTCTTCAAAATTTTTTTCCCTGGTGAAGAAAAACATTGACAATTTTCTTAATTTTTCAAAAATGTTATTACCCTCATAAGTGTTTATGTTAACATTAGAAGATATTCACTTTGTTATTTCTACTAACCTTAGATGCTGAATCAGCTCAGGACAACTCTGTGACCAAACAGAACAATAGATGTATCATACACTTTTCTCATGAAGTGGAGCATGAATTCAAATCAATACATACAAATAAAATCAAAAGGTATATGTATTCTGTAGTACATCCATTTACAGACAGTCTCAAACTGTATATACTAATACACATACACACACACACACACAAGAAGATAACAAATGGAAATTAACTGACTGTGGGGTTTTCTCCCTGATGAGCCACTTTGACATCCACTAGCTGGCCACTGGCGTCCAACTGTACTTCCACATAAAACATGTCTGATGTGATATAGCACTCTGTCCCTGATGGGCTGAGGTGGGAGCCCAACCTGCACAGACAAAACACGGAAAATCAGTTTAACAGCATATCCTATAGACGTCCCATCAAAATCAAAAAGAGGCGAAGGATGTTTAGTAAGACACCGAGAAAACATGAGCAAAAGTGATTATACTCACATGTTTTGTCGAGCAATGGACTCCAGACGATCTGTCATAGATGGGAGGGAAGAGACTGAAAAAAAACAACCCAGAAAAATGAATACATAATCATTGTAAATTATGACAGACTCTTCAGGTATCACACATTTCAATAACAATTGCAAAACGCTGGTCTTCCCAATTTGATTCAAAAGATTATTAATTCAAAATTATTTTATTCTGTACAAAAGAGTACCAATTTAAGAAACTGTCTACTGTGTTAAAAAAAAAAGAAAAAGAAGGCGAGGTAGACTTGAAAGGAGAGTAGAAAGCAGAATTATGTCTAAATTCCTAGAGGTTTATGTCAGCAGACAACGATGCAGCTACTGTGAAATAAAATACTGAAATTTGTGCAAACAGGTCTCCTGTTTTTAAAAATATGTTTAAAAACATCTAAAACTGATCTGAATTAAAAGCAGAAGTAAAATTTTAAATATCTATTTAAAAGTGAGTGCTACTGCATCAAACTGTTTGCAGAAAAAAAACAAGCTCTACACTTCACGTAGTTCATCTTTATAAAAAATGAAGTACGTTATCTTTAACTAATGTTCAGAATTTGTTCGAATTTTGGTGCAATGTGCATTTGTTGTCAGCTGGAAATAAAACTTGTCAACTACTTTCAGTTCGGAAGGGGGGTGATGATGCGAACATGGATATTTGTGAATACTCCAATTGAATGTAATCATGGGTTTTCAAAGTAAATTACATATCAAGAGATTTATGATGTAGTTAATTATTTGTTAAGCCAGTACTGATTTCCCTGCAGTGATGCATTTTTGAACAAAACTAATCTCAGTCGAAATTAGATCATATTTCCTCTTTTTCATAAAATAAAGTAATATTTAATGGGAAAAAAGTTCCCATCTACATTCCGTGTTTCTGTACCTTTCAGTGCTCTCTGCAGGGTCTCTAAGCAGTTGAGCAAGAGCTGGTGACCTGCTGCGTTCATCACACCGCGTTTCTCCTGAGAATTGAGACAGAATACAAAAGAAAATAAAAAGATATGAGAGTCCAGACAAAGTTAAATAAATGTGCTTAATTTATTTTTTACTGGCTTCGTCAGCACAACTTGTCTGACATTTAAATGTCACCGTTGCAGGTTATTAAAGCAAATAGCCTGTTTGTGCAGTTGTGTGTGCAATAAATACAACTTTAACTTGAGCATGTGGTTACTTTGGTTTAAAGTCTGGTGTGACCTGATGAGGAATTGCCAAGTACACAGATGAAGAACATGGCACTGCTCTGCAACTACAGCAATTTGTAAAGCCTTTGGAAGTTGCTCAGTTAAATTACTGAAAAAGAAAAAAAAAGATCTGATTTATAGAAAGACTCACCATGGCCTGACGCACAACCTTGGACGTTTCCTGCCATGGTCGAGAAGCGTTGTGTTTGGCATGAAGCCTCTCCAGCAGAGCAGCCATGCGACTCTGCTTTTCTGCCTCTGAATAAAAGATACAATATATTTCAGATAACAGACAAACACTGCATTTACCCACACATATTGTTCACATACAAGAAATGGTCCGTACACAGATCATTACAGTCCATTCCTACACACATCACTCCTCGTATATACTGCATGTTGTTTTCCCTTTGATTTTTCAATAAATATGAAGATAATTCAATAACTCCATACCTATAGAAAGTAATAACCTATTTGTGCATTTGACAATAAGAAGTTTCCACAAACTACAACAAAATTCTTACTATGATTACTTGGTATTATCTATCTGATTTTAACACATTTTAATATTATTCAATTTTACAAGCTGCATTTTGAGGTGTTACATTTCTTCAACAGAATTAAGTTTTGTTTTTTTTTCCTCTATGTATATTAGGTGAGGGCAGTCTTAATAACAAACACCTATGTGTAATACAGAACATCACTCGGTACATCAAAGTATTAATAATCAGCCTATATAAATTTATTACAAAAAATTCTCAACACCAAGACCTTTTATGAGGAAAGGATGTACAGACATTTTTCATTAAGCTGTATAAGGATTAAAAATGACCCCAAATGAAGTTGGTCTCACTATGTATTTTAATGTAAATTATTAGTACATAAAATATTCCTTACTGGTCTATTTTCATATGAGTACATAATCAAAATTTAAAAGACAGTTAATATAAGGCAAATTGTTATAGTTTAGTTCAGATTTATTTTGTACAACAGTGGCTATATGTCACTTTATACTCTTTATTGCATATCTCGATATCTAGTGATTAGGTACTAAGATTTAATTCTTTTAATTGTACTTAAATTCTAAACTGAAATAGGAAAAACGCCTTTCACTGGCAATCAGCTCCAAACTAGTCGTGGGCAAAATGACCTCAAATCAGTATCACCACTGATTAACATTTAACCTCCATTATCATTGGGGACCAATGATTTTAGTTAATTGGTCAGCTTCATTTATTTTTTTGCCGCATACACCATTGACAAGGTGTTTGCTTTAAACATGCTCAATTTCAAAACTGGGATATTTTTTCATGCATTTGTCGTCACTTGTCGGGATATGCCAACATCCCATGTACATTACATGAACACACAGACTGGGGAAAGTAAAGACAAAATTAAATTTACAGCTCAGTCCTACTCCTAACCCATCTAAATCCTAACCTCATTTCATGAATTTAAACATATTTCAGATATTATCATTCTTCAAGTGTTTTGTGCCAGCCTCCAGAGCTACATGCTCACCAGCAGTTACACCTTCTGACCATCCCAGCATTTACCACCTACACCTATCTGTATAGTTGTCTCTGTATTATACTAACCAATTATTGATATTAACCAATCATTCAAAATGTAAGTACATGGTTATCCAGCTTAGTTCTCCAGCTAATGGAAAATTACTAATATTTTTGTCCTATATAACATTTCCAATATATTTGTGCCTCTCCTCTCTCCCTCCTCTTTTTATCTGGCTGGCCTTGGCAGGAAGGTCCCCCTTTAAGAGCCACGTCTTGCTCAAAGGTTTCTTTTCTTTTAAATTGAAGTTTTTTTTCTTGTCAATGTGTGTTTCTTTTTTTTTTGTACCTTATATTTAATCGTATTTGCTCAGGGGTCCTCAAGGTCTCTGAAGAGCACCTACAGGCAGTTGGCATTGTAATAGATGCTTTATAAATAAGATTGAAATGAATATTCTACATGGTACAACTAAGCATCTTTATCCTAGTGTGTATATACATATACATATGTGTGTATATATATATATACATATGTGTGTATATGTATGTATATATACACATATATTTACACATATACATTATATATGTACACACACACACACACACACACACACACACACACACACACACATGTATATCCTAGTCTTGAAGAACATAGTAGTACTGTAATAACAGAAGTAATATCCAACGTCATACTTCATCTATGCTGGCAGATGTACAAGCAAACATCTTATTTGTACGTTGTAATTACGAGTGTTTTAAAACTCAACAATCCTGAGAATTTAGTCTAAAGACTATTCTTCTTTGGGTAATTAAATATGAATAACTAAAAATAATAATAACTGCTAATTTCGACTGTCAAGTAAACTGTGATTACAAGGTATCATACTACAGTGTTACAGCTTGTTATTGTCAACTTCTACAGATGGCCCGCCGGACTTTTGCTGTTTTATCGCCAGAAAAGAATTTAGTTAAACTTGTGTGGTGGCTTTTTTTCTTGTATTCTGCTGCCTCACTTTACTGATGGTATTTATACAAAGTTTATGTTAGCAAGTTGCTTCAGTTAGCCATTAGCTCTAATAGCTGCTACATGGCAAATAATAACACCGCTCCCAATACATTAATCTACCATTTCACGACTGGTTCTTGAATGTCATGTTTGCATTTAACTCGAACATAAATAAAATTCCTAACATGTTGAAAGTATACTTCTAAAAATATTAGTCGGTGGAACAGTGGTCTAGTTTAACTGTTAGCCATCATTAGCCGCAGTCGCCACATCCAGAATATCAGATCTCTTCAAAAACCGCTTTAAAAAAATGCGAAAAACAAACAACAACGATGGACGCACCTGTTACATCTTCGGTTTTTATCCGATCTGCTAGGGTCTGAGTTGCTCCTTGTTGACCCGAACTAGAAAGTTCTCTAGCAGGGCTGCCGCTCTGCAGAGAAACACCAGGCCCGCTCGCCATTGTCCCCCGTCCTCCCCACTTCGAGTTCCCCGCTCACACATTCGGGCTTCCGTAGTCTACATTCTGAGGACTGTGCAGAGGACAACTCTGTGCATGTTTCTGTAAATACAACAGTCACGTAAACAGGAAAATTTTTGACTCCAGCCCAAGTTTCTTTATTAATTTATTGCTAACTTGTAAGATCAGATCTGTCTAAACTACTAAAAACATTTCAGTACTTTTTCATTTTATTTCCATAATGGTGATGACGATTGTTATTATGTAGCCTATTATTATTGTTGTTGTTATTATTATTGTAGTTATTATTGTTGATTAAGGTTACCTTGTTTAACTACCTCCATTTGTCTGCTTGACATTCAAGACAGTGGCTTGATGAATACTCCAGATGGCGCACTACTGCAAGCAAATGAGTCATTCATCAAAATCCAAAGGACGGTTCAAATAATGTTTAAAAATAGAGCAATGCTGTACTACAAGGATTGTATTTTTTCTTAGATCCATGTCTTTTAAATCCACATTTATAAAGATGTCACATAACCAATGAGCTGTCTAATTACAGTGTAGATTAGAAAAAAATATATAAACAGCAAAAGCAGTCATGCCCTGCACGAGCAAGCACATACTGCATGCATACACCTGAGCCTATTGTACAGCTGAGCCTGTGGCAATGAGTGCTCTCTGGGGAGGATTTTCCCACCAACCATTATGACCTGCCCATGAGAGGGAGTAGGAAGTGTGTTCATGAATACATGTGCATTTGTGCATATACAGAAATATATTTATGAACATGAGTACGAAACAACACAAACACACACATATACAGACACACACAAGCGATAGACAGCAGTGGAGATGGAGAGGGACCAGATTGGCATCGTCTCAGACAGTAGACAGACCCACAGATAGACATGAGAAAAGAGGGGAGGTGCCGCTATGTAATTGATGTGCCCACCAGGAGCTTAAGCTGGCTGCCTGGCATGGAGGAGGATTTGGGCACCTCTGCCAAGACAGCAGTGGGAGAAAGGAAAATGAGGCACGAGCCTTAGGGAGCAGTGTAGCGGGCTGAAACCATGCCCATCAATCAGAGGCTAGTTCACCTTGCCATGCCAAGTGGGACCCCACTTTGTGCCGAGGGAGGGCATGGCACAGGGAGTGAGGCTGGCACAGTAGCTAAATCTTCCCTAATCTTCAGGGTGGGTATATCAGTGCCATGTTTGAATGGCAGAAGAGTGGGCAGAAGCAGACATGAGGCAAAAACAGAGAAAGTTCAACCCTTGTGCTCAGAACTGTTTCACTCAGTGTTTGCACAAGAAAGAAATGTTCCACTTATTTCAGCTACGGACTGAAAGCCAACATCTCTCTAAAAGGAAGAAAAAGGAAGACACAAAAATAGATGAAAAAACACCCTTATTCTGACTCTGACCATTCTAACAGAGTGGAAAACTTATGGGAAAAAAATCCACTTAGAACATTACACACCTTTGTGGCTTAATTGTGAATTAGCAACAGCTCAGTTTTATGTGTGTGTGTGTATAAATATGTATATGTATATATATATATATATATACATATATATATATATCAGATTTAAAGTTAGTCAGTCTTAAGAAAACATTATAACTTATGTGCTTTTCTGTTATGTCTATTGATATTCATCAGTTCAATATAGTACTACTTGCTTTCAATTTATTAGTATTCAATACATCTGAACTAATGAGCCAAAGCGATAGACACTTGAGACGCTGAGATTCTTTTCTGCGAGGAAGGCTTATGATTTCTCCCAAAAGCTTTATGTGGCATGACAATTACAAATATGCAACCAGAGTCATAAAGGACTATTTTCAGTGACAAGAAGAACCAGGAGTCTTACAACAGATGGTTCAGCCCCCATGGAGCCCTGATCTCAAAATCATTGTGTCAGTGTGGTATCACATGAAGAGACAGAAACGAAATAAGACAGGCTTAATCCACAAAAGATACTTGTGCAAAAGTGTACCAATAAGAAGTAATGTTGGTTTAAATGTGAACAGTGCTCATACTAATAATTGATTTCATATAGCTTTCTTCATTTTTTGTGAAGATTTATGCTGAATTATTTAAGTAAAAACTTAAAGGTCAAATCCTTTGCACAGTCTTACATATGTGTAACTATGTATGCATGTATATACACACATTAACATGCTCATACATGTCATGGGGAACATTGCACACACACATTTTGTGCATTGTTTATTGATATAAATAAATGTTCAGGTATGCACGAGACACACTTCAGTAATCATGTCTCCTTCATTCTCCACTCTCACTGTGTTGTTATGTTGAAGGATTTGACTAACATCTCTGGAAACACATGTATTTGATTTCCTCTTCATGTTTCCATTTTCAACATGGAAGATTAAAATGTGTGAACAGCTTGGCAACCTTACTGAGTGCTTTGAAGTTGACTACCCGCCTTTCTTGGTCTCTCTTGGTGAATGCAAGTCTTACCTGCGCTGATTAAAGATAAAATATTTGGTGCATGCATTTCTTTGAAACAGTCTGCGGCCAAAGACACATTAAGCAGACAATGCAATCACCAGATTAATCTATATGATTATGTGTTTCTTTGAGAGGCATTCTTTAAGATGCTCTTGTAGAACAGAGCCAGACAACGCGAATCAACTGAGCCTTTTGGTTTTTACCTTTTAATACAAGATGGAGATCAGTGAGCTTGAAGACTGGAAACAGTCCAGGAAACAGTGAAACATTATCGGGACACAGTTTCTGCTTTTTGGCACCAACTGCCTTGAAGTGCATGGGCAGCTGGGAAGACAAGGGGGAGGTTGGTGAAGTGAGGGAAGAGCTAGAGACAAGGAGAGGGATAGAAAAAGGAGGGGTTAGCCCTATAGGACCATTTGTGATGAGGCTCATTTGCACAACTGCACTTAATTGGCTACAACAATTAATTAATGTGTTGGAAAGTTGGCACAAAAAGTTCATTTAAGAGGGTTTTAATAAG
>JBAMYA010000011.1:5146884-5161585 GCA_037176975.1 Arrhamphus sclerolepis
TGTGTGTGTGTGTCTTTGTGTGTGCATACGTGAGTGCATGTGTGTGTGTATGCATACGTGCATGTGTGTGTATGTGTCTGTAGGTGAGTTTATGTGTGTCATAGGCATCTGCATGTGTGTGGGGCCCTGTGGTAGTGTCTGTGTGTGTGAAAGAGTGTTTAAAATCAGTGACAGCTGTTCATTAGACCATTACAACCCCATCTTGGTGATTCCTCAAAGCAGCACACAACAGTGCTAAGACACGCCACAGGAAAGACACACTTCATGTGTCAGTTAATTTTGTTATTTTCTTCCTCTTCATTTGCATTTTATATTTTACATGGATGGATGGACAATACATTTTTATTTTTTATACAAACCTTTCAAAGCACTTAAGGTCACTTCACAAAGATTAAACAAATGCAAATAATAAAAACTAGAAGTACAATACAGCAACATAAAAGGCTAAACCCTGTAAAAGGTGGAGCAGTTTAATTACAGAGACATTTTGAACAGGTGAGTCTGGAATTAAACAGATGAAAAGGCTCGATATTACGGGTGTCTGGAGTGAATTCCAGAGTGACTGAAGGCTGCTCCCCATGGTACTGAGGCGGATGGTGGGCACAGTGAGATGGGTGGAGGAGGAGGGTCTAAGGGATGGGGAGTAGTGATATGGAGAAGATCAGACACATAAAAAGAGGTGAGGTTATGAATGGTGTTGAAAGTATACAGAAGAGTTTGGATGGACGGACGGATGGATGGATGGTCAGGTTTGTAAAACAGCACTACTACAACAATGATTTCTTGTAGTCAGTCATCTCTCTTTTCTTTGTTCAGATTTTTTTATATCTGACAATGAATTGCATGTAATAAAGAATGAATATTATAGGAAGCCAGTAAATCTGATGCATTGGCACTGCATTTTTCTTTTCTTTTCATTACACTTCCTTTGTGTACTCCACCACATCTCAGAGGCAAATCTTTTACTTTTTGCGTGTATACATTAAAATGACACCTGTGATTAATGTTTACTTTCCTACTAAATAAAACTTTTTTTTTTTAATTCATGACAGTAAATTTCGCAAGAAACATATAGTTTATACAAATACACATTTACTTTTGTCATCATAGGGCACCCTCTGTTTCTTCGTGCACTTTTAACTTGGAAATAAAGCATTTTACCTTCATCACAACTGGGGCCTTATCCCTGAGAACTCTTTCACTTGTGGTTTATTTACTTTATTGTGTGTGTGCGTGTGTGTGTATGTACACACCTGGGGGCTGTCTAATGTGTGTGATTCAGAAAATATGGAAACATATGGACACTGACTAGCACAGGTTTGTTTCACTGAGCTTTAAATGAGATATGCACAGGTGGAACATACACTCCTGTACTAATGTACCTACAGTCAGGCCCCGTTTGTACAGGTTTGGTAGAAATGTTCTACAATGTTAATACATGAAATCTAATTTAGCCTAAGCCTCTTCCACATTTTATATCATTATTTTGCAATGTTCACTCAAATACTATGCTTTACTCATATGAGAAGATGTGACAATGTCCTGAAAGAGAAGAATTTGATGTGATACGGAAATTGTGGTTATGAAATGCAGAAACACTTATGTCTGGTTTTCATGATTTATCCTCCAGTCAAATCCAAGGAACTACATCTGGTTTGTAATCCAGGATGGCCCACTGCCCTGTGGCTGGTGGCTGATTCATCAGCACTGGGCTGAGCTGGTAGCTTGTGGTAAATGAGTTAAGTTGGGGGTGTTCCAATTTCTACTAATTCAATTAAAAAAACAAACAAAGAAAAACTTACTTTAATCCACAAAGGAAAATGAATTGTTGCAGTAGTTGTCAAAGATTCAAAGACGTGTAGATAGTTATACTGTAGCTGTGGGCAGGGAGGATCTCCTGCAGCTGCCTGAAGAATCCTCTGACTGAAGACTTTGCTGCTGAATTGCTGTGTCTCCTCAATGTTTTCATTTTATGTTGTTTTTTTTTTTAACAGTGAAGCATTTACATATCTTGATTCTGTTTTGATAACTTTTTTCTTCTTCACAGAAATGACCATATGTACTGCAATGAATGGCTGCGAATGAATTGTGATTTTACAGTTGTCTAATTAAATTTAATTGTACTGAAAGCTAGCTCCACTGCATACAACAGGAAATGTAATTTATAACTAATCTAAGCACAAAAAGTGAAGAAAAATTTGTGTGAGATATTATTTGTTGTAACAATGCTTCTTGGCAATAAATGCTACACTGTTGGAGAGCCTGATTCTTTCCCTTTTAAATGGTGCCACATTTGTAAGGAACATGTATTTGTGGGTTGAGCAGTAGAGCTGAGTATGTGGGTTGCGCTCATGAAAGATTTGCCAAATCTTTTCAGCCAATGCCAAACAGCTTTTTTTTTTTTTTAAGACATATTGGAAATTTAACTATTTATGTTAGGTTCTGCCTTGTGTGTATGTGTGTGTGTGTGTGTGTGCCTGTGTGTGCAACAATCACAAAAGCATTCTTTGCATCTTCTCCACACTTTGACTATATGATTTTATAAGACTGAAGATTGGCTGCATGCTGTCTGCTCTGGATGCTCTGGGCAGAGAACCATCAGGTATATCATCTTCCAAATCTTGACTGCAAATCTTTAGAAAACTGCTTACAGTTCTGACATTCTCACAGAATGAGGAAACAGTTTTCTTTGGACACCCACTTTGCAGTCTATAACTGACATCCCCTGTTATGGAACTTGACCTTCAGTCTGCAGATGGTGCTCACCCCAAATAATGCTCTTACTTTTGAAAGCTGTCCTATCACACAGGCCCGATCCAGACCAGTCAAATGTGGCTTGCTGAATCAGGAGCAAACACTACCTGACCATTGTAGCAGCGCTTATGATTTGGCAAATCTTTCATGGGCACAACCCACTTGTTCAGCTCTACTGCTCATCCCACAAATTCTTGTTCCTTACAAATGTGGCACCATTTAAAAGGGAAATAAACAGGCTTTACAACAGTATAAGAATTGTGGACAAGAAACATTGTTAAAACAATCTCTTAAACACAAATGTTCCTACTTTTTGTACTTTGGTATAAAACAGCACTGAATAACACACCCCTGTGTGGGGGGACTGAGGGGATGAATCAATCATGAACACACACACCTGTTTGCTTACAGATGCCCCCAGTGGTTGAAATTTCCAGTTTTCTAGCATCGAGGTTTATGGTTAGCTCAATTACTGGGTTGATTTATAGTTCCTATATAATTACAGATTGGCTACTCATTTTGTGTTCCATTTACTTTCAGGTTAAATTAGCAAATTTCTGACACCATGAGTGCAATGGGTTGCTGGATTAATGACAGTCTGCGTGTCAGCACAAATGAGTAATTACATGGTGCTCCCTGCTCCTGAGGAAACATTGGCTTGAGAAGCAGAATCTGATTTGCTGAGCAAACTAAAGTCAGGGGAGACTTACCTTCTGCCATATTGTATTGGCACAAAGTTTGGCACATAAACTGCTTACCAATGTAATGTAATGTAACCCTATAAACAGTAAAATAGTGTTACAATAAACTACAATAGCTGATGTTAAAAAGTAACTAAGTAAACTGCAGCATTTCTGCTGCCAGGAAATCACTGGCATTTCAGTAGAATTCTTTAATATAAATCATGTTTACAACTTTTTCCAAAGCATTAACATATTTCCAAATAATAAAATATGCTAAGTTAAGATTTTAAATTCTGTGTAAATGTTGTATTAAATTAAATTATTATTTTTCGGTTTTGCATTCATAAACAGGTTTCACAAACACCTAGACAGGTTTCAAAATGCTTGAAAAGCTTGCTATTTATAATCGTACAGTTTAGTCTCTCAAACATTATGCAGGGGAGAGAGAATCAAAGGTTAAAAGTATTAGATAAGTCAGGTCAATTTGAGGACATTTGATTGAGTTGGTCAAAAATTCCTCAGCTGGGTGGAAAGACCATAAAGTCTTTGGTAGTTCAAAAGATTAAAGTCATTACACTGAGCCTAACCAGTCCATCAACAGTGTGCTTAAGTATGGAAATCACATTTGACACCGAATCCAACACACACAGATCACAGTATGTATATTTCACACTGTTTCATTAGACAAAGTATGAAAACTGCATTACAGAAACATCCATTCTCCCAATTAATACTTTGCTTCTCCTCCGGAGTTGTGTTTGTTGATGCATCTCCAATTTTTAAGATCTTAATTATTTGTAAATTATTTACTGTTTAATTTAACATCATTCATGAATGAAATACTAGACTTTCCAGTCTATTTCTGAATCTGTATTACTGTCTATGATGAATGGCTTGTCTTCACCACAAGGAGGAAAAAAAAAGAATCCAAGATAACAGATAAAGAGCAACTGCAAGTTGGGATCTTGGATTAGTAAACTGCATGAGGTGAGCACTTGTGTTTACACTTGTATTGCTCATGCTGGTGGACGTACATGTAAATTTGTTCATATGGTCGCTCTGTCTGGAAAGTTTGTTCAGGCTTAAGTCAGTGTCCTGCCTGTCTTCGATCTCTTTGTGTGCGTCTGTGCGTGTGTTGGCACGTTTGCAATCAGTGATGGAGGAGCTCAGCAGAGGTGTGATGTTCTTTGAGAAAGTTAATGTGTTAGAAGTGACCATGTGCCACAAGTGAGAAAAACTGAAGAGAAGAAAGTAAAGCGTGAGAAAAGAAAGTGAATAAAAAAAGAGATATACTGAGAGGGGAAAGTACAGTGTCAGATTTAAAAAAACAAAACAAAGTGATGAGTGCGTGTGATTTAGAATAAGGAGGAACTATGAGGGTGTGTAGTGCAAGTTTGTGTGTGGGAGGATGCAGAAACTTTAAAGATGGGTAAAAAGGCCAGGAGAGGAGGAGAACAAAAAGAAGTGAACATGCCAGAGAAGGAGAGGAGACAGAGGGAAATGAGAGGAGAAAGGAGCAGAGGAGCGAGGGCAATGAGCTGGATTGAATACCATCTGACAGGTCCAGCTGGGAGTTTGCCCACCCTGCAGCACCGCAAAACCCCTCAATATGGAAGCCAATTACTGCTGCCCGTGTGACCGTGGCATGGCAGCATCAGAGATCTAACCCTCCTCCTCGCCTTTCCTTTCCCTTTTCCTCTGCCCCCTCCTCGTTTCCTCACATTCCCCCCAAAAAATAAATAAAAAAAACACTCCCACCATCTGTGCAGAGTGACAACAACCTCTATACCCTACCATGCAAAACACAGACTGCACACATACATTTGAGGCCAATACAAAGAACAAGAAAAAAATCCTCACTTTTTGTTTGTGGCCTATTTTACATTCAATTTATTAAGTTTGAAAAATGTTTTTAATCACTTTATCACTCTGATGCTTCCGCACTTTATATAGGCCTACTTTAAACTCTGTAATACACAAAGACAATTTCCCATGAGCAAGGATGGGAATTCGTGCAAATCACGATACCTATGCAGTGTAGAAATAAAACCACTATTATTCCAGAGATGCAATGGAATTTCACTCTATGCCAGCCTCATCCCTTTTTCACAGAGCTGGGCGTGGCACTCAGGCTGGCAGGCTCATAATGGTGGGAGGGTGCAGGGTGGTTGAGTATGATGTAGTAGCACCCAAAGTCCATTGCAGTGGCGATGGCTCCCAAATTTAACTCTGCACGCAGCCAGACAAATTCATTTGAGTTATCTGTTCAACTGGTGGAGAGAATGACAAATAAACATGTTGCATTTATATCACAGAGCTTTAACACACACACACACACACACACACTGCTACTACATGAGGTCTCCAGAGAGTTTTATTTTTGTCTCTTATTTTTTGGGGGTCCGGCTAGAAAACTGGGCTGGCAAGCTGAAGGTCGCCAGTTCAATCCCCGGCTGGTATGATGTGTTCGGGGGGAGTGCCTGAACAAGGGCTTCCCCACGTCCACATTCATTGATGAGGTGCCCCTGAGCAAGGCACCTGAAACCCCCACCCGCTCCCCGGGCGCCGCACCGTGGCAGCCCACCGCTCCGTGTCCAACAGCCCAGATGGGTCAAATGCGGAGAATGAATTTCCCCTCGGGGATCAAAAATAGTATATCAAATAAAAGTCATAGAAATGATCAGTACGTGGCTGGTTTATTTTTCCCTTTCACCCATGTGTCTGTTCTTATCCAAATCGGTCCCATTAAATATTTTTGGATTACCTCTCAAAAAATATTTAATCTGATAAATGTTTATCTAATGTAATAAATGGGAGTAAAACTGTCCAGATGGAGATTTAACCACAGTAGGCCTGGACCTATACGGAGTTTGGCTTATTCTGTTCTGCATCTGCAGCTTTTTTTTTTTTTTTCATTTGATCCCGTAAAGCATTTAAACTTGACTATGAGACGGATTATCTAATTATGATAATTGCATGGTTTGATGTGGTTTTATAATAAACATTCATTTGAACTTTTAGCCCCTGAATAGGATCCCAACTAATTCATTTTGTGCTCTTCACCAGTGTTAAGCCTGTTTGTCATAGATAGCTTCTTAGATATAACTAAATGATGAGATTACTTTCAAAGCCATATAGTCTGTCATTTGGTTCATTGAAATACAACTGAAGATATATCATAAAGAGGAAACAAATGTACAGGTAATTATTTTACCCATTAAGGACGGCAAGATTTAATACTAACATGAAATTAAACGACGGTAATAATAATAATAATGATAATACAAATAACAATAATAATAAACATAACTGTATCCAGTTAACAATGTGCATTTGTTCTACAAAATGACACTGCTCCACAGGTGAGGTTAAGGACATAAAAGTCACACATAGCTATATATTTAAAAAAGTGATTGACAAGATATCAAAACAAACAAACAAACAAACAAACGGCTCTTTGTCCGACATCCTGTTAGTTCCATGCGTCGATCTCGCTGCAGTCTCCAGAAGAGGTGCATGACCGAGGACCCGGAAAATACGCGTGGACACTCAGTATCCTTTAACTTAGGAGAATAATGAACAGATGCTGAGTGAATTAGGAAAGAAATACTGGGTCCCTCCCACAAGGGCCACTTTGGCAGGGGCCGCCAGGCTGCCACGTGGCGCAGCTGGCATCGGGTCCGTGATGGTGGGCTCTTCTCGTCTCAAGCTTTACTGGTGCGCAGACATTTAGCGACTTGGCACTGCGGGCCTCCATCAAGGCTTCTGCCAACCTCATACCCTCTTCACACACACACACAAAAACTGAGAGGTTAGAGATGAAAATAAAATCCGAAATGCTCGTCTATCGCAATCCTTCACCTGTAACTGGATGATCCGACGATGATATATTTCTGATGAACTTCTTAAATTATTCCACGTTGACCTATATTCTGTCTCATCGAAAATGTTAAAAGGCAGTTTGAAAAGAATCAACTCAATGCTTTCAAGTTCTACAAGTGTCCTAAAAAAGAGTGAGCGAGTACAGTTTTGTCCAATCAAAATGCAGTCGTTGATGAGATGGATCTAACTTTTACTTTTGGTTAAAAAATCTACTGGAAAGAGAAGAAAAAGGCGACCGAACTTAAGTGCGTGTGAGTTATTTTAACTGTGGGCAACAGGCCAAGAAAAAATATATGGAGGCGCCGACTTTGCAAGAAAAAAAAAGTAGAACTAAAAAAGAGAAAAAGAAAAAGCGGTAATATGTTCTGGACTAGGTGGATATTAAATATTCATAATCGATAAAAGTATCAAAATATCCTGGATGTGAATGCATAAAGGAGAACACTATTATGTAACTTCTCCTAGACTATTATTTGAACGTTGTCAAAATATTGAAGTCCAGTTGGATGAATATCAATATTTCTTATTTAGATTCAATAAAGAATACAGCCATGCGTCTTGTAGTTTGCATTTTGCCTAATCTGTAACCTCTATGTTGAAGCCTCATCAACCGCTCAGTTATTTATTTAATCTTCCACGTGAGTACTATTAGTGGTATTTCGTAAATTGTGCTGTTTATAGCATAAATGATTCGAAGTCCGTGCGTCTTGCTTGCAGGTGCACGCACGCGGCTTGAACAGTCAGTCATCCTTTGGTTTCTTTTAAAAGCAGCAGGCCAAAGATTCACCAGGTTCTGCACCTGCTCAGTATTTATCATTCATTTCATAAATGGTGGAAAGTCGAGTCTTAAATAAGATCATATTAAAATCATTTTGAGAAATTATGACATTTTTTCAACTTAAAATCCTCATCAATCGTTGAAATCCCGGTGCTTTCCCTCCCCCTTCGCCTGGGTCAGTGTTGGATGGGACAGTTTCCACCCTCCGGTGCCCGGTACTGATTCCCCCTGGATGCCCGCTACGACATATGGGACCCGAGGCACGGGTCCAAACAAAAACCAAAAACAAAAACGGTGCCTGGTCCAGCTATTGACATGAGAGACCATAAATGATGTGATCTGGCCCACATAAATCTAAATTTTCTAACTCGCTGTCAAATAGTGAGATGTTCAAATATGAGAGATGAATTATTAAACCGTTTTTAAATTATTTTCCCATTCGCGCAGAACTAAAATAGCCTGTGTTAATCACCCTTTTGAATATAAAATTTGATAGTACATGTAGCCTCTTCATTTGTAGTAGGTTTTTTTTATATATTCTGATGTATTTTTGAAATACATCTGTAAAGATTTGTTAATGTGATAACTGTATTTTTTAAAACAGCAACACGTACTGAGTATGTTGCACTATGAGAAACTGTGCTGATAAGAGCGCGCGCATTCGCCTACTCTCTAGGAAAATAATAATAATGATAATTATAAATGAGCGCTCACACAAAGGCATGTTTTGGTAGGCATCTGCTGACCCTTTGAGGCCTATTGAATGTGCTGAAATGTAAAAGGTGTGTTAAACAATATGAAAAGAAAAGGGTGAACGCTGAAGACTTTTCTTTTTAGCAGTTCTGGAAATTCTCAATGTGTGCACGGGGACATGTTTTATTTAAATGCGTGTCTGTGTATCCCTCAAGCTTCCTTGTTTTCGTTGAGTTATAGATGCTCAGCCTCTGTATTATAGTGTCATACTGACTCAATAATTCCACCTGGCGCACGTTATGAGTGAGAAGTTTATCTCACTTCAAAGTTAACAGCTGCACCAGCCTCCAAGATGTCAAAAGTGGGGATTAAAAATGAAATAGGTGCAAATTAAAATCACTGCCACTTTCCCAATTGTATACTTTTAATTTAACCAGTTTGTCGAATAGCTTTGTTTATTTTGTTGTTGTTTAAGTGCACCATTGTCGATTTTAATTACACTTGTGTTTCTTAATCTAATTAGACCAGTGCACTCATTATTCCAGATAATATAGTTCACCTGTTTAATTTTTTTCTCTGCAGATATTTGAGATGCTACAGGTCAGCTCTAGAATTTAATATGTCAATCTAAGCAGCCTTTTTTTTACATAAAGCCTGAATGAAAATATATAGCCTAGGTAAAAGTCATGAAATTAAAAATATATTTCCTGACGTAAGATAACCTGCTGACAATATGAGATCAAACAGGGCACATTCCTTCAAATTGCTATTTTGATTTGTAATTAAATAACAACAACAAAAAACACAAATATGTTTTGTCATGCTGAAACTAAATAAAATTTAAAAACCATAACCAGCCAGTTGCTGTTTTTTAAGCAACAAAAACCAAAAAAGTTACAGCTCATTTGCAAGGATTTCTTATTAATTATTTCATATTTTTGTTTTTGTTGTGTAAAACCTATTTTTTTAACTGAGATGTTCTAACGCTTTCTTTTAAAAGAAACTGTTATGACAAAGACAATAAGTGAATAAACTCTCTAATGCTGTTCATAATAACATTTGTTCCATCAACTCAGACAATTATAAAACACTTTATTTCTCTTGTTTTTTTCATCACATGTCTCTTGTTGGTCTACACATGTTAATGTCAATTGCACTCATTCTGCATACAGGATAATAGAGGACACAGGAAGTACAACAGTATAGGGGTGGCATCGGTAAAATACAGAAGATAATCAGAAGATATTCTGCCACTTCCTTTTTCTTTTGTTTCAGGAGTTTCAGTAATTTTTTTTTCGAATAAAATTAGACATTAGCATTGTCACTGGAAAGTCCACAAGTCATATCACTGAGCTCAGTTGTGGAAAAAAGCATTGAGATCCTCATATGGTGGCGCCCTATCATGGTGCAAGTGCACGTCATGGAAAGGTGGAATGTTTTCTGAGTGTGCACTGCCACTGCGCGCTCCCGAGGGCCCAAAAGGTATGCTGTGGCTGGATCGAGATGTGGTCAGTCCGGAGTAATGCATAGAGTAATGATAGTTCCTGTCTGTCTCTGATGACTCCTGTTGCCTCCCAGAAAGTCCGCCGTTCAGACACACGGGAGGGCTGTGCGGGGCCTCGTAGTCCGGACTGCTGTAGTCTGGGGACGTCCCGCCCGGCGGGAACGTGGCCTCGTACCCAGAGCTGTAGGAGTGGCCGCGCAGACCAAGAGCACCGGTTCCGGGCTGGTAATGAGGACTGGCTAGGCGGGAACACCTGTATGAGTAGGGGTGCACCGAGAAAGGAGAGCTGGGCATGTGGAAGCGGGCTCCGTCTGTGCACTGCTCAGTCAGGAAGTTTCTGGTGTTGAGCTGCAGGCAGCCCGCCACCAGATTGGTGGTGGGCTGCGAGAGGCCTTTACACAACATCTGCACGTAGGTGACCACATCTGGACGTTTTCCGTTGCGTAAAATCTCCCCAAGAGCCAATATATAATTCTTGGCCAACCTCAACGTCTCTATCTTGGAGAGTTTTTGGGTTTTGGAATAGCACGGCACCACCTTGCGCAGATTGTCCAGAGCAGAATTCAAGTCGTGCATTCGCGTGCGCTCCCGTGCGTTGGCCTTCAGTCGACGCACCTTGGAGCGCTCGACTCGGGCTGGCGTCATCTTCCTCTTCTTTGGACCACGCTTCTTGGGTTTGTCTCCGTCGTTCTCGTCCCCGCAGTCCTCGTCGGCCTCGTCCTCCTCCTCATCGTCGTCGCCGGCCATCTCAGACTCAGCTCGGCTGCTGCCTTCTTGTGGCTCGTCCAGCTCGTCCTCTCCGAGGTGACAGGGATCGTGCTCCCCGCTGGCCTTGCATTCGTCGTTCTCGTTGTCATCCACCCAGTCCGCCGCGAGCCTCTGGACGTCCGGCAGCACCTCACTGAACAGACGGCTCAACATTGTGGCATGCAACCTGCAAGACAGAAACGAAAACCCTTCAGATGGTTGTGACTCCCGATGCTGTTTACGCATCCACAGGTGCGCTGCAAAGCAAGAAATCCTGATATAATGAGCTCTGTAGAGTCCTGAGTAACAGTGAAAATAATGCGTCCTAATCGATCCATGCGTGAAAACAGACTGTGGCGTGTATCACCGAGTTTGCAGTAGGCTGCTTTTGTTTTAAGTCTGTGGGGATCCTGTGGGTAAGCCAACCTTCCTCTCGTGTCATAATAAAAAGGGTTGGTCCAATAATCCCAATCCATGCAACAACAGCACAAAAAGCAGACTTTCTAAACAAGAAAAGGCCTATTAAAGGCAAACATTCTGTTAATATAATATAGGAAAAATAATAACACCACAATATCCAGGTGTAGATTGTGAATCCAGGCGTTAATTAGTTCAAATTACAGATTGCAGGGCCTTAAAATATGCACAAATATTAAAATGCATGACGATTTCCTTCTTTCTAAAGCTTTTGAGTTAATGTCATATATACTAGTCATGTCTAGCTTTCGGTAAAATCTGATCAAAAGTAATCATTTTATCTGCGTAAAGCAACAGTGTCAGAAACTCTTCGGCCTGCCTCCTTTGCAGCTCGGCTCAGAGCTTGACGTCGGTCAGATTCAGCTGATTCCCCAGAGACCACTGAGCGTCTCTCCTCCATCCAATGGAGCACCATCCTGGAGGAGTTCCAACACAATCAGACCGCAAATTATACCGTGATATTTTTGTCTTTATATTTTTATTTATTTATGTATTTATTTTTAAAGACTGATTTTAGAATTTTATATTGTGAAACAACGAAAATGGCGGTGAAAAAAAAAATCCACATTCTTTTAGAGACGTCTAGAGAGCAGGCCACAGTAAAATCATCATCTAATGTTTTCTGTTATCTCCAAGGTTACCTTTAGAAAATTATTATTAGTATGTGTTAGACATTATGCTGCTGCATTTTTAAAATTCCATAAACATGTTTATATACTTTCTTGATCATTTTAAGAGTTTAAGTCAATTAAAGTCATTTGTAGAGGTCATGAGGCCATCTTTGCCCATAAACTCTCATGAACAAAACACTTACTGAAAGTGTGCATTTCCTATCCTCTAAATTCGTGGTCAAAAACAAGAACAAAAAATCGGACAGGTTATGCATCTAAATAAAATGACAATTATTAAAGCTGTAGCGTCCTCAAATCTTCTGACTTGTTTCTAGTATTCTGAGCTCAGCTGTAGAACAAGGACGTTTTTTTTCTCTTTTTTAAATCTTGTAAGTATAATGTAATTAATGCCAACCAATACCTTGTCAATTAGTCTGTGTATGTCTGTGGAGAATACTACCCCCACTGTGCAATGACGCGCGTCTTGCTGGAGCACACACACCCACATACACACACACGCACACGCTCATACACGCGCATACGCTCACGTACTAAGGTACGCGCACATGCACTTGCATTCATACAGTGACAAATAATATATAAGGTACTTTTTGTGCTCATCCCCTAATAAATATATCGCCAATTACAGTTACAACGTGGGTTTGTTGGTTTATTTAAATAGAATCGACTGAATTAAAACAAAGGGATATTAAAAGCTCGAAAAGACCAACAATAAAGAGCTTTAAGGGGAAACTGCTTGCTTTTTTTTATTAGAGCGCAGAAGAACAGACAGAAAATAAACCATACCCTTATTAAAAGACGAATAATGCACAGAAATCTCTAGCTATTTTTACTGCCACCCGGATCCCCCATCTGACAGAGGCACAACCACAAAGACGATAAGAAATCTGGAGTTTTATCAAATAAAGTGAAGATGTGTAACATACCTCCGCCGTGGAGCTCAGTTAAGGGGCAAAGCTGGTTTGTTTACACCATCTCTCTCCGGGTGGGCATCACATCCACATGTCCTGCGCGGATGCTTGTGCAGGCGAGGCGCTGCGTACTGTTCTCACACCCTCTCTCCTCTCTTCTCTTCTCTCCTGCCACCCTGCTCTCTGTCTGTCTGATGCTGCTGCTGCTGCTGCTGCTGCCCCAGCGCAAACGTGTGGAGGGAGCTGTGTGGCACCTCAGAGGCAGGACTGGGTGGGTTACATACTAGCTCTGATGCCAGGCCCATATGGCTGGCACGTCATTGGCAAGAGCCATCACATGAGAGCCGGTGATTGACATGCGGCCGCATTCACAGAGACTGGCTTCCCCTGGGGGAGAAGGACTCGCCATCTGTCACATAGCTGAAAGAGAAAATGGAATAAGGACTGGATGGCACAAAAAGCTGCCTCTGTTAGCCTCCATCTTTGGGAAAAACGGGGTTAATCTCATATAGAGGGTTTAGGAAAACAACCCCTTATGAGAAATAATTATAGTAAGCCTAATAATAATTATAGTGATTCCATTAAGCAAAACAAAACAAGTTTTATCCTGTTTGTTTGTCACAGTATAAGGCTTACTGTCAATTAATGATAGGATGAAAAAAAAAAAAACTGATGACAAAAATAATCCAGCCCTGTGGGGAAACTATTGGATCATTTCAGTGGTTCCAAACAATAGCATAAATAGTCTAACAGGAGCAACTGAACATTATGAATCCATACAATTAAACATCTAGCCGTCAGAAAACTCTAGCATGTCCAGCAAAAGGCCTGAGATAAACAAGGGGCTGGCCATAGAGATCAGAGTCAGGGTGCAATTGCCTAAATGAGTCAATTGAACTGAGCTAAGCAGAGTGCCTTGGTTTGTGTTGCCAGGCTTGGCACAGGTGCCATGTGGGCCGACGGGTGCCAAAGGTGGCAGAGGCACAGACTGCAGAAAGGGGGCAGAAGAAAAGGCAAGTCAAGAAATAAGGGTTATCATCTCCATCATGTTACTGACCAACAGTTTGTTGACTCGAGTAAAATGTCTCCATCTTCACTGAAACCAACCAAACTGTCTGAGTCTGACCTTCCTCATCCAGACTAATGAAGGTGTACACGGGCCAACAAGGAACACATGTCACACAAATGTAAAGACTGATCAGTGGCAGTTAGTGGCACAGTTGTTTCACTACTGTAAATTAAACAGCATATTTTCCTTTCACATGACATTTGTTTCAGATTAAGTATGGAAAAGTCCTTTATTTAAGCTACATGCAGTAATCCTGGCATTTATCTGGTATCATACACCCATTATATTTGTCCATAAAATAGATATAAAATAGTCATTATGAGAAGTAAAAGTGACATCAATAATGATGCACAAAATAACAAACAAAATAGCCACAAATATGATGTAAAATGAAAGACTGAAGGATAAAAAAAATCTGGCATAGATTCAAAAGAAACAAAATGTGTAAAGTTACCGCAAATGTATATTTAAAAGTATAATACTGATAAATGACATGGGGCAAAATTGAGACAGAATGACCACAAAGAAACCAGAAATGGTACATATACCAACAGACAACCAAAACATATAT
>JBAMYA010000011.1:5162778-5181708 GCA_037176975.1 Arrhamphus sclerolepis
AACACTCTGCACCAACTGGTGACAGCAACCACTACTTCAGGCAGAATCCCAGTTGGTGCTGGTGTGCTGGATCAGTGCCTGCAGCAGACCTCCATAAGTGCTCTGGATTCCTTCTCCAACTCATCAGGACCATCCAGATCAGCATGCCCCCCCTTCAGATGCAGTCTGACCATTTAAATGACAATAGTCTGTCTATATCTTTATGTTGAAAGTCTGTGGAAATTAAGATCTTTAGGACTAGTAGCTATGACAATATAGGAACTTACTTCTACTTTTTGTTTTGTTTTGTTTTGCTCTTATGGCCACTGGGAGTCATCATGCTGGTTTGCTAGTTAACATTATCATCTTACAGACAGGTAAGCATGTCTGTGTGGTGTTTGCACATTACGGTCCTCCGGCTTCTTTCTACAGTCAGGAAAAGTGCACGTTACATTAACAGGTGATTCTATATTGACTGTTGTTGACAGCTAGGACAGCACATGGCTGTTTTGCCATCTTTGTCTTGTGCCAACTTTACAGCTTCTGAAACATTAGTGACCTAGAAGGGCAGATTTTGGTGATACTTTAAGTGTAATATTTAGCAAAAATGATAAGATTTATTTTTCAAATTATGCATGCAGATGTGGCGGTTTGGGAGTTTTATGGATGTGTGTCTCTATTGTTCTTCTTTTTGTAGTTTTGAACAAGTCTGAGATATTTTCTTCATGAATTCAGTTAATGCCATCTGAAGCCAGTGTTCCAAGTAATTTCCAGTTCCATCTCAGATCATACTCTCATCTCTTATCAGTCAGTACGCCAGCTGGTTCATTCCCTTGCCACACCCTGTTGAGGTTGCATTGTCTACTGGCAACTGGGCATTGATGTCCACGAACATATATATTTATATAAAAAGATGTTGATGGCAAATCACGGTACTCTTACAGCAAAACTGACAATCCTTTAATTGGACATTACTCAAGGCCAAAACTCATATTTCTTGTTCTGCTTGATCTTAAGACTCTCAAATGCTCTCCCTGCTGGGCTTCAAATTTTTTAAAATCAATAATTAATGGTCAAAGTTATTTATTCATGTATATCTTCGCCAATTACACAGTGTCTAATTAACACTTTCAATAATTGATATTTATTTCTGAAAGGGTTCAGTATCTTGGGCCGATGAAAAATGCATGAGCAGGGATGTGGACTGGGTTTTGTTTTGTGTTCTGAGAGAGCTTGATGCTTGGGGCTAATACCAGGCAACTTTGACTCTGGCTCTTTGAGTTGGCACTGGCCTTATGATGTGGATCTAATATGGGCATCTTTCATGGACCCAAAGCGCTTAGTCTGTATCATGTGATCTCATAAAGACTCCAACATGCCCATCCTCAGATACTTTTTTTTTCAGTCTTTTATAGCAAACTTCAAATAATGAGCTTCTGTTTCCTTGATAATTTCTCTTTATGTATGTCAAATGCCAATATCAGGAAAAATTGCAAATCATTAGTTTTGCAAGAACCTCAGTGGTTCCACTATTTGTCCAGGTCTATGTCCTGAAGAAGCCAAAGTTCAGTTACTATATTAAATTAAAGAGATTTGTGACAAGCCATACCCAATTAATCTTGTGATCGTGACAGCTGCAGTATTCAGAGAATTAACAAAAGCGCCCTTTAATTGACTTTCATCAAGTTTTAATTCACTGTAATTCCAGTAGCACAGAAGGTTGGGGACCAGCTAGGAAGAACATTTTGCTATGGGGATGAACACTTTTCACTCTGAGCAACCCATCAAATCCAGAACCCAACATCAGACACATCAAAACCCTTTATTAAAGTGTAAGATCTCAGGTTTGGACACCACAAAGTTGAGAACACACTGAGACATTGATGACATTAAGGAAACAAGAGGGTTGAGATCTAAACAGTAGGGTTTAAAAACAGCTGTGAATCAGTTGATCTCAGTGACACGTCTCAGAGAGCCGATGGTGGGGCTGGTGCTTCCCCACTCACTGTGCCTCCTGTACTCTCCAGGACGCAAGAAGTACTGCCGTCCCCTGTAGTTGGGGTGTTCATGCAGCATCCAGTAGCCCTCCATGACATTGACAGAAGAGATGTCGCGTGTGTGGAAAAGCTCGTGCAGATTTGGGCAATCTTCCATCACCTCCAGATTCTGGCCACCAAAATCGGACCGCTCAAAAATCTTCATCCTGTAGTTCCCAGTGTACTGTGGAAGCAGTTAGAGAATAGTACCATTTCAGGTAAACAGTTCATCATGTAAAATAACCAATTAGAATACGTGTCTTGATCTAATAAACCGGTTTGAGTGCTAAATGATCCTAAAATGGTATCTTAGCAAAAAATATTTCACCAAAACAAGAAAGGATATAATTTGCAACTCACAGGTGGCACCATACGGCAGGAGCGGATGCAGTCATTGAAGCCTGCCCAGCGCTGGTAGTCAGGATACTCTCCCTTGTGCAGCATGTACTGGTAACCACCATAATTGGCCTTCTCATAGGCTACCCAACAACCGCTCTCAACTTTTATTGAGTTACAGCGGCTGAAGTAGCTTTGCATCTCAGGGCAGTCACTACTGCACTCATAGTGACGACCCTGGAAGTTCCTGTCTTCATAGAAAATAATCTGCGCATGACAGATGGTAGAACATCACAGGATCACCACAGAGCTATCACTGGCTGGTCATGATCTTAAACAATAGTGATGTAAACTCTGAGCATTCACATTTTCAGTATTATCCAGGTTTAAAAATGAGTTTCATATAAGAAAGTTTGCGAATAGTTCTAAGTAAAGATCTTAGGATATGATTATCTAAAAAGTAACCAAGCAAAGCTGAATATAATAGAATAAAATGAAGATGAAAAAAAAAACTTTAGAGTTCTACAGTTTCTTTCACAAAAAATAGAACTTTAAACTTAATCAAATAATTATGAAATATACTATCCTTAACAGAAGACAAAAGCAGAAGTATTTAATGTTAATAACTTCATAATATAATTTGACATTCTGTTTAATTCTGCCATTTTATTTTGAAGCCATTTACTTGAAATAGTTATTGCATTGTGAAAACCTTTTTATTTTAACAAAAACAAAATAAAAATCACCATACCACTTTCCCCCCCTCCCAGTAGATATATAGATTTTAAATCTGTGGCTTACCTTGCCCATAGTAACTGTTAAGTTCAGACCAGACCAGATGCTGGGCTGTGCCAGACCTCTTTATAGAGCCTGCTGGGATCAGGGCTTTGTAAACATGGAACAAAGCTTTGTCATGTCAGCACAGTAAGCTCTATAGACTGCACAACACTGCTGGACTGGTGAGCAGCAGCAGCCGCTTTGTCTCTGTCAAAGCTCTGTCTATCTGTGGAAAACACCATACAATGGCATTTTCTCAGAGGTATTCAATGAGAGTTGCAACACCTGTCTTTACTGGCATTGATGCCAGAAGCCGACAGTGCAGCAAAAAAAAAAGAGAGAGATAAGTTTTTGTATAGGTATTTAATAGCAACACGGGTCATTAAGTCGCAGCAAGTAAATGTGCTGCCTTACCAAAAATGGCATTGTTTCAAATACTTAGGTTTTTATGTTTGCATGCATTTATTCAAATAAGTTCATCCAAGCCAGTTTTCTTTTAAAATGACATGTTTAATGTTCATTTGCATTACAAATGGGTGGGGGTTTACATGAGAGTCCTCATCCTTCTGAAAGAGCCCACCATGGGGTTGTGGCAGCCCCAGTCCCCGCAGGCCCTATACTGTCCAGGGCGCAGGAAATACTGGCGTCCCCTGTAGTTAGGGTGCTCGTAGAAGATCCAAAAGCCCTCCATGATGTTGCAGGAGTAAATGTCACGGTAGCGGAAGCGTTCGTACACGTTGGGGCAGTCATCTGAGAACTCCATTCCGTGTCCCATCATGTCAGGCCTGTTATAAATCATCATCCTGTAGGATCCTCTGTACTGTATGTGAGAGAAATCAGGACATGATTATCATTCTGTTCGTAGATGTGAACCCTGGAGGAAACTTTTCTAATTCAGACCAGCACTTGCACTGCTTGGTTACCTTAAGTAACTACAAATGAGAATGAGCAAGATCCCTTTTGTAGGATGACAGAATTAGATTTTTTTTTCTCTCTGTAGACTGCCAGAAGCATTTAGAGTGACTAACAGCATGAGTGAGGGCTCCAAACCTTATGGAGGATCATCATGTTCTTTTAACAAACTAACCGGGTCTCCTTATGGGCCTTTCAGTAGAGACTTTTATGCCATGACCTAGGTGAGAAGCTATAAATGACTTCAAAAAACCTAGTGATTGATATCTATTTATAAAGCGGTTTTTGATGTGCAAGGTGACTGCAGGATGGGACTCGGGGGTGGTGGGGTAAAATCAGTCCCATCTGTCTCTGTGATTGACTTACAGGAGCGTACATCTGGCAGGAGCGGATGCAGTTGTTGAAACCCATCCAGCTGTGGTAATCAGGGTACTCGCCAGGGCCGAGAATGTACTGGTAGCCCATGTAGTTGGGTTTCTCATAGGTCACCCAGTGACCACCGCTGACACGGATGGAGTTGCAGCAGTTGAAGTGCCTGAAGGTGTCCATGCAGTCACTGCTGCACTCCCAGTGGCGGCCCTGGAAGTTCCTACCCTCGTAGAAGACGATCTTCAAAAAGAGAGATACGGATGCATCATTAACATTTGTGTATAACATAAGGATTTTGTAGCTGTCATTTAGCCATAGTCATAAACGGACTGCAGAGGACACTGCTCTCCCTTGAACAAGCGGCGCTTGTTTGTAGCCTCTGAAATTAAATCATTTTAGGGTCTGTCAATTTTAGAAACCTGCCCAGTGCTGAATAAGTCCTGTCAATCAGCTGAATAATACAGCTGATTGACAGGTTAAAATCTAAACATTTAAAGCTATTATTTAAGCTGATTTTCTTTTAACAAAAACAATTTATGCTTAAATTTAAAGAGTAATCAATCTAACTCATAAGTGCCTCTTCTCCTCTGCCACATTTTTCTCTTGTCACTGTAATACATGACACATGTTCTCAAAGCTGTTTTTTCCTTCTGATTTAGCCTAATTCCTTACTGCGTGTGAGCTCATACCTTTCCCATGGTTGTACGGCTGTGAATGTTTGCGCACCACGGCACTAGAAACACTTACAGGTCCTTTTATACCCCCCTACTGACGATGAGGCCTCTGACACGTCAGGAAGTACTACTCTTTACCTTTTCAGATGCCGAATACTATTCCCTTTGTCTGCCAGCTTATGGGTAACTTATCTCCTATCTGCTAGAGTTTACCTATAGAATTGGCATTCCACCTAACAAAAATTACATCACGCAAGTGCTATTCTCTGTTTGCATGACCCTTGTTCCACCATGACCTTGTGATGAGGCCTTTTGAAATGACATACAAAGGCCCTTTGGACATATGGCCCCCCAACAACAAAGCGTTCAAAAAGTCTTTACTGGCTCAGGTCATTTTTGCCATCCACTAACTAAACTAGTACTTAACCAGGTCATGATTTTCATTTCATGAAAAAGCAATGCAGTTATTTAGCAGTTTTAAGAGAGAGTTGCAGCCCTAAGACGTCATAGATCGCAGCTGAACTCTTTTTCATCTTCCATTTAAGGGAAGCGGTGTTGATACCATGGGCCAAGTGAAGCTTGTGTGTTGATATAATCTACAGTGATCTGTTGTCTCTTTTTGCTTCCATAGCCTGCAGTTGTACTGTGATGCCAGACGGGACCGCTCAGTTTGCAGATGTACAGACTGAACTGCACAGGGTGTGTGCGTGTATATTTGTGTGATATAAAAGGAGGGGTTTAGGGCTTCAGTGTGTTTGAGTCTTTTGTATAAAATGATAGATGTTTGGACTTGAGAGTTTGGCTTGTAAGCATAGCCCAGAGGTGGAGAGGAAAAGGCTAAAAAGAGCTGCCGCCATGCATTGTCCTGCAAAACCCCAGCTGATGCCAGAAAGGTCGCTCCCATCCTTTAGCCTTTCATCAGGATAAAGGGCCGCTGCCCCCTCTCCACTTTGTCTGTTTTTTGCAGCTTCAACTCTGTAAAAAGGCCAATGTTTTCAAAAAGCACAATAGCCACTGTGTTCCCATAGGCAAAAACATGTTATCCTGGTAGTATGTCCACAGCATATGACACTTTCAGTGTTAAGAAACAGTGTAGATAAGTTTTTGCTCATTCATTTGATCATTGATTGAATTAAAACTCTCATAGGCTTCAGAAGGTTTCATGTTTGAAGCTTCACTTGTTTTATATGACATAAGTAGACCACTGATATTCTTTCATCACACTATGCAGCCTAATTGTGGTAGATTATCAGATGGGATGTTGTTTTGTATTCTGAATTTCTGGACCAAAATACTTTCTTCGGGAGGAAAAGGTTTAATCAGAATATTTATATTTTCCTCATGCTCAGAGATGAATGACTTATTTCATCAGTCTTATCAAATGGTAAATTTTTACACTTGAAAGAGGGCAACAGAATGAGAAATTCTGTTCTGTAAAGCACTTGTTTGGTAAGTTATTGTGTGTTTGGGTTGAATTGCATCTCATCTAATGCTGCTGCTCAGCCTAACCTTTAACATTTGTTCTGAGAAAAGCATGCATTGAAAAGCTGAGTTGCGATACAATTTCGAATCCAAAGTGTGTGTGTGTGTGTTGGGGGAGGGGTTGATTGTCACTACCATTGGTGTCATTGTTCACATTTTCATCATGGAGGAACATCAGCTACCCTGAACTCATTAGTCAGGACCGCAACTTTCTCCATATGTCTGCCGCTTCCAGAGGGGAACCTCATTTCATAGGATCATCTCAAATGATCCTCTTTAGCTGTGCTACAAGACATCTCCTCCCCACCCTGAAGGGAAACTGACATCACAGAGGCCCTTGCCTGCTTTCTCAGTTCCCCTCGGAGAAGAAGAAAGCTACCCGCAGTGGAGTATTCCACTCTTCATCTCAGAATGATGAAGAAAAGGAAAGGAGAGGGGAACAGAGCAGAGGACTAGAGCTGCAGCTCCACCATGTCCGAGGAACTCATTGTGCAATATGTGTAATCACGTGGGAGATGACGACACTATTAGCTCGCTGAGTGACTCTCATTCGGGGACCTCTGTGATTGATGTGCACCCCACAGAGAGAGAAGAAACTTTGACAGAAAGTAACCACAGCGGTAGTTAACTTGCAACTTTTCTGATCTATACAGCTTGCAAAAGAAAAACCCATCTGGATAGTCGATAGCTAATTAGAATCTGAATGTACAATTCACTCAGTGAAACACATTTCGGGTCAGAGAGGACTTCTTTCGATATAAAGCAAATCGCATTCCCTTAACCAAACCATGCTCTCTCTGATTCTGCTATATACAGTGAGTCTCACCCCTAAAACGTTGTACTGAGAGATAGGAAAGCAGCCGAGCTTGCATTACCATCAACTGAACAGTCATTACAAAAACAGTATGGTTCTGAGCTGTAAACAAGGGGTCTATGTGAGTTTTGCTCCTGAGAGCTGGTTAATCTGGTGCTAAAAATGTGGTATGATGGGAAAGTGCTTGCCAAAAAGCCTCCCACGCCGAGAGGAGAATGAGGCCTTCTCTTTTGCTGAGAGATCATCCTCTCCATTCTTTCTGTCAAAAAATCTCGAGGCATTCTCCCTCTCTTGTCACTGCCAGCACGCGGGCTCTATCGGGACTGCCAGACGCAAGAGCCACTGTGAGCCCATGCCAGGGCCAGGATTTACCGTGATGTGTCTGATGTGCTCCATCTTTCTTTTTTTTTTTTTTTTTTATTTTGCTGAGGGATAATTAAAAGAGGAAATGGTTGGAAGAACAGAGTGGGAAAGATGGGGGGGCTACTTGGGCCGAACAAATGGATGCAGCTGTCAATTATGTTGAATTGTTGATGTGTTTGCTTTCCTTTCGCTGAGATGTTTTTGTTGAAGTGTGCCATATCAGGATTTAGTTTTAAAGTTTGTGGTAAATCTGCACTCTGTACTATCATTTAAAAATGGGGGCTAATTAAGAACTACTCTAAGCAATGACATCACCATAAAGAGTTTCTCTGCTTATTTCAGATGACCCACATGTGTGTAAAAAGTGCAGCTGTGTGAAAAAAAAGAAAAATAACTAAATAATTTCTAACTAATGTGAATCTAAAATGATGCATTTGTATAAGGCCTTTTGTTTGTGAGCATTTCTTATATTTAAGTTGATTCCTCATACTACATCAAAATGCTATTAAGTTATGCCAAACCAAAATTAGGCTCTGCAACAGAAATATATCGAATAACGCATACTTAAAGAACAGTTTTCCAAGAAACTTTTTAAAATGAACTAAAATGTCTCAGATGCTTTACCATGCAGCATGACCCAAGCTAAGAGAAAAGCAGGACAACTCCTTCGTCTCTCAGCAGGCACATACCTGGAGGAACGATGGGCTTTTAGCTGCTCTCACTCCTCATCTCCCTACACTGTTTTGACGTGGCATGTCTCCCATACCCCAAAGCTTTAGAAGTATAAAGAGCAACTTTTCACCCTGTAATCCAGGTGCCTTTCAAACAAGTCACGCTGTTTACTGACACATGACAAAAAAGTTCAACCCCCTCTCATCTCTGCACTTACAAGACTGTAACTCATCCCGTTGTCTGGTAGTCAGTCCTCCAGAGCACCCTGAACAAACAGAGCATCAGTGAGAAGGGGGCCCCTGCCTTTCACCACTCACCAAATTCATAATAAGACGTGATGCTGTTGTTCTCTTCTTCAAATTTGTCATCAAAGTAAATGTGTTCTGACAACAGCTAGTGACAAGTGCACCAGAGGAGAGGCAGCAAATCAGCTTTTTCCACACCGTATATCAATTATTGATCATCTAGGTCCCACCACCTCCCACCACCCCACCAAGTAGACACCTTGTGGTAATGAAATACGTCCATTTAAAAAAATAAATAATAAACCGGGGTCGGCTCCATTGTTGCAAAGCCTTAAGAGCTTGATTGACTGCCTGCACGTTTTCCTCGTTGACAGTCAGGCAGATCAAAGGGAGGTTCTTCTTATTGCCCAGGGCCACTTGCATTTAGAGGAGCAGCGCTGCTGTCCCAGCAGGTAACATTATTGGGCAGAGACACTCAGGATAATCACAGCTTTGAGGTGCCTCTCAAATCCCACCTTTGTTGGCTCTATCATGCATGCTCAAAAACTACATGCATATTATTTACAAAAAAATCCTTTTTATTTTGGTAAATTAAGAGCGCATTAAGATCCTAACATTGAGGATTCAGTTATTTAAAAGTGATAACCTCAGCTGGATCTTTTTGTTTCTTCAAATAAATAAATAGATATGAGCATATACATATATACATTTATATATAGTGTTTATGTAACAACATAATCCTGTCACAACTTGAATAATTACTGCACGTTTTAATAACTTAATCTTCCAAGGAAGAAAATGCATCATGTTGATACATAAAATAAAAATGTTTGAGATTGAACAAATAGTTATTTCAGGGCATTAACAAATATCATGAAAGAGCAAATGAGAATTAAATTTTTTTTGTTTGTTTGTTTGTTTTAAATGTTCTTCTGAAGGCACCTTTTTTTCCCCCGAAGGCTCTATATTATTAATGTGGGCATGAGATTAATAATATAGAGGATGCAATGTAAGCATTGTATCGCTTCACCACTCTGAGACACTTTCTGTATTTGTATATTTTTGTTTCATCATTAATAAGTCAGCTATGAGACAATATGAGAAATTTTAGTATAATCTCGAAGACACCTCTCATTGAGACTTATTGAAATATTACTTAATGAGATTAAAAATGATTGTTTTTCTAAGTATTTTGAGAGGCGTATGTTGTTTTTTTTCCCATTGAATTTGTGGCTTTGTCCAGTTCAGTACTCAGTAAAAGAATGAAGAGACAGAAAACGTTTGCGTTGAAGTAAAAGACTTGATAATGATTTAAGTGTGCGAATTGATGGGATGTGATTAGAAATAAACTTAATATTGTACATCTGGGTTTTCTTTCTTTCTTCATATGTTTTATGCATTATTGTTTTGAGGAAATTGCCAAATTACGTATGTAAAGCCTCAATGGAAAACAGTATTCTAAAATGTTATCAATAATAATTGCCCATAGATTAGTTATTTCAGTTCTTTCCAGTTTCAGCAGTCATTCCAATCGCTTGCCAGTCAGATCCAAACACTAGAGGGCACTAGAAGCCAAAGCATTGTATGCCTGCAGGATGGCTGTTTTAAGTCCTTTATACAACAGCCATATCTCAGAGCAGCTTGTTTGTGTTTGTTCCTATACATTTGAAAGTAAGCATGGACTGTTGTGTGTGTATATAGACACAAGTTACACAACTGCACAAATTCATGTGGCAAAGCTCTTTGTATGTCAGTGCCATTTCTCCTGTCTGTACTAATGCCTATCAGTGCTCTGACAAATCTTTACCAAGGGAGAAGTTAAAAACAAATCACGAACGGGCTGACATGACCTGTGTCCCAGCGCACATGCCGCATGTCCACTTGTTTGTAGAAGCAACACACACTTTTTTTTTTTTCTGCAAGCACACAATGTGGCATCAGAGTTGTTTTTAGAAATGCTAGTTTCAAACAAACTTCGACCAGACACAGACGAGCACGAACGCTCACAGCATGGCCAAATAAAGTCTCAGACAGACAATGAACAGTTAGCTTTGTAGCAGTTTCAAGCCAATGTGTGCTTTTGAACTGCAGATGTGGATCCTGACTGTGGGATCAGTACACAAACTACAGGACTGCAGAGATGGCAGTTCTCCCATAGGGTCTGGCACAGCCCAGGTCTTTGTGTTGTACTGTTCACTTAGCCATGTTGAAGAGCTGGTATTGATCTGTGCCTGTGTCTAGTGACAGGGAACATTTGAAAATACATCCTGAAGCTTATGTGTGCACTTTGTACTCAATATGGTGTTTGGTCGCTTGTCGGCTCAGGCTTGTGGATTTAGCGTTTTAGAAGTAATTTGTACAAGTGCATTCAAGAGAGCAGAATAATAATAATAATCTAAATTGAGTTATATATTTTCTTGTTGGTATTGGAAGCATCACAGCTACATTTATGAAACTGCAGACTTATCTGCGCCAAGCACTGGTTTCCATGTCTGCTGGGAATCAATTGCACAACCATAAAGAGATAGGTTAGATTCAATCAAGCACTTTATTAAGATTCGTACTTTTTTGTATCTAAGGATGAGGTAGTGAGATGCTTCACAGGCCTTACTAGTTCTGAATGAGGCCTCAGAGGAGCAGGAAAGAGGTTCGACTGTCCCTGGACTGCAGAGAGAACGGGGCCTCTGCAGAGTACCTGGAAGACCGAAAGCTCCACTCAGGGGAGTTTCAACCAAATTAAAAAACAATGATGCACTAAGGGAAGAAACTAATGCCAGTTTCCATCATCAAGACCCACATTCTTCGCTGTTTTGCTTTTAACTTTTGTTTTTTCTTCTTTGCCTCTCTGTCTCTGACTCTCTTGCTCCTCTCCCTTTGCACTGTTGTTTTCGAGTTTGTTTTCCATCCGTACTCCTCTGGCTGTCGCCGAGCGCTACAGCCACTTTCAAAGGCTCGGCTGTCACACACCGCCTTTGAGTCCTGTTTGAAATTTTAACGTACATGTTGTCAGGGTGCCGTCAGAAGTGATTGACAGGTCCGTCCCAGAGCAACACCGGGCTTGGCAGGCTGGCTGTCTTTTGTCAGAGGCAGCCGAGGAGAAGCAACAAAGGAAAGGAGCAGAAGAGGGAGAAAAGAAAAAGAAAACATACATAAATAAAACAAAACTGCTCTTACCCATTTCTCAATAAAGACCAAATTAGATTAATCTTAAAGCAGAGAAAAACAGGCAGGCAGTTGTGGAAAAAGGCCTGATATTTTCTCAGGCTTTGTTCCCTGTCATTGATGGTACACTAGACTGCACCCTCTCAACAGGACACCAAAGGCGGCACAGCAAGGGTTGCATAAAGAGCCAGCTGTACATATTAATCTTCATTATCACCTCCCCTCAATGCAGCGAAACTCCAAAGCGCGGAGCTTGTTGGAGTACGGAGCTTAGCCTCACCTTTATTTGAAAATGGAAAAGGGTGATGTTTTTGGCCTCATACTTTAAATAAAAAAAAAATAAATTAATATATAAAAATCTCGACTGCTTGGATAAATCTCCTAGGAAATTATGAAAATTCCCTTTCTTTGGAACGCTGACTCAAGTTTTAAGCATTTAAAAAAAAGTGAATGATTCAATTTTTAAACTTGAAAATTGGGGAAAAAAATGTATATGACTCCATTCAACTCAGAATTTATTACAGCTTCAGAAAAACCTGTCTTTCCAACTCCTTCTTACTCCCCCAACCCCAGTAGTGCAGCTCATAGACAAAAGCGAATCTGACAAAATAGACCTCCATCCTTGTCCTCTTCTCTTTCCAATTCCTACCCTAATACCTTCTGAAAAAAAAAAGAAAAATAGTCCATTGCTCTCTCAAGATGCTTACTCTTGTCCGCTTGAGTAATTAGCTTTTCAAAGCTTTGTGAAGGCTGCATGAGACTGTTGTATTGTCTCAATGAAAGGTTGGCTCTAGCATTTCCGCAGATATCTAATTTCTATTTGAAGACAAAAAAGTTCATGATTACTGTCTGACGCTTTAAAGAATCCAAGAAAATAGAGATATTCAGCGTAGTCTTTGAGATTCTCATCATCTGTCAGTGACGGGGTTTCAGGCCAGTACAGCGGGAGCTCGAGGATCACAGCAGCAAGTACCCAGTCTGCTAAAGTGTCTTTGAGCAAGACACTGAATCCCTGCCAGCTCCAGCCTGATCTCTGACCTCGCTGTGCAGCAAGCACAAAGCACGGAGAGACTCTCTCTGAATAACATGTGAAATTTAATGAGAATGGAACTGTAGGTTCATGTGGAAGTTGTGCAGAAGTTTGAAGAGTGCCATAGAGCGGTAATTATTGATTCAGTGGTGCGCACTAAAAACGAGGGCATTAACAAGACACACTGCTTTGAAAATCAGGGACATCAACATTCCATCTCTCTTTTTGTACAAGTGTGACGGGAGTTGAACAACATCATCCACAGGAGCTGAAACACCAAAATACAACTGTACACCCTGCACTGAGCATGCTGATTGTGTCAATCATGAAATCTTCACAGGGTGTATTAAAATGTACGCATAAAACACAAGAGCAAGGGGTGCTGAGAGAAGACCTTGAAGCAATTTTTGATTTAAAAGTGAGGGAAATGCTTGTTTTAACTGCAAGGGGTATTTACGATGAAATGTCTTCATTTTAAGTTCCACATTTCCCTGTACAGGAAAAGTCCTGTTTGTTATTTCTTGCAACCTACCAATGAAATAATCCCCAAGAATTTGGTATTTTGGTGAGTTCTATTTATTATATCCATCAACAGCTTGTGTCAGCAACTATAGATGTGAATCAGAGGGGAAACTGTGAGTCGTACAAAGAGCAAGGCTTTTGCTTGTGTGGAGTACCGCACATATTGGGATGACTGACTTCCACTCACTCGCTTAAAGGTTAGGCTATGCCTTCAGCCGGTATCTTTTTAAAAGAAAACATGTCTACTGTTTGATAACTGCTTGACATTTGACAGTCTTTCCAGACCAATCAGACAAGTTTTTTTCATTTTTCATGTTAGCCGTCTGGAAGAGCAGCAACAAGGAAAAAACATACAGTATTGTCACTTTCCTCAAGCCTTTCAAAGGCAGTATTTCACTGCAGCTATCAACATCAGATACCACTGGTGCACTGCTTATTTTTATGTTGTTTTTTTTCTCTCTCTCTCTCTCTTAGGTTTGTGTTAAGTCCGCTGAGACCTCATGGCTACCATCAGAGCTAAACTTGAGAAAAATCACTTTCCAGTGTCGAAAGTGTCAACCACCTAACCTTGCTGCAGCCTCACCATATTGTGTACTCTTTTCTCTCCTCGTCTCTGCAGTTCTCAGAATCAGCTCAGCTGGCTGCACTGAAGAACTCTGTTTTGTTCTCTGTGGGCTAATGTCGCTATATCTTTCTTTATACTTTCAGAACATGTTCTACTGTAAATTATCAACTGCATGTTATCTTGGAGGAAAAGCGAAGAGCTATGGGGAGGCAACAAAGCCAGCAGTCTCTATGGTTACATAATTCATGTCAGCGATATTCAAATAAAATTTATCACATTGTCAATCATCAAGGAGCAAACGGGTCTGCGAGTACATATGTGTGTGCGTATGCGTAAGAGCAGAGTAATAAATTAATAACATCCTACCATGGGAGCATGTGAATGAGCATGTTTAGTCATTCTGTTTGACAACAGAAGGAAATGGCCTATTCAGTCGGGTAGAAATCGTATTTCTCACTTTTCATAGATATTGTTTCCTCCTCCAAATGTTTAAAATATGGAGCTCTGTTAGAGAAGTGGCTCAAACAGTACTTAACACACGGCAGAAACTTTTTGTTTGGCCACAATCCAGGAGAAAGATTCCTTCAAGGAGAAAACAGTATGTGGTCTGCAAGTCCTTGGTTTATGATGGAATGGTTTATTGAGATAAATACTCATTGATGAACCTTGAAAATAAAGTTAGCACCATATGCTTGTTTGCAATTATCATTTACAAATCTCTTTGGGATTTCAAGGATAGATGCTTTAAACAAACAATCTCACAGTAGCAATTTTGATCTGCCTGTGCAGTGGTACATTTCTTTATAAGACTTTAATTAAATGGCAGGGGATTCAAATAAATGTGTGATCTGTGAAACACAAACAGTGCACGTCTTCTGAATACTATGCTGTACCAGCCTGCCCACACCTGCTCTCCAATAAGCTCTGCCGCTTTATGATCGGTCTAGGGAGAAAGATTTCCCTGAATTCATTGGTTTGAACATATGAAGAGTGACTGAATGGATGTTTAAAAAAGCCTGAGACACACAGACTTCTCTGCTGATTTCAGCTCTGAAGTCAGCCAGCCAGGTGTCGAGTGTTTGGAAGATATCTTTTGAAAAACTTAAGAGAGACTGAGAGAGGGAGTAACTGATTGAGACTCTTGAGCGGCTATGAGCAAGAACAATGTGCGGCAGATAAACAAGCCCTCACATCTCAAAACTGGAAGTGTAAAATGCAGCACTTTGAAAGTCTTTTGTTTTTTAAACAAGACGTGCCTCCCTTCTCATCGCCATGGAAAGCATGTGTTTGCGGCTTGTGCATCGGCACAGACAGCGTACCACCATATGCACCCTCTACCTACTCCATTCTGTCCTGCTTTGCACAAACACACCAGTGGAAGCAGTGCTGTTGTCTAAACGGAGGTATGCCAAACAACTCATTCCCTTTTTCTTTTTCGATTCCTTTTGTGTTGGGCCAATCTGACCCCTGTCTTGCACCAGGTGTGCATTTCCTTGATCCAGCTCTTCTTCAACCCTCCCCTTCATATTTACACCCCTGCCGCCCGCAATGAATGATTCACTTGGAGAGGCTCCCTTCTTCCATCAGAAAGCTTTGCAACTATACACTATAGCCCAGCCTCTATTTCTCTGATCTCACTATGTTGTGTAACGCTTGAAACACCCTTGCGTTCTCGCACTTGTTTCTTTTTTTTCACGCTCCCTCTCTTGCTCTTTCTCTGAGTTACATTCAGTATTGACTGTTTATGCTTTTTAATGTTGTGGAGAGGGCCCGGGGCTTGCGGATGGGGGAAAAGCACTCTTCTTGACACACTTACGCCCCCGTAGTGAACTCTAGCTCCCAGCACTCTAGCAAGTACACAGACCTTCTTCTTTTCCCTCTCCCTCCCTTCTCGTTCTCTTTTGCTCCCTGTTTCTTTCTACAACTGGGAGCTCCTCTGAACATCAGCACCTCATGTTGCTGCACTCCAAAGATCACCTTATGGAAGATTAAGATGCTCAAATGCTCAAGCAAAATATTTACACAATAACCCCCTCGTTGCATCAAAGTGGAGGCAGTGGAGTTGAGTGGAGTGATCTCAGGAGTGTGTTAGAGGGCACCGGAGAGAGCAACAGTCACCTCTGAGCAGAGAAGGCCTCGGTCAAACCTAAGAGAGAACAAAAGTGATCTTTCCATCTGTAGGTCCTGTATGTGTCTAACATCTGTCAGCCCACCTTTAGATCCCCTTTTGACTTGTACTCTCTTTCACAGACTTACTTTAACCAATCGATAGACTGAAATCTCTCTTGCACAGTTGTGATGAGGACTGACTTCCACAGTTGATGCTCAACATGAACATGCAGACGTTATGTTCTCTGCTGGTTAATTGAAGTCACTTTGATTGTATTTAATTTGTCTGCTGGAAATTTTTTTTTTTTTTTTGCACATTAGAAGACTCATTTTGTGCAGTGTCATTGTACACTTTGTCACCAATACAGAGCAACAGCTACCTGCTTGCAGAGAGCCCAGTTTCTGCTTTCAGTGCTGGTTCTGATCCTCTTGCGACTCATCTTTACAGTCTTCAGTGGCTGTGCGGGAAGCCTATGTATAATCACTGGATTTTCTTGTGTGTCCCTGTTTCTTTGATATCCAGTGATTGACTCCTCACTGGCATTTTCAAGAAAAAAAAAAAGGAAACTTCAAGTACCGCTCATCTTTCAAGTTTCGTTCATCTGCCTAAAGAGCATTTCATGGTCAAAAATTGCATTCAAACGCCTCTTGTTCTGGAGGCAGTCACTAATGGAGCTGGTTTGAAGGCTGTTTGGAGTGTGTTTAATGAACACTGGTACACAGTCAGATCCATCATGACTAACTCTTTGGCGGTGACAACCAGATCCTGTAAAGTCAATGCTTGGAGATAATACTACAAATTAAACAAGCACATCTGTCCCATTGTGCCCACAAGGGAATATATGTTACAGCTCATGAAACAATGAAATACAACTCCATCCAAACATGTGACCAGATAGATGGCTATGATAAGGAACATTAAGTGGGATTGCAGTGTTCAAAAAGGTCAGGGTCTGTTTCTGCTGCTCAATCACAGAACCCAATATCTGACCAAAGAGGATAGTTTTTCTGTTCAGACAAAAGAGGAGAAAGTCTGATTCTGCAATGGGGAGAGGACACCCCTCCCCTTTCAACTCAAGGAAGACATCATTATAAGTAGATGACATGAGGCGGTTGATTCTGTTCCACTCCTGGCCCCCCAAGGACTCTTTTGCCCCACTGTGCAGCCTGTTCCCATCCTGCTTTGCTGCTGGCCACACGCCTTCAGAAGCCCGGGCTTGGGCTGCAACTCAAAGAGATGGACGTTCACACATTATTGATTGGACACTCGATAAAAGGTCATGGAGGCCCTCCTCTGCTGTGGGGTCCAACGCTGTGAGTAAGCTCCTCTCCATCTAGCAATGTCCCCTGCATCAGCCACCTGGGAGATTAGCAGAGCTTGCAAACAAGCTAATCATTCTTTCCTCTTTCTCGCTCTTTTTCTCTCTCACACACACGCGCACACAACAGCTCCTGAGTGGCTGACAAATGTCAGAATGGCTTGTATGGGATTTTTAAGAAAATTATTTATTAATTGAACTGGTTAATTAGGTCCCTGAGGCTTGCACGCTAATTGAGAGCCACGAAGCTGGCGAGGCAAGAAAGCCAAAACAAAAGCGATGGCTCAAACAAATGGACAAGCGCTTGAGAAATGCTAGCTCTCACACTCGACACGCACACAAATTTACAAAGACACACCAGTCATACATAAATTAAGAGGAAAAAAAATAAACAAACAACTGTTTACATTTTTTGTCTTCTTGGGTTTCCCCTTTTCCTCGCATAATTTTGTGACCTGCCAAATGTTTTTCTCTTCTTGATGTTCCAGCAATGGAGAGAGGCGCGCAGCCACTGAAATCTGCCACATTGCACAAAGCATCTGTCTCCACACAGCACCCTGCATTCATTAAGTTTGTACCAATTAGCTGCAATAGCTTATAGCACAAACATCCATTTGTGCCTCCCACTTTGAAAAAATCTTCCTAAAGTGAGCATGTCCCTCAGTATGCCCTTGTGTCACCCAACTTTATCTTTACAAAGTCTCTTTTTCTTGCATAATTAGAGAAGAAATCCATTTCTACTCCTGTCTTCTCTCAGGCTCTTCTTTTGTCCCTTTTTACTTTGCTCTCGAGTGCACCTTGAGAGCGACTGAGCTTTTGTCAAGAAATCACACCAAGGTTGTCTGAAAGACTTATGAGATGGAGTCATAGGCGGAGGTTGGTTCAGGGACCAGGATGACACTTCGACAGCTACACCTGTTTCAACAATTATCCTGCTCTCTGATAAGAGCTGAACTTCTCGGATTGGTGTGTCGTCAAGTTGACTGAAAGTTTTCATTGAGGGAAAGTCTTGTGTATTCTAACTTCCAAGCCCCAGTTTCGCAGCATTTGAAGGTTGGATTACTGTGAAGGAAATGAGAAGCAGCAGATGTTGAACAATATAAATAGATCTATAAATCTTTTTGTATTTTAATTTAAAGTGCAACATCGGAACATAAGATTTTGAATTGTGGAGCAGACTTAAAAGACACATGGGGCTTAATTGGTAGCCTCGCTTACAGTCCTTAGCTTGTCAAATGATTAAGTGGTTTCTGGTAAACACCTGCTATGTCAGGAGCGAAATCCTGGTTCTGAAAGTGTTTGATAAGACATATAGCTCAAATTACTACCACAATGAGCACACCTAATTTGGCACTGTAAAACTTTTCAGAGGAATTCTCAGTTAATTTAAAAGGCAGCAGTTTCACCAACAATTAAGTTTTATTTCACTTTTTATATAGTTTAGAAGCATATTGTATAACTGGAGATTATATTGAAATACATTAGCAGAAGTATATTTCTTGCAGTTAGAAATATTTATCACATCAGGATGGATTAGAATAATTATGAATATGAATAATAGTGA
>JBAMYA010000011.1:5182722-5206688 GCA_037176975.1 Arrhamphus sclerolepis
ATTATGAATATGAATAATAGTGAAAGGGATATATAATATGCATATTATATATAAACTAATATACATATTATATAACCATATTTGCAGGTGGTTGAGAATAGTGCAAGAATGAAAAATATTGTAGACATGGCTACGGTACTTTGTTATGAATAGGTTATATACATATGTAGAGGTTGTTACAAACAGGGTGTGCAGTGGTTAGTACAGAAACAAGAATGATTTATTACTGTTTCCTTTTAAATTTACCATGCAGTGTTGGTAATGTTTTTTGGCAAATTGGAAAAATACATTTGAATCAATGCATCACATATTCAGTGATTGTTGAAGAGAGTAACCAAAATGTAACTTCTGTTACAAGCGCTGCTTCTAAAAATGATACAAAAGTTGACCATAGTAATGCATCAATCTGCTACACCTGCTTTATCATGTAAAGCAGTGTAGGGGGAGCTATCTCAGTGGACGGCAGATGAAATACAACTTCGATAGGATGGATACACGTATCTGACACTGCTGTTTGCAGAACTAATTTACACTGGCCCGTTTTTATCCTCTGTTCACCGGGATCTAAAGCTATATTCCTCGTTTCTGAATGCAGGCTTTGCCAGCAAAGATCCTTCTGGTTCTGTTTCTATCTGAAATCACCAAGAACTTAACTTGCCTGTATGTGGAAGTCACTTCTCCACAGCAGCATCAGCAAGCTGACGCAAGTTTAAATAACCAGAGATGAAATGCAAGCTGTAAAAAAAAGAGAGAGAGAAAATTATTGATTATGTCAGTTGGCCTTTAAATTATATGTCTCAGACTTTCCTTTAATGCTCCCAGTATGCTCATCTGCTTACATCTCATTTAAAGGTGAGAATGTATGCTTACTTTCCCCTCATAATTGACAGAAGTCACATGACCAAAAAAAAGAAAGATGAATACCAAGATGCCATTCATAAGGTCTGTAGTTTAACTTACAGTTACTTACAGTAACACTATTCATACTATAATCATTTGCATTGTCTCAACACCAGTAAAGGACTTTTTCCTACTGTGAAATTCAGCGGAAGCAGCACACATTGTAATTCTAATCATCATAGCATGTTGCTGTCTCTCCAAAAGGTCAGCATTTGATATCAGGGGTAATTTTGAAGGCCTTTAAAACGGTCCTTCTTAACATTCATAAGCATACATGACCCCAGAAGCTAGAGCACTATCACATTATGATTATCCGCTTAACACTAGCGCATTGTGAAAATTGCCCCCCACGCCCCCTCCCCACGTAAACTCTGCCTCTGACCTGCATTCCCTCACTCTTCAGGGACCGCTTGTGCTCTGCCTCTGAAGGGAGAGTCGGATGATGGGGCACCAGGGTCAGATGCTATTGAGCGATGCTTGAAATAAATGTACGAATAAATTACTTTGTAAATGAATGGCTGGACCGAAATCACTGGAGAAGCGCACAGATTTGAACTTGACTGAGTTGTTGCAAAGAAAAAAACAAACAAACAAGAAAATAGAGGGGGGGTAAAAACTTAAACTTTGCCCCTGTTTGAGTTCGAAAAATAAAATATAAAATTTCTTTCAAAGTCACCATAGGTTTTACAGGTCACAAAGACTTTAAAGAACGACATTGGTATTTAAAACAAAGGAGAAAACAACAGTTTTAGTTTAGTTTTTTTCTTCTTCAGTATATAGTTTATTTTACAAACTGAAACATTATCAGGATGCATTCACAGAGTATTTTCAATTGCTGGAGGCCAAGAGAAAGGGGGGGAAAAAACAGCAAACATATGTTGGGAAGTACACACAACAGTTTTCTTTAGCCTTTGTGGGCTTTGAAGTTCTGAAACTAAATGCAGCTACATATGATACACAGAAGAGGAGGCTGTGCTTTGGCCATCACAGCTTAGTGTATGTGTTGATCATGGATGTATGTTGTTGATCCATTCATGTGACAGGCAGGGGCACATTGTGGTGCATCAAACATCAAAAGAAGTTTGCTCTTGTGGATTTCCTCACAGCACTGGAACAGTCATGAAAGATGTTTACTGTTCAAGAGTGAGCGTTGACACTGCATCCAAGTACAGAGTAAGAATTCAAAAAGGGGAAATTTGAAGCTCAGTTTGTACAAATTCTTATGTCTAAATGAATATAACTCACACTTTGTCTTGGACTCAAATTACAGTATAGTGTAGTATGCACTATGGATGATATATTATACCTTAAAAGGTCAAGAGTGATGTTTCTGAATGAGGCAATGGAGAGTGATAAACTGCCATGTGCCCCGCTGTTTCTTTCATTGTAATATGGTTAATTATTTCAAACCTGTAGAATCTATTTTCTAAATGAATGGACATCGATTTTATCACAATTCCTCTTAGTTTGAATTAAACTGAAACCTAAAAATAAGAAATGAGTAACAAAAAAAAAAAAAAAAAAAAAAAAGGATCTTGCAAGACTATTGAAACTATTTAGGCTAATTTAAAAGACAAATAATTTCTGAAACTTTGGGGCTTATTAGAAGCTGTCATTGAATTCTTAATATTTTTCTTCTATTAAACAGTTAAGGAGATGAACCCATGCTCTGCAGTACTCTGGTAAAGCATAGCTTCTTCACTGCTCTATATTTAGAATCTATGTACCTACACACACACACACACACACACACACACACGCATACACACATATGTAGACATATACATATATACGTACATATTTGTCCTATGGAACTTTTTTTTATTAAACTTAACTTAATTTTCTGTATTTTTCATGGATTTTAAAAGAAAAACAATCCTCAGATGACAAGAGCCCTGCAGCAAATTGTCTGACACCCTCAAAAGACTGATCTTAGTATCATTGAGTCAGTGTGGGATCTCTGAAGAGACAGAAGCAGCTGAGACAGTTTAAACCTATAGAAAAAATTGTAGCGAGTTGTACAGGATGGGTAGAAAAACCCACCTGCTAAGTACCCTCAAAGTCAGAAAATCGTACCAAACAAGTTTGCAAAGTCTGGTTACGCCTCATCACATATATATACATATATATGTGTATATATGTGTGTGTGTATATATACAGTATATATGTATAGATACATATATATGTATATATATGTGTCTGTGTGTATATATACATATATATATATACATCTATCTATATATATATAGATATATATATGTATTTTTTTTTCTTCTTTTCTTTCTTTTCAATGGACTCTCTTTTTTATAGACGTATAACAAACAGATGAATAATATTCTTGTCATGACTTTTTAAAAAGACTTTGTTCATCTTTTTTTATCTCTGCACAGATCCTCTTCAGACCTTGAACAAGATCTTATTGTACATGTGAGCAATATGGAGATATCTTTGGGATAGTATTGATTGGTTGTGTGTGATGTTAAAAAAAAAAAAGAAAATGTGATCCTACTTTTCTGATCTCCATCATCACACTGAAATAAGAATTCATGCAGTCCCTTTTTCAGCACAACAATAGCCTCATTACCATCCATGTGTCCATGCAGAGAAGATTTAAGGGTGCAATATGATTATGGCTGTGCCTGATGAACATCCCCCTCTACACCTCAAGACCCTGTTGTCCCAATCCCCCTCAGACTGGCACCAATCGATTGCCGGTTGTTATTGACATGACACCTGCCGAGCCGGGCTTTAAGATATTGAAAACCGATGTGGCACATCAAAAATAGGAGTCTGGCTTTCATGTTTGTAAACAGTATCGATTTGCATAATAACCTTAAAAATTAGTTCCCTGGATTAGGCAAGGACAAACCTGTTTCAGTGTTTATTATGCTGCCTCCAACATATGCCTAATTAGAGAAAGAGAGGCAGAGGCTGTGATCGGCTTGAAAAAAAAAAAAAAAAAACATGCTGTGATCGGCTTGACAAGTCACTGCGTGGCTGTCAACACCTTTTGGTTTGCCACTGTTAATGAAAGCCATTTTCAATTAAATAATAAAATAAAAACACACCTCTAGACTTCTTGGCAGACAAAAGCGCTGATGCGTCACTTTTACATGGATGCAAATTATTGCTGTATGTCACCATCATTTATTCATAAGGGGGCCTTCTATCTCTTGGCGGGTTTACCTGTGCCATGGAAGTGCTCTCTCCTCTATTGTGCCACATGCGCTGAGAGAGATGTCAGACTCCAGAAGAGACAACAAGACAGAAGTACTGAAGAAACAACTCAAGCCCCTCTCTCTTCACTAGACAGGTCCAGTTTAAAAGCACTGAATTATGTATCTTAGCGGCTGACACAATCAAACTATTTACTTGTCACCACTGAATATCTATTTTTTGTTTCAAACAGTGACCTCTTGGCAACTGAAGGGCACCAATTAGTTGTGGAAGCTTGCATTTGTCTGACTAATTCCTATTATTTAATGAGAGGACTGTACAATCATTTGCATGTGTCTACCTTTAGCAAAGAGCAAAGAAATTCCACACATTGCAGTTTTTGAACTTAGTCCTGCAATTCTATAATTCTCATGTATTTTAATACTTTTGCACTCCACTGCTGCAACACAAAGACACAATAAAAAAATGCTGCAAGGAAAAGATGAAGGATGCTTCCATTTCAACTCCCAGCACTAGACATTTTTTTTTTTTTTGTTGAATTCATTGTAACACCATTTAAGCAACATGAATTCCCCAGTGAAAAAATGTAAAAGAATAAAAAAAAAGAGGTGGGGGGTTGGGAGTGGGTTTGCTATGGAGAAATAAAGGCCTGGTGGTGTCTGACAAGCCTTTAAATCTAGGACAGTCATCCCAAAGAGGAATGCACATACTCATTGCAGGGACAAAAAAGCAGTTTTAACTGCTCTGCAAGAGAAAAGGAGATGGTGGGCCATTTGCTGGATACCACCCCTGCATTCTGAGAAGAGTTACAGTGTTCAGCATAAATGCTTGAAATATTTGACACCAGTTTTTATACAAAACGCATTTCCATGTAAAACACACAACTGGACTTTTTCATGGTGTAAGAAAAAGTCTTGTGGCATCAGGTTGGTGTGGGTAGGCATGATGTCAGGTGCTATAGGGATTCTGTTTATGATTTTAAGGAGGTTCTTATGTGTAAAACACAATAAATAAAAAAAACAACAACAAAACAGAGAACACTGCTGGCAAACTGCTTTGTGGTTTTGCATAACTTAGCTCCAGTTCAACATGATACCACCAAACTAAGCAATCCAGAGGTATTTTTGTACATTTAACCTGATCTAAACTGGTAGAATGCTACCTTTTTGAGATTTGGGCTACTCCACTTCAAGTTACATAGACAAACAAGAAATGAAAGGACAAAACTATTGAGCCATGTTGAACCTTCTGTCCTTTAGCCACAAAGTTTTGTTGGAAAAAAAAAATCTGATTGCATTTTCCCTGAAATATAATGTGTGGGGTGGGATACATGTCTCCTTATGTTGAACAAATTACTTAAACTCATTAAAAACTTACCTGTATTTGGTTAAAGCAAACATGCAAAGAACAGGCTGAGTGGTTGAAGAGACAGCAAATGAGATCAAGCTGATCTTCAGCTTCAGATTAAATTTCAGGCACAAACAATGGTGCGACAAAGCTAAAAGAAAAAAAAAAAAAGAAAAAAAAGAAAGAAATGCTTGGTGACATTTTATTTCACATAGGAATTTAAAAACCAGGTTAAGCTCCAACTTTCAGCTTAACTAACAAGAGATCAAGCGGTCCAAAGAATTATTTTTGCTTTTGTTGATTTGTTTTTTGCAGCCATAATATGCACTTCAAATCTGAGGTCAATCCTTAACTCAGCAAGATAAACACAAGAAGAAATTGTGAATGAAGGATGTAAGTAAAAAGCAGGTGTTAGCAATGCAAAAAAAAAAAAAGTGTGAACAGACGATTTGAAGTAAAAACAGCCAAATCATGAACCATAGCAGCTTTCAGAAAAACTTGCAGGCTGATGTGGTTAATGACATTGGCCAGAATGGTTCTCCCAGGCCCACGTTAAGAAAACAGAACCATATGTGCAGGCTGATTCACAAAATGTTGACACTGGGGCCAGAAAGAATTTGTATTCTGCTAGGTAAATGTTTTCCTCTGGGCTCTGTTTCTGCGACAGCTTACAGATGTTTCGACCGTGCAGAGAGAGCATGGCTTTTCCCACCACGGCATGAATGGAAAAGCATGTTGAAGGTTTTCCTCCAGCCAAGCTATGAAAGAGATCTACAACTTATACTCCGGTGCACTTTGCAAACCACTATCTCCTGCACTGGCAGGGGTTTAATCTTGATGCTATTTAGTGCTGCTTCACAGGCTCTAGTGCAAATTGTTCTGCACACATTTGTCAAGTTGGCGACTCTCCAGCGACAGATGTCCTGGCAGCAGCGCAGCAAACACAGTACTGCACAAGAGTCTATAAACAATGTTAAACGCTTCATAAGTATGTTCTTAAAGTTGTAACTCCAGCTAATCTGTGTTGCTGGTGAGTGTTGATTGTGCAAAAGCCATTTTCTATGCTTTTTTCTCCCTTCAGTTTCTCTTTTCAACCTGCCATTTTCACACATGAGCCACTCAGCTGTAAAAAGCAAACTGAGCCAATCTTGTTTACAAGGAGTGGCGTAGAACTGCAGACTACTGCTGCTGCTCTTGCCGCTCAGCCCCAGCCTTGACTCCCATTTACTAGTGTAACAAACCATCAGGGAGGGGATGGAGACAGGGGAAAACATTGTTATCAGCAGGCCAGATAAACCCCCTCCAGAGGCAGTGCTGATAGAGAGGCAGCCCTGCTGCTGGGCAAATAAAAAGATCCTATCTGAAACTTTCTCTGAGCTGGCCAATCAGCCCAGCAGAAGCACAGAGGCTTTCTCAAAGGGGGGTTTTGGGGGGGAGGGGGGTAAATGTGAAGTAAGGAGACCAGAGCTTTGCCATGTCTGTTCCGCTTTTAAGATGGACTTTTGGAGGAGGAGCTGGATCTCGTGGCTGAGAGGAGAAGGACCTTAGCTGGAGCTGTGGATGCCTGAGTCTGGTGATGCATTTGAGGGTCAGGTTCTGGTCCCAGGAGGTTCTATTTACATCTTGAAAGGTTGTTTGAGTTTTTGAATCATGTTCTGATCAGCAGTTCCAGAGATTTTTCAGGAGATCATTTTTATTTTTTTCCTGGTGTGCTGATTGACTGTTTCTGCACATCGATTCAATGATCAATAATAATTGCACGTCAGCAAGATTTAATATAGATTCTTTGCCTTTCACTGTCGACACAGAGGAAATAGTCATGCAATTAGATACATATGGTTATGATTAATCATTAAAGCACATAAGTAGAGAATCTTGACCATCAAAACTTAATTTACCAAAATGACCCTCATGTTAATTCACCAGCACCATATCACAGCAAACATCTGTTATAATACTTTTCATAGCAGTCTTTGCATCACTTGTATTATTGATAGATATGAAGAAAATACCTTTAAAGTTTGAAATTTACTACCCTCAAGTTCAGAATGTTATTCCAGCATGCTTGCTGTAATTTTCATTTTGTAGCTCCTCAGTACTCAGTGGAATTTAGCGTATAATTTATTTTCCTTTTTGAGTAATGGCTTCCACGAATGTCTCAGTGTCACTGAGTCAACCTCAAGTTTGCTTCTTTCTTTCAGCAGCAGATGTTGGAACAGAGCAGGAGAAAGGTGTGACAAGTCACGTGTACTCATTAGATCAAATCAATCAAGTCGTGAATTTTCTTTTACATATGTTCAACCCTTTGTCTTTTTTCTAATCCTTTCTGCGATTCAAATTCTTCATGTTTGCCATAGAAAAGGTATCATGTCCTTTCTCCTTATCCACCAGTGGCTTTAGCTTTCTGTAAAGGTTGATGGCTGCTTGAAGGGGCCATCAACCTTCCCCACTTTTTTCATACTCTCACTGATATTAGGTACTCTTACAACCCGAGGAAGAAACTAACTAGTTATTTCATCTTTTGCTATTCTCCTCAAGAAGATATTTTGAGAGCAGCACAAGCTTTTTCTTTTCTGAAGCCCTCTAGTTCTCTGTGATTCATTTTAAAAGGGCCTTTCTATCATTTCATTCAGCTCTCACTGAAGTCAGCTTTGAAAAGGGGCACTTACTGATGTTGCCGTAATTGTGCTTATGTAAAAATATTTCTGCACACTTTCCATCTCTCCGCAGCAGCTTGATGTATGGTAGTAGCAAGAGGCCAAGACTCTCTATGACGAGCGGGAGGCAGATTTCTGGAAGCAGAGAGGAGGGCTGTGGGGTGAATAGGCTACAGCTGTCATTGCTCATTTTAATGGCATGCTGAAATAGAGACACACATGTGCACAGCATGCGCACACACCTGCACAGATAAATGTGGGGTAAATGAGGAAGCTTTGAATGTATGGGTTGGCCTCATCTCATACTTGCATCCACATGAAATTGTTCTCATACACACACAGAGAGAGACACACACACACACAAAATATGCAGGAAATGAAGATAGGAAGCTTTGGATGTACATATAAAGACACAAGTACTTATGTGTGTGAATGCATACTCAGTCATATATTCATGCGGAATCACATAAACATTTGTTGGACTTGTGCACACTCTTGCACAACATGAATATGTATTCTGTCGCTTTAGGAGACGAGTGCACAGCCATGCACATGGATGCTACATACAGTGAAAACACAGGGACATACCTTCACACAGAAAGTATTGCCGGTGACAGATTGTTGCAGGAATGATGCCAGGCAAAATTTAAAAAAAAAAGGAAAAAGCAATCTTTCATTTATTTTTATTCCCTCTCTATTTTGGTATTCTTATCTCTATACACAGTGTGGCCATGTCAAAGAAGTGGTTTGTTTTTCTCTTCCAGCTCTTACATGCACTTTTATTTTCTTCCTATGTTATCATCATGAAACTGAAGTCATTTGTGCCAAGAGAGATTAGAGAAGAATGGAGCATAGCAAGGGGGACATCAGCAGAGATGTTTTTGTCAGTAATGAGCTAACTCTTTGTTATGCATCAGGCTAAGGAGGTCTAATGATGACGTTTGTACCAAGAGGAAGAAACTGAGTCTCCAGAGTCCACACACAGCCTGAAATCGTGGGCTTTGGTGCAACTCTTTACTCTATTCAATTATGCAAATGAGCCCACGGAGCGAGTGCTGGTCGTCACTTTAATGATGACGTGAGTAAACAGACATAGTTTCCTTTTCTTTAAAAAAGAAAAATCTCACCCCCACCCCCACTACAAACCCGTACTGCTTATTTTGCACCTGCAAGAAAGTTAATTGTCTTAGCCATTAAAGGAATATCAGCTGTCACGGCACCGACAAAGACTTAAAGGCAAATGGAAGACGGAGGGATGTAAAGAAAAGAGACTTGAGTGAGGTTTATTTTTGCCTTCCAGGCTTATGGCTAAGAATCTCCAAAGATATAATCACGATGTTTTGATGCAGGATGAGGGCTGATGAGCCTCTCCAGGCACAGCCTCTTTGGAGATTTCTCTCTGTTCTCCCCAGTGGCCACCGGGTGGCAGAAGAGCACAAGGAACACACCACCTCTTTCAAAAGGCTCAGCTTCACCCACCAGAGACGGCAAACAGATGTCCCCCCCACCACCACAACCACCAAACTGGGAGCAAACCAAGTAAGAAAAAAGGAAAGAAAGAAAAGAAAAACTACCACAGCACTCCTGAAAATTATAGTAAAAGTTGCAGCAAAGACTGCATATATGTCTGCAGCTATACATATTTAAGAACGTTGATATATAAGCCGTTATTTATCTCAAGAGGGCCTTTTGTAGGGGAAAAAAAAAGATCCCTATTAAATTGCAGTAATGAGCAAAAATATTATCAGTGTACAACTGTTGAGGAATGAGTTTAAATAATTCTGGAATTCCAAAATTCCCTCATTTACAACACTGAACCACATACAGAAATATATCTTAGGCACGTTTTTGTATTTTCGAAGATTAAGTATAAACACATGTACAGAGGTAGATGTGGACAAAATGAGTTTTTGTGTGTATTTGTGTGAGTAGTAGTTTTTTTTTAAAGCAAAATTTAATCTATCAAGTTGGATTTTTGAATACTTTCTAGCCTGATATAGATAACATGTGATTTAAGGATGAGTTTAATCTTATAAGGTGTTGCCAAATTATAACTCATGCTAATGTTAATCGTACATGTTTAAAGTTAGTGAGGAAAATGCTTTATGACCAGAAAAGGAAAGATAAAATAAAATCCAAATCAGTGGAAATACATATTCTCACAAACAAGGTCTGTGTTCTGTCAGACAGATGAGATAAAACTTCAGTCAATTATTTAAACTTTTTTAAAAATTATTTTATGTATGGGTGTTGTGTATGTCTACGGAGAAGTGCAAAGTAAATTGGGGTTTATTAAGTATGACTGACACTTTGCCTTTATGCTTCTTAAATTACAGTGTAGCCTTTGGGTGGGCACCGAGCAGCCAGCGTATCAAATTGGGGTTATTCTGAATTTTTTTCTTCTTTTTTTTTTTTTTTTGCTACAGTGATTCTTTGTCTCTCTTCTGATTGCACACTAGAGGCCCTTAGCACTTGTGACTGAAGACAAATTAACTTGGGAATGATTGTCACATCAAAGTCTCTCTCCGTGCTATTCATTTAAGACTCTGGGCATTTAGACCAAAGTTGTGTGTCCTCAAAATGGAGAAAAATTCCATCTTTGGCATTGGCTCCATATTTTTGTTTGCTCCAATTGTCTATCCACTTGTGTTTTTCCTGTCTGCCCAGAGGAACTGAATACCAACAGTCACCACAATTCACACCTTTTAGGCGTTAATTCTCTAGCAGTCAAGGATCAAGGCTGCATGTTTCTCCTACAAAGCATTCCTGTACAAAGGTATTGCCTTTTTATGTATCTGCAAGTGCAGAATGGTAGAATCAACCCAGTGAAATGGTCCTCTTGTTGCATATGCCTCAGTTCGTGCAGCGTGAAGGAATATTTCTAAGATGGAAGGAAGTTGAAAACTATACTTATCTCGATCTGTTCTGTGGACCCAAAGGAAATCACATTAGCTGGCAAATATGACACCATATCTGCACCCAGATTTACATTACACCACTAGCCACACAACAACAAAACAAGCTGCCCCTGTCTAACATCCCCTTCATAAAAAAAACAAAAACCTCTAGGGAGCAAATACTAAATGAAAACATGTAAGTACGCCAGAGAAACTGTGCAGGAGAGTTGAGGCCATTGTGAGTGTTTATTGGACGCCATTCTTCCTTGTGATGTGACAGGGGGTCCATGCCTCATCTCTACGGCGCGCATCTCGCCGCACTCAGCAGGAGGCTCACGCTCTTCTTCTCCCTGGTGCCACTGCCAGTCATCTCTGCTGAGGTGGTGTGCTAATCATTTAAACAGCCCAATCAAAGGCAATATGATGTTTCACACAAGGGAGAAAAAAGGGAAGGAGGAAAGTGATTATTGGTGTTTGCAAGAGGCAGCCAGAGTGATTGAGCTGAAGGAGGCTTTGATTTGGGGGCCTCTTGTTGTTTTTCAGAATGGCATTGAGTTTAGCCGCCAGGCTTCAGGAATCTGCTGTCAGAGCATGACGAGCTAACTTTTTTCCTTTCCTTTTAAACGTTATCTGAGCAGTTTACTGTACTAAACCAATTCCAAGTCCCTGATTTCGAAGGTGATAAATTTGGCTTTGCATTCAGAATGGATTTGTTATTTCTGTTATTGCTCCTCACTGGTTAAGAAGAAAATCAGAATAAAACAGAGGATGAGGAAATTTTGAAATAAAAATAAATCTAAGGAAAGAGTTTGATTTCTTTTTAAACTACATTCAAATCAAAACCTGGATTAAGAATATCTCACACACTGACACACTCACACAGGCAGCACTGTAGAGATGAATCACCTTGGCTTGTCAAGAGGTTGGTTAATAGACACATTTGATGTCACTCAAAGCCCACTGGTGTTGAAAGGGTTTTGTTAGTATGTTGATATCACCTCCTGCGCATAAAGCTCCACTTAAAACAATAAATAGCAGTGAGCGCATCCAAAGCTCCTGCAGTTTGATTTATGTCCCTTTGATATGGGATACCTATTACTGTTGGCTTTATCTAATGGATTGGATTCCCAAAGCACTGAAGCCTTCAAATGTAATGTTGTATCAGCACATTAGCTGTTTCAAAACCTCAGTCATTTGCCAAAGTATCTGCAGGAGACAGCACATCACAGCTGCTAAAAGAACACTGACCTTTCAACTCCAGTTACCGGATTCTTGCTGGATTCATTCACTTTGCGTGATGACGGGTTTTACGTCATTCAGCGAACAGTTTCTTCTTTTTGCTCACGTAATCCCTCTGCATGTTGTTTTTTTTCATATTTCCTTTGGTTCCCGAAAGTGTTCTGTCTTCAGAACTTCAGTCACCTGTAGGGTTCATTTTTGTTTTTTTAACTAATTAATTCATTTTTATAGTGCAAAATTACAGTAGGGCAGACTTAAAGGAATACTTAACACAGCTGAAATTTCAGGAGCTTTTTTTTCTCCTGTAAATAATCACACAACCATAGTATAACAAAACAACTTTTAGCAGAAAATTTTGGATTACACTAAAATAAAAAATGTCCCATTCCCCAATCCAGTTTTCAGCTACAGAAAGGCATCTGGATTAGTTTAGAAGCAGCGTATACTTAGCACATAAGAAAATAAAGTACAGTTTCTTTTAAAACTTCAGTTATCAAGTCAAGTAATCAATGCCCCGTGTCGTTATTAATTTAACAGAAACCACACAAGTGTGTGAAAAAAAAAAACTAGGTAAATGTTTATTGCTTTTATCAGAAATAGGAAGTTGAGCGGCAGCTAGGTTCTGCCAATTAACTCCCCTTAATAAAGTGATCATTAAAACATGTCAGAGGAAACCCTAAGATCTACATCTCAGATCAAACAAGCCTCCCAATGCTGTTGAAGTTCATGACTGTACATTTAGAAGAGATCGTAAAAATCTGGCTTTTTAAATTATTATAATTAATTGAATTGTTATCAGATGAAAGCCCGCTCTCTCAAGAAATAACAAAGTAGCCTGACTAAGGTTTACAAAGTTCTTGAACAATATCCTTTGGACAGAGACCACAGTGTTTTAATGTACAACATTAAGGCCAAAAACAGAACATCAGCACGAAGTATCAGTCATGGTTGTGGAGGGGTAATGACTTGGTCCTGCATCCACAGGATCCCAACACCAAGCAGTTACTGAGCCGTAATTTTCTCTGTATGTGCTCTACAGTCAAATGCTGAAAAAGAAAATAATCAAGGCGTTGCAAAGACTCAGTGAAAGTCCAGACTGCATTCTGATTGAAATGTTGTGGGGGACCACGTTAAAGCTGTGCATAAACAAATGCCCACAAACTTCAATTAAGTGAAGCAACATTATTAGAAGAGTAAGCTAGTATTCCTCCACAAAGATCTGACGGACTCTTGTCATATAGAAAAACAATTACTTCAGACTATTGCTGCTAAAGGACATCCTTTAGCAGCAGTATTTTTAATCATCACTTCAAAGACTTACATCAAAGATTTATTTACTCTGTTTTTAAAATACATGATGTGAACATGAAATACGGTTTTATTTTATTTGGTTTTGATTTTACACTGGGTTTTCAGGCTGATGTGTTGTGATTGCATGAAGTTACAGTAAAGCTCCCGCTTATTTCCTTTTTTAAACTGTTTTAACCTATAAGCTCGATGCAACACATTTCTGAATCTTTATAAATCAGCAGCACACAACCATTCCCGTGCATGTGCTCAAATCTGCACGAGTTTTGAGTTGCAGCAGTTGCTCCAGGAGTGCATGTGTTTGTGCATCCAGGTCCCTGCAGTGCTGTGCAGAAACTAAATCACCTTTTAGGTTAAAAGCCCTCTCAAAAAGAGAGCAATAAGAAGAAAATCAAAGTTGCACATGTTTTCCAAAGATGGAGCTACCTACATACTTTATGAAGTTATGTTTCACTTTTGGTTTTTGACTCTTTTATGATTTTTTTTTTCTTGTTCTAGTTTCACACGAAGTGGTTTTTCTCAGATCGTGTATCGGCCCTTAAAGAGTTTGTGCTATTTAGGTGCGTGCCGTGCAGCCCAGCTCCATGGCCCAAGGTAATATCTTTCAGTTGGTTCTTTCATGCCTGCATCATGTTTTGTGTTGTTTGCAGATGGGCCTGGACACATCAGCACATTACACTTAAAATGGATTTCATGTAGAAGACTCATAAGAAAGCCATAGTTCATATATATCTATATATATAGATATATACATACATCTCACACAATTCCCTTGACTTCTATACATCCATGTCTGTCCTCCCTTTCTGAAATAGGAGAGGTAAAAAAAAAAAAAAAAGACCCACCACACTCCAAAGTTAGCACCACTCAGGGGTTTTGGTTAGTCCCAGTAGATCTTTGATTCACATTGAAAAGCACCAATTAAAGTTAAGGCAAATTGTTAGTTTGCTCAACAATTACACAGAATTTGTGCCTTGTCTCGTCAGACACAAAAATCCTCTCTTTCAGTTCTATAGGGTGTCACAACTGAAATTATACATTGTGTGTTGAATGTATGTGTTATGTATGTTTATTCTTACGCTAGAGCTGTCATTAGGAAGTATGCAGTGCATGTAAGGCCTTGCATGATAACAGGGTTAGTTGCTGAGCTCTGTGTGCACCGTACTCCGTATAGAGCACGTTTGTGTGTGCACTTCTTCTGATTGTGCTCCACAGCTGCTACAAAGCAAGCGTCATCTCCTGCAGCAGACCTAAACAGCTCCCGAAGGGGCAGTCAGGCAGCAACTGTTTGTTTTTTTTTAAGATCTAACTTGTAATTACGTCTGCGTCAGGCTGCACCACGTAGAAAAGACATATTTGGCTCCGCTTACCAGCCAGTTGTCAAAGGGCGCTCGCTGTCCCTTCTGATTACTGTGCGCATTGTAGCCATGCCATCCCTGTGGCTCTTAAAGAGGAGAACCACCAGGATCTCATTTAAGAAGTAATTGCAAGTGAAACATCTGTTCTGAATGCATTAGTACCAGTGAATATTTCACACAGACAGAAGAACTCTTTGATTTTTGTCCATTAAATAGGTATGTTTGTCCTAGAAAAGTGTAGATCTACAATGGTGCACTCCATAAAAGCAAATCAGAGTAAATGTAATTGAAGGATGCAGGCTGGCGTTTAATGCCATGTTTCTGCGTAAATAGTCCAACAATTGGACAATGTCTTGTCCAGGTCATGGAGGATTTCTGCTTATGATACAAACGGTATGGAAATGTCCCCCCTGCTCACAAAGATGCTCCCTGTGTTCCCTGATTTGGCATTCATAAGCAGTTGTGACGACCTCATCAGTTAGATGGAGCTGACTCCAAGACGGAGACGACAAAACCACAGACCTCAAAATGAGAGGAGCAGGAAGACGGAGGTTCAACTTCACAGGAAGCGTGCAAACCGAACCAAATTCTCCCTCTGTGTCTACCCCATCGCTCCTCTTTTCTTCCCCTTCGCTTTCTTCCCTTGCTAGTTTAAAGTTGTCCTGGCTTTTATTTTGAGAAATATTAATTTGGTAGAAGAGTGGTGTCGCATCTGAAACACAACAAAAAGAAAGAATAAAGAGAGGGGGAGAGTGAGGAAGAAAAAAAGGGGGGAAAGAGGCGCAATGCGTGCACATTTCTCTCGCTTGACGTTTTGCTGAAGTTTGTACGCCACTTGAGCCTGCCGTTTCCCTCGCTAATGATACCAGCGGAGCCTCTCTGGGGAATGGCGTCCGTCGTGCGCCTGGCTTTCACATTTCTAGCACCAGGTATTTTGGGATACGCAAGCGGGGTCTGTGAGGCACATCATTCCAGGAGCTCATCTGGTTCTTTCTCTCTGCCTTGCTTCCTCTCTCCTCTCCAATCGGCTTCACCCCTCTTCTCCCTCTCTCTCTCTCTCTTTTTTTTTGTTGTTGTTGTACTTCTGCATACGCAGACATTCTCTGTCTCACTCTATGTTTCTGCATCTCCTCTTTTTTTCTCCCTCTTTCTCTTTCTTGCATTTTGATTCGGTAGGGATGATTTCAAGTGTGGAGGGGGAAAAAAAACTGCATGCACAGGAGAGGGAAAAATCTTTTTATTAACTTATTCATTGTATGTGAAATCAAGGTTTTTTTCTCTCTCCTTTGCTTCCTCTCTCCCTTCCTCTTGGTTAAGGCAAATGAATGTTTAAAGAGGTAATTTACTGGGCCCTGGCAGGATCCACATTGTGTATTACACAAACAGGCTGCAACAAAAGGAAATTCTAATCTAGACAGTAACACGCAGACACAGAGGATCCTCAGCAGGGGGTCTAGATGAATTATACAACAATCTGTGTTCTCTCTCGTTTAATTTAAAGGTCTGTTTTCAAGGCTATCGCCAGTTCTCACTTCAGAGGGGAGACTTAGCCCACTGAGGTCAAACTCATATTGACAAATATCAAGAGGCAATGAAGGCGTACCCAAACCACACATATAAGAAAAAGTAAAGGCAAACAGTTGAACTAACATAGTGCAACAAGGGAGAGGGGAGAGAAGCACAAAATATTGTTGACCATGAAATACAGTGACTTGGAAAGCTGAAAGAAAGAAAATGGTTCTTAACTGTTTGATGGCTCTACACAGCTCTCATGGTCACTTTGGTACAGATGCATGTTAGAAAAAGTTGTCACTTTTGGTTTACTGTGCACAGAGGCTTGTTGGCCTCTGCCTTTCACTTTTCATAAGTAGAGGTGGGTATAATGTGCATGCATGAATTTGTTGCGATGCTGCTTGCAGAAATGGACTGAGGCATTACATGAATTTGAGTTTCTTACATAATAGCTATCTGATTGTGCCAGGTGCCTCATGCTGTTCTTATTTTTAACTTCCACTGATGTAGTTTCAAATAACTCTGACTGATGTCTGCCTAAATCTTTGAACTAACACATTCTTGGAAGAACAGCCCCCTGCTGGACACATTTTTTTTACTCTCCTTTTCTCCTCTTCATCCTCCTTCTTTTTTTCCTCTTCCAGATTTCAAAAATAGCATTAGGTGGCGACAAAATAGCCCAGCCACCCACAATCACCTCTTGTCACCGCTGATTTCCTTCATAGTTCGTGGGAACCACACGGTGAAGCCTTCCTTCCAGTCCATCGTACCCTGAACAATCAACAGGCCACAGCCCCCTAGCCCTTCCCTGTGGCTCACCGCTATCCTCCTCCTGACAGGATGAGTTTGATCTCTGACCCCCTTGAACAGACAGCTCAATCAGCTTTTATGGCACTGGTCATTGTAAAGAAAAGAGAGATCATAGACGTCTCTTGGGGGGGACATAAGCAGCTTCTTTGGAGTTCCTTTCCTTCATTGTAACCCTTCCTCATCTGCAATGTTAGGCTTCAAATAAGTCACATTTACACATGTCCTCATGTATTACTCACTTTATTCATTTTCCTGTTCATCATCAATGGTCTTTAATAATCTGAAATCCCTGTGCTTTTTCCTTTTTCTTTTTCTTGCTCCTACCTCTGAAATTATAACCCAGAATCTGATCTGAAGAATCTGATCTGATTGAGGACGTATTTAAAACAAGGAGAACTCTGATGCAAATTTGGCCGCTCTTTCACAACTGAGCAGCAAGTGATGTTTGCTCCCTTACGTCCTCTGTGCTTCACCGCTGATTTAACCTCCAGGGAGGAGCAGCTAGTGATCGCAACGCTCAGAGGAAGTTAGCGGCCTCCACTCTCCAGAGGCCGTCACTTCCTCTTGATTTTGTCTGTTCTGTCGAGAAAAAGAAAAGGAAGGTAAAGATAAAAAAATATAAAATAACACCCCTGCTATGCTGTGTGTGTGGGCTTCACACAACTCTAAAACTGCGTCATCAGCACAAAGATAAAACTCTCAGTGTGCAAGTGTGTGCGCGCGAGTGCAAGTGTGTATTTTAGGCAAGGTGCCTGCCCTGGAGCTAGATAATGTGAACAGAAGCAGATGGGGAAACTTAAATGCACACCCACTAGGGTATAGCAGAACTGGCACAAAGTGAGAGGAGGTCTTAGAACATCTCCCAGCCCAAGTGGATGCCAGCACCCTCGCTAGCACTGAGACTGGATGACAAAGAGAGAGAGAGAAAGAGAGCAAGTGAAAAATAGAGACTCTGCTTTGTGTGTGTGTCTTATGTGTTTTGTGCAGTACCTACTTTTTGTTCTCTTTGCATATTTATTCTTTTATGAAACTGTCGGTCCACTATCTCTCTGTTTTGTGTCTTTTTTTTTTGTCACTAAACAAAAGGCATGTCCGACTTTCAGAAATTCTCTCCTTTATAGTCCATATATTTTCTGTCATTTACTTAAAATTGCAAAAATGAAAACAGTAAAGAATGAGCGGCGTGAAGATGTGTGTGAAGGCCAAACAGAAGAGAAAGCGGGGAAAAAAAGGGAAAAGGTGAGACTTCAACATAAATTTTCAGGCGGTGTATTACCCTCACAACTGTGAATAAATATGTTTTTCTTTTTCTTTTTTTCCCAAGGAGGGTGAGTGTTTATCCTGTGTTTGTTTACAACTCAATAGAAATTTCAAAGGGACTTGCGTATTACTGGGCTGATATTCATTTGCCTGATTTATTAACACCAGACAAAATTTCAAACAGCTCATCATGCAAACCCATAAATAGACCACACACTGGCATAATTGTGGTCTCCTTAATCATTTTTTAACAATCAAATTAAAGCGAAGCCTCTCGTGCAGACCCTAAGCCGATGTATCATTGCAGATGTTAACAACCAAAACTGGTAAATAAATATCTGGTAAATACAATTTCATATTTTGATCTCAGTAAAATATTTAAGCTTTCACAAAATAGAATATACTTGTTTGTTTTAATATCTAATAGAATAGGAAGTTTTTCCTCTAGTCTGAAAGAAGCTTGTTAGCTTGAATGATAGGGCTGGAAAAATTAAGGTTTTGCATATAGTGTTTCACATTTAAAAGAAGAACATAGGCACAAGTCAAGTTCACTTAATGTCACCAGATTTACAGATTATCAATAGCATCAGCTTTTATCACTCCAGACTCCACAACAAAAGGCTGTTGACTCATTCATCTCTAGTAAAATCATGACATCCAAGTCTTAAAAAGGCAGACGTCTTAAATCACTCTGACTACGCCTGTTCAGCAATCATGCATGAAGCTCTTGTGCCAACCTTTAGTCATGCGTTATATTCTGCAAAGTATCTAAGTCACTTGGGGCCAATCTGTTAGACCAATAAATCAGCCCTGGATCTCCACACAAGGGGTAAAGAGGAGGCCAATGAGTCCTCCTACAATCAGATGCATGTGTTACTCACTACCTAGTGTCTGGGAGCTGGAGAGGTCAGAGGGGACGTGTAGGTTAATAATGAGGTGAATTTGAGACTCCAAAATTAGCCCACTCGTCCCCAAATCCTCACAGTTATTGAAACTATCATTTGAAACATATCAGAAGCTGTGTTGATTCTGCAGTATAGGATTCATCAAAACTTTACTTTTTGGGAGAATGTATTATTGATTAACTTTTTTTTCATGATATATTAGCAAAGTTTTGCTAAGTAGACACAATTATGAGCCTCATCAAACCTTTGATACCAGCGTAGAATTGAACCTAAGAGCTTTTCAACTATTTCAGTCAGTGACATTCACATTAAACATCCAACCATAACGATTAGATGTATAATTGATTACTTAATTGAAGCAATTATTATTGTCCTTGCATTTCAACATGTTCTATAACTGCATTGCATAAACATGTGTTTGATTTATATACCCTGAAAATCCTGAATTATTAATTTTTCCTCTTTATTATCATGTGGGAGGTACATCACAATTAAATTATAGGCCACAAGACCAGGATGACAAAGATTTGACTCTAAAAGGTTAAAAAAAAAAAAATCTCTCCTCAAGATCAACAAAGTCTCAAACTGAGATCTTACTGTATGTCTCAGGTATGAACAGATACAACCCCAATTCCAAAAAACGTTGGAACGCTGTGAAAAACGTTGAGTATAAACAGAATGCAATGATTTGCAAACGTCATAGAAATCATATTTTATTCCCATTAGATGTTGAAACTGAGTCATGTCACTATTTCATGGAAAATATTAGCTCATTTTAACTTTGATGGCAGCAACACATATCAAAAAAGTTGGATCAGGGGCAGCAAAAGACTGGAAAAGTCAGCGGTGCAAATCAAAAACAAAAAGAGGAACATCTGACAACGAATTAGGTTAACTGGGAACAAGTCAGTAGCATGATTGGGTTTTAAAGGAACATTTCAGAGAGGCAGAGCTTCACCAATCTGCAAAATTCACTAAATCTAAAGATTATGGAGCAATTTCAGAAAATGTTCCTCAACATAAAATTGACGTAAGATCCCACCATCCAGAAATTTTCCTTCTAGACACAAGTAGGTACCGTTACCATTTCCCCAGTACAACTTTTGGAAAAACATGATACCAAGAAAAGTTTTCTTTTGCTCAAAACACACAAGATCATTTCAGTTAGCTTTCATGCCTCCATATTAAACTGCTTCTGTCTTCCCCAGTCTCCCTCCATATTACTGCAAACTTTTGTACTTGCATGCAACAAAACCAGAACTTCTCTGTCTGAAACTTGACAGAAATTTAGACATTTAATTTTATTTCTCTGGTTAACATGATTTTCTTTTGTATTAATAAGATTTGTTGATCTTTTCACATTCTGAGCTCTGGGTACCATCCTAAGGTGAAAAAAAAAAAAAGCAATGTAAGTTTTTCCAAAAGTTTGACCAATTGGCAACAGTTTTTTGGGGGGAAGTGGGGTATTTAATGCCACTTTAAAATGAGATATGTTTGAAAAATCTTTGCAGCCAGAATAACGGCTTCAGAGGAAATGATTTTCATGATAAGTTCTGATCCTGAAGCTTCTGAAGCTTCCATGCGTTGTGGAAACTAACAGGATCCTTATAAGAATGCATGTCTAAAAGTGAAAGGGATTGTGCCAGTGGCCAAATTGCTGCTTATGGAAGATAACAAAATTTAGGACTGGCAGCATTTAAGAAGTTCTTTAGGAAATGAAGCTGGGATAAAATCTAGTGGTCAGTTTAATAGATCTCATTTGAGATATTGTATTTTCAAAAGGACAAGAGTGCACTGAGTGTACAACAACTCAGCAGCTGTGAATCTACCGACAGGAGCGAAAGAGAGCGGACTTATTTAAAGAACAAAAAAAAAGATGGTTTTCTGTCCTCTTTCGCAAGGTTTGACTGCTGGGGCAGTGACTGTAAGTGTGTATGTCAGAATAGCAGATATTTTTGAACAACCCCTTTGAAATCTAAAGAAAGTAAATCTTTGTGCACATGTTAAAGCATTGGGAGTGTATTGCTGCGCTCTGTTAATGCTACTTAATGCCCCGTAGATTTGATATGGAAATTGTCTGTGCCTCTCTGTCTCTAAACGACACACATGGAGAAACACGCGACGCATACATAAACATATTCCTGTCCCTTGTATGAATGCTCAAGTTTGATTGATGAGGAAATAGATGGCAAATTGCAGTGTCCATCCTGATGGATGACATCATTTGGCCCAATGTGCTGATCACGTATGCCAAACCAGTCTTGCCCACCTCCCCCTGTCTTCCTCCGCTCCTCTTTGCTTACAATTGATCAGCGGGAGTTTTGTACACCCGCATCCTTTGAATTTAATGCATGAGGAAGGAGAGCAGTTGACGCGGCTCTTTACTGCCCATCCCGGTCCCTCATACCCTCCCTCCTCTGCACTTCCTCATTTATCTTTATCTAGAGGGGGTTCAAGTGGTGACAGATCCAGTGGTAGTCTGTTTGTTTACCCTCATATGCAGACAATCATTCTGTGTTAAGTGGCCCGTCTGCTTTGAGATGGATTGTTGTTTACATGTGTTCAATTATAGGAGGTGTCTAAATGGTGACTTATTGAGGGAGATACTAAGAAAGATGGGCAGTGATTGTCAGTCCTTGATATCCTCCATCAATGTTTGTTCTCATCATCAAACTGGAGCAAATATTGTCAAGCTTTTCATTTCTAGCCAGTGTGTTTGCCAAAGGATTTTGCAAAAGGCTGTTCAAATAATAAGTCCTTTGCCACAGCACCTTGTATTATATAAACACGTCATGAAGGGGTGAAAGTTGCTGTCAAAACTGTTGGCACAGGAGAGCTGTGCACATTCCTCAATCAAAATTCCTACACGTGTAAGCAGCTGTGCCAGGGTCTTCGTGTCCCAGAAGCTTATTTTCTAGGAGCCATCCAAGCGCCACCTCATATTCAAATAGGCTGACATGTAAAAGGAGTCGGATGGATAAGGGTGGGAGGGCTGTGGGTGGAGATGACTTGATTGATGGGCCAATGGCACGCAGCGGCAGCTGAGTTTATGAGCCAGAGCAAATCTGAATATTGAGAACACGTCACACTGGACATATTAAGAATTATTTCACAATGCATTATGTTGGAGATCTGTCACGCAAAAAAGATGAGCAAGTCCCCCCTTGCAGCTGAAATTACACCCTGCGGTGCAGTGAGGGGTAGCTCCCACTCTGTCGATTCTCTGTGGACGACTCTGACACGGAGGCGGGGGCCACTGACCAGGAGCCTGCTCACTTATTCAGAGTTAGTAACTGCCAAAATGAATGATAAAAAAAAAAAAAAAACATCACTATGTATCAATTCCACTGTCACTGCATCTCCAGTTTGGACTCTATTATTTTTGCATGCATTTCTTTCCACCATGAAGATAAATTTTGAACTTTAGTTACCGATGGTTCTCCACAGTAGGTCAAAAACATAAAAAGTACATGTTAAGACACTACACAAGTGCACTATGAAAATAACTATCTAAACTAAAGTGGGGGGGCTGCTATTTTTAAAGAATTTACACTCCCTTATGTTGTTTACTGCTACATGGTTTGGCCTGTAAGCATGTCAGCCCAGGTCCATCCTTGGGCTGGCATACCTATAGGCCAAATATAGACCAGATAAGGCAGTTTTACTCTTGGAAATGACATGGTGCTAACAAATGACCACCACCTGGGCCTACTAGATTGGGATTGTCCTCCTTGGCCCTGTGCTGCTGCTAATTTTAGCTTTCTAAGTAACACATGAGCATTTTGTGACCTTCAAGGAATCTTCATCTGGTTACAAGGGGTCTTTCTGGAGTGCTGTAATGTGACTGATATGTAGTACACGTGATTAACCCAGAACTTTGTTTGTTTATCTCATTAAGAGTTGTGAATTTGCTTTCTAGCTTGTCATTTTGACAAGAAAACTAATCAAAAGATTGTGTGTTCTTCGTGTGTAGTCAGTACTGTGTGTGTGTGTGTGTGTGTGTGTTACTTTGTTTTTTTCTTACCTTGTTGTGGTGCATGGATTCAGCATCATGGCATGTGCTGTAATAACTTCAAGGTATTAATCTGATATTCATTCAGATGTGAGCCATGTTCCTCCAAATGGTGGAGGAAACAAATCATTGGCCCTTTAATAATAATCAATGCCTGAGCCCCGACCCACCACCACCCCCAACCCTGTGCATCATCTGGTGAGCTGTTTGTGTGTGTGTGTGTGCGGTATACTGTGTGGTGTTTCTAAGTGTACTCTGTAAGCCTGTTTTTTTTTTGTTTTTTTTTCCTCTAGGGGTCTCTTTGACTGACCCCCCCTCCAACCCCTCTTTCTCTGTGGACAGCCAACTAAGAACCAAACAACATATCAAAGACTGGGGGGGGGGCACAGTCAGGCCACTGGGTTTCTGGCAAAATCATCTCAATAAATAAATATCACAAGACACCGCTGGAGGGAAAAGCTTTGATGTGGGGGGGGGGGGGGGGGGGGGGGTTAGTCCCCTTTCTCCTTTTTCCCTTCCCCCCTTTTCCACCCACTCCTCCCCTGTTGTTTTCCCTCACAACCAACCCCCCACCCCTTTTTCTC
>JBAMYA010000011.1:5206788-5252820 GCA_037176975.1 Arrhamphus sclerolepis
CCCCCCCCCCCCCCCCCCCCCCCCCCCCCCCCCCCCCCCCCCCCCCTCCCCCCCCCCCCCCCCCCCCCCCCCTCCCCTTCCTTTGAGCCCCATTCTCTCTTTTCTCTCTCACTCTTTTGCAACCACTTCTCCTCTGGTGTCTTCCCTCACCACCAAAACCTCACCACTTGCTCTGACAAAATGGTTCATGTGTGCCCCTCTATACACAACTCAACAGCAACCAAACATTCAGGGGCTTGCAGTTTTCCTCTCTGAGGAGGTGCGAGTTGGAGAAGAACAGCTTTGTTATCAATAGATGAAGGGTGCTGGACTGGTTAGGAGCACTTGGCACCATTAGAGTTCAAGAAAACCTTTTATTTTCTCCCTTCAGTCTTGAGATGCTCAGGTGAAAAGCAAGTTTACACTTTGAAAAGATGTCTCAGCTCAGTTTTCATTGTGTTCAGGAGAGCATCATTAGCTAGAGATACCCTGTCAGTCATTGTACTGAATGTTTACGATACAATGTGAACAATGCAGCGTTCAGTCAGTGCTCATGTAAATGAAAACAATATTAAAAAAGAAATTACACAGCTCTCTCTTGATAACCACAAAACTTCAAAGCTTCTCCTTTTTACAGTCTATAAAGGATTTGATCAATTTCATTTTAGTCAAGATCCATTTAAATGCAATCTGTCTTATATTTAATACTGCTTAAATTCTTTACTCCTGAAAAAGATAACAGCTGAAGAAAAGGTCCTGATTCGAGTATCCTAAGTTTGTTCAAGTCAACTAAATTGCAATACTTCAGCCAACGGTTGCCTCAGTCTGTCACTAGACAGAGATACTTTTTTAGTGACCCTAAGGGGATGAATCCCAGTGTCTACTTCATGGAGAAGAAGCACACACACTGGACACTGTGAGCTATTATCCTTTTCCTTTGCAGAACTGTCCCATGCGTCTGTCTGCAAACACTGAACTTGAGCATTGAGAATTTAAAACAGCTGACTACTCTAAAACAGTTCTGCTGCACTTTCCAGCAGAAGAGAAAATATATATATGATGTCAAACGCAATCTTCAGCGAATAGCCAAACTCAAAGCAAACAGCAGCATTGTCACATTGTTTTTTTCTTTCTTTCAGTCTTCTCTTTTCATTTTTTGTAGCTGTAATCAAAATACAGCAGTATATCTGTATATTCAAGGTCAGCATAAATCTCTAGTGTATCATAGGGATTATACATTTATGGAGGATTGGGTCTCATCTACCTATCTATAAGTTGAGGACTTGGATAGCCCTCACAGCACCTCATAGCCCCAGGTTCAGACACCTAATGGCCAAAGAACCCAACTTGTCCCTGGAAACTTTGCAGCACAAATGAAGCAGCTGCTAATAGATGGGACCAACCCGAGGCTGGATAGGTGATTGTGGAGGATCCCCAGAAGAGAGGGATTCCATCCAGCTACCACATAAAAATCTGCCTTTACACAACAGCTCCCTCTGGGCATCATAGTGACCATGATAAGTTGCTCCACACATAAACAAACAGTTGCTCAAGACAGTACGATACAGACAAACAAACCTCTGCTCTGTCTTGATTGATTACCATAAAACCTACGACTCCACACTGCACATATAGATACTGGAGAGCTTGGTATTGCGTAATATCAGAAGGACATTTAGAGCCTTCTGCAGAAAGTCAATGAGACTTTTAAAGACCACTATGCCAGGAACAAAAGTTGCCATCACTTACAGTTTATATCAAGGGAATGCTCTGGCCCTACACCTTCTGGTAGTGGTCTGAACCCCTTCAGATGCAAAGTGAAGCAATCATCAGCCATCTCCTCTGCATGGGTGGCATTAAGCTCAGTATTCCAACTCACTGATCCACATCACTGAAAGATATTGCAGCAATATCAGAATCCCATTTCAGCATGAATGCGCTCAAATGCAAATAGAGTTAAAATGATAGCAGCTGAAGGATTCAAACTACCAGAAGACAACTTATTGGATGTTCAGAACAGCTGGGGATCCCACAAGCAAATGGAAAAGGCTGTAAGGACGTCAGCCACAAGAGGAAAACATGTCACAACATCATATATGGTTATTGACATAATTCATCTCAATCCAAATTAACTTTTGGTGGAGTACTTGAGAGGCTGTTACTATCAGACGTAATAATAACAACACAAAGCTCTGTGCAATTTGATATCCACAATGGAAAAATGATGATTAGCAATTAAGGTAGGGATAGATTTGCAAAGCTTTTTAATTATGTCCACCAAATGTAGCATTTCACAAACATGGCACTTGCTTGAATATTATCATAATAATTAAGTGCACAAAAAAAAAATCTAAAGGATTTTATATTAAAAAAATCGACTGCAATCATAATCCAAAAAATTTAAGTTGAAGGCAAGTGGATTTCTTTTCTTGGTTCTCATAAAATAAAAAAGCTTATCTTAAAGGCTTTTTCACTTCTAAATGACACTTTCTGCTGTTTTCAAGAGCAAGAAAAGAATCCAGCTGCCTTCTATTTAAGCTCTTGGATTCTCACAACATGGATGACTGAGACTCTATACCAACAGTCAGATTATATTGTGCCTGTAGGCACAATGTTTGGTAGGAAACATTGGTTAAAAAACGGGTTGTCGGGTCGGTCTGCTAAATGACAACTTTCATGGTTTTCATCTTATGGTGCAGTGAGTAAAAGACCACATGGCAGCATAACAGCATGATAGAAAATTGGTGGAGGGGGTGAGTGTGAATTGCCTAGAGGGTGAAATGTAGGTACATTAAGCTGAGAAATTGGTCAATAATGCTTTCCTCTTACTGTTGAGAGGCAACTGAGGGGAACGTAGATTTGAGTGTTTGTGTGTATGCTCTGTTACAAAGAACACTATAGGGGTTAAACTGTGTGCCTCTAGGGAGCATGTTATTGACTGTTGACCAGACCAAATTAATTTTCAACAAGCCTCTTCTGGGGAACAATGGAGATGGATTACTATTGTAAAGGGAGGGCTTTGTGTGCATTAAGTGGATGACTGACCTCCATCTCAGCTGAACTACGGTGTTCTGCTTGTATTATTGTTACATTTTCAGCAGCTAATATGTGTATGCACATCCATTTCAGCTTGTAACATAAAGGTATGTTGACAGAAGAGCTTCTTTGCACCCAAATTCTTTTATGGTTGACGCTGAGCGCAGTCATTATTTCCAAAGTCTTACCTCATATGGGTTTAAAGTGTGCCTGTGTAGTTGATGTGCCTCGGCTGAGGAAGTCAAGCAGCTGAGTTAAACAAGAGGCCTCATTGTTAATTTGAGCATCCTAGCTTATTAGTTTGGTTTTGATCTATCAGAAGCGGGTGGGTGTCATCCCATCTCTCGTTTTCTCTCTCCCACTTTGAATGGTACAAGTGACAAAAGGCCTCCCACACACAGTAGCTGGCACAGTGTGATCACTGCATGCTGAGACACAGGGAGGTGTCAGCACTAATCTCCTTTAAAATGGCTCTCTTGTCTTACATCCCATGCTCACAGCATTGCCTCAACACTGTAATTGTGCCTACTCCATGAGACTTCCCGTCCCACTTTTATGCCACTTTTGTTTCATACAGTTGAGCTTGCGCAACTGAAGTTACGATACATTGCACTTGACTGAGGAGTTGAAATTCAGTGAAATGTTTTACCTGCTTTTCTCATCCACATCAGCATGCCTTCTGCTTTTTAATCTCTCAGAACTAAATGTAGTAATGTGAAATAATATGCAGTACAAAACAAAATCTGCTTCCAGTGTCAGCCTTGGGATGAAACAAACTTCTTAGGTGTGACATAAAGCAAAGTGATTGAGACTGTTGAATTTCTCTGGGGCGCAGAAATGCTAATTGGTGACAACCCCAGGTTTATTTTCTGTATCCTTCTGGTAAAATTGGTGCAGAATTTAAGGTTTTATTTTAGGGCCTACCCAAGTTTTTCTTTGGAGAGTGAAAAGAAAAAGAGACTGCCCCACTTCTAATTGACTCCTTCAATATTTTCTATTCAGGTTTCATTCATTCTTCAGTGCTTGAGTTTTAGATTTTCCATAAATATGCAAGCATAAATATGACATAAACAAAATAATAATTTTTACTTAAGTGCCCCAGACGAAGCACAACAGGTGAATCATGACACTGCCACCACCATGTTTCACTGATGGGTTTTTAGGTTCTTCTTATGCTGGAAGGAAGTTCCTTCCTTTCTCCAAACATAATAAATTTCTATTTGGATCTCATCTATAATTCTGGGCTGCTCACATCATTGCAAGAAATCTTTATTTTAGGAATAGATGGGCATCAGTCTGTCCAAATCTGTCAGCTTTTCCAGGCAGGTGATTTTTTTTTTTGTACTTCTTGGGAAGATTCTTTGTTCAAGCCATGACACACTTCCAGAAACGTGTGGTGATCTTATCAACACCTATTTTTAAAAACAACAGCACATTGTACTAATTTCAAATTAACTTGTAAATCTAGAGGTTTATGTACTGGTACCTCTCATATCAGATCAATTCCTGCAATGACTTCAAGGCCAAAATCATATATTTGTTTTGGATATTCTTATCCCAGAGAAAATGTGCTTAAATTTTAAGGAATATTGATGCAGAACTACTATATTATCAGGGAACCATTAAAATACCAGTATATGGTAGCATCTTCTAATATGAACAACGACTTTCTTTGAAGAGCATAGTATTGCAAATAATCTCGAAAGCAGACGGATTATTCATTTCAGTATTATGAAGATAAAAATAAAAATCTGATTTCAGTTCAGCTTTATGTACGATGGTACTATGGTTGTTGTCAAGCCAGACAAATATGCTGTGACTGTTATTGTAACTCACAAATTCAGCCTTGTGGACGGAGGAAAGGAAATTCTCTACATTGACATGGGCCTTTGTGTTTTTCCACAGAATAGGTCACAGTCAGTTCAATAATGCTACCCCTCTTGAAGGAAGCAGAAACTGTGATGAAGAATAGAATGGAAGCCACTCCATTAATTCAAGATTACACGAGAAAGATGAGCCACATGGCATTTGTTTCTCTGGAATGTTCTGTTCCAAATCCCCAAGTAGCAAGCTTCGCCGTATTGCTTTAGTATGAGAGAAGATCCACAGCTGAGGTAGCTTTCCCAAGGTCACTGCCTGTTATGATGAGGAGCAGAGCAGCCTTGATGCATCTGGACTTCATTAACTGAGGCTGGAAAAAGCTCCCTATCATTCTTGCTATCTGCTGAGGGAGATATAAGACAGTCACAGAATGCAACTTAGCAGGAGGAGTCTTCCATCTTTTCCCATGTTTTGGGGTTTGCCTCCTATCCTCCTCTCTTTTTCCCTTTTGTTATTCCAATAACTTCATCTTTATCTCTTCATCTGCCTCTGAAGTGCTGCATGTTTATGTTAAATCTATGTTTGGTATACTTGTCAAGACTGAGGTGAAGACTGAAGCACTCATCAGTACTTTCACTTCAAGTCTGCCTCACTTGGATGATTCCCCCTGTTTCCCCTTTCCACTTTTTTTTTGAGAAAGTTTCTTCTTCCTTTCCCATGCCTCGTTGTTGCCCCTGAAAAGTCAGAACTCTCCCTGTCTTGCCCCCAGGACAGAAAGCACCTATCCACATGCCTTGTAGGCTCGCCAGGAGCTCAGCTCCTCTGAACTGACTGATTGCCACTCAAAAAAAAAAAAAAAAAAAACCTCCCACAGTGTTGTGATTCTGCCATTTGCTGCCACACATGCAAACATGAACCCCATCATAGAAGCATATTCCTCAAACCCTAAGTAACGCAGCTCATACTCTAAAATCTCCTCTGCTCGTCTTATCATCCCCCATTTCTCAGATTTCTCTCTATTTGCCCATTGCATATTTTGCAGATGAAATCAAACAGATTAATTTTCACTGCGAATCAGGAGCAGCACACTGGACCTTGAAGACGAGGAAAAATCAATGCAGCCTTAAGTGGAAGCTCAAGATCAATGTGCGGATTTCTATTAACTATAGGTTCTTCATTACAACAAATGAATCTGTCTTTCTCTTTTGTGTTGTCACATATGTACGTGAAAAGTCCACTTCACCACGAAGCTGTTGATGCTATAGTTGTTCACATCAGCGTGGGACACAAGTAGAGTGACCTCAGGTCCTTTGGTATTGAAATATAAAAGGTGAAGGCTCAGCATTTGTGCTACTTCATGTCTTTCATTTTCAATAAACAAATATACGGTAACAAGATGCACTTTTACAGCAGCAAACATCCCCCACCAGGGTCGTTAGTTTTAAATTTTACAATTTATTTGTCAAAATTCGACATGTTCAAAAAGGTGTATGCATTTTTTGTAAACAGTAAGTTTTGTGTCACTTTGTATCTCGATAGGCTGTAATTTCTTCAACCAGAAAGGACAGCTCTTTTTCCCATGAATGACACAATGAACCATATTTCTGTCTTCATTTGATTTGTCATTCCTAGACCTTGTACTATATCAAGAAACAACAGTGATCCATCATTGATATCTGGCAGCTAAAGTTGCATCACCTTGAGAGTTCCAAAGGTGAAAAACAGTATAGCACAACTGGGTGTTTTTTTTTTTCTTCTAATTTCTTTATTTATTTCTGTTTCCCTCTAGTGAGATGTCACTTCAAAAACAACCCGACCAAGGAATGTTATTATGCTGAGGGAATGTCAGCCAGTTACAATAGGCTGCTTAATGAGGTAGTGTGGCAAACTTTCAGGCAGGCCATAATATGAATTATTTGTCATTGGCTCTGTGTGTGTATGTGTGTGTCTTTGGAAAGGGTCCAGTGTAAAGCGGGATGAAGGCAGGCCTTGATGGAGAGATGTGGCACTAGCCTGGGGGCTCGCTCCACTGTGAGGATAGTTAGCTTACTGCACACCGCCATCATTAGGGACTAGGGCGCTTGTGCTGGGAAGGTGAAACACAAGCCTACATACAGGCAGTAACAAACACATGCAACACCTGTAAATATGCTACAGCTCTTCTTTGCTGTTCTGTCTGCCTTGGTCTCAGGGTGTTTCTGGTCTATTATCACTGAAACTACAGTCCCTGTATGAGGGACTCTAGATGAAATTTTGATTGTAGAAATATAGACACATAACATTAACGTGTTTGTCAGCAAACTTTACAAGTGAATGGTTAAGATGATTCATGTCTGAAGTCCAGCTCAGGCCCAAAGTTTAAGGAGCGAGTGTGCTTTTTTTTTTTTTTTTTTTTTTTTTTTTGGAAACTTTGTTTTGTTGTTCTCTAAAGTTTTGCAGTCTAATCTTGATATCAACATCTGGGCAAGATCCCGATTGACAGACAACAATTCAAACTTCCAGTGAGTTTATCACAGTTTGTGATTTTTCTGCTTTCCCATTTCCTTTTTGAGAACTGACGGCAAGTTCTCGACATGGTAAAGGTCTGGGCAGTTTCCTGGCCAGATTCAAAACCTCAATGTGATAGATCTTTGGGTCACTTTGCTATTGCTTTTTCCTTGTGACATGGTGTTCCATCATCCAGCAAAATGCGTGTCGAGTTTTCTCCAATCATAACCTCTCCCAGTGGTTTGGAAAATTTGGACGGGATGAAAGATATAAGAAAAGGAACCGTAGAATTTTATCCGAAAAAAACATTGCAGTGACTAAAGTATGTCCCAAGATGTCTTCCTGGAGCTTCTACCAACAATCCAGGAGCAATCTGATGATGGTTGTGCAAATCTCAGCTCTTCACAATGAACACTTCAACTTGTGTGTCATCTGTCCAAAAAAAAACAAAAACATCATTTTCTCAGTAGTGGTATAGATAACTAAGGTGATCTTTGGCAACTTGAATATTTTTATTCCAGCCACAGCTGTTATATGAGCTGATTTTTTCGTTTTTTGTTTTACCTGACTGTGAATTCTGAAATCTACCTTCAGAGTGGTCTTGGCTGGGCTCAAACCTCCAGTGAGGTTGGCCCTACTGATGGACTGATGGATGCCTGAGCACTTTAAGATTACTTTGTAAATTACTGAGTCAAATTTGCTGCTGTTTCAGCAGTTACTGGATCATGGTTCATTTACAGTTTCCTACAACGCTGTGAATGTTAATTGGGTGTGTTCGTGAAAAAGACAATAAATTCTAACTGTTATCAGAGTAAGCATGCTGTGTTTGTCTTTTAATAAGACTCAGATAAAGTCAAAAACAGAAGAAGAAAGCCAATTCTTTCCAAAGGGCTCACATACTTTTCAGAGTCAGTGTAGTCCTCTAAAAAAAATAATTGTGCTCCTGATTGTATAACATTTTCTTTTGTGTGGTTGCACGTATGAGACTCAGGAAAAGAATGAAATAAGATGAAAAAGGAGAAGAATGTCTTGCTTTCATGTGTGTGTTTTACTTCTTCAGGGTCATAACAAACATGTGGTATGATTCTTTCAAAAGCAGCTCTGGAAAAAAGAAAAACTTTGTTGGATATGTGTAAAAAAAATGGAGTGTGGCTTTACTGTGTTCACATTCTGTAGTAACTTTATTTGTATAACGCTTTTCACAGACAGGTGTCACAAAGTGCTTCACATTATAAACATAAAATACAGATAAAATCAAGTAAAACAATAGATAAATAAACAGAATATGTAAGTATACCATGTAGTCTAAAAAGCCTGTCTAAACAGCAGAGTTTTAAGTTCCTTTTTTAAAAGTGTCCACAGAGTCCAAGGAACGAATGGACAGAGGGAGCTCATTCCAGAGGCGAGGCGCCACAGCTTTAAAAGACCTGTCTCCTCTGGTTTTATAGCAGGTCCGAGGAACTGTCTGTCAGATGGTTTCAAACTCGTCATTTAGACTACTTTTCACACTCAATTTTACCTTTTTCTTTTTCAAATTTCTAGTAGTGGTGTCGTGGTGGTGCAACACCATTTTGTCTGAATAATGAAGATCCTGCTCTTTTTTGATTTAAAATCATCATTATCATTATTATTATTGTTATTATTATCATTATGACCCCCTACATTGCCCTCTTTTCTCCCTTTACTTACTCCGTAGACTGCTAACTTGGAATATCCTCAGAATCATTCACCTTTTGTAGTTTTTCCTACAATAGTGCTAAAATCAATAGACCACAGTTTATTCTTAACACATAACTTAAATCTTATTTGTAGGTATATAGTTAGGAACAGCGCAAAGAGGGCACTGACTTGGTATTGCAATTTCCAAACAATTACTCAAGTGCTTTTTCAACCAATGAATTTTGATGGCTGTGTTCAATACAGGCTCCTTGAGAGAACAGCATACCAAAGTACATAAGGAGTGAATGAAAGGTTTGCTCCTCCCTGATGAGGGTCACAACAGGACTACAATTCATTGGAATTGGTTTCAATATGTTCTTTTGAACTAACTATGCAATTCAGGCTTTTTAATTTTTTTTTTCTTTCTTTTTTTTTATCCTTCAAGAGCATTACAAGAACTCTTTTCACAAACGGCAGCCGCCCCAAGCTAAAAAGCACCTTTGGAAAAAAAACACGTCAGAACAGTGAAACTGAACGATGCCCCTCGAATACTTTTTCTTTTAAAGTCACATAGAAAGCTAATTGAGATGGAAAGATGAACATTATGAAGGATAATGTGAATCTGGAAATGAGAAACTGTAGGCGTGGCATTTTCTTCCTCAGCATAAGAGGTTGTAGTTGTTTGTGTGATGCTGACAGTCTGCAAGCCTACCACCATGATCTGTGGCAGGGGTATGCTTTTTTTTTTTTTTCTAATAGCATCCAATCTGGATCTTTTGTACCTTGTTTTTTGTAACCCAGGGGACATATTTAAGCTTTTGCAATGTTTTTCTGATTTGTATGCTTGCATGCAGGAATGGCCTTCAACATTGTTCCTCTATTCCACATTGACATCAAAACATTTCGTTTCTCAGGTTTACAATGCTGCTTCTCCTTGTTCTCTAGATGTAACAAAGCTGCCAGAGACACTTCAACTTTATACACTTAAGTGTCAGTTCAAAGTTCAAGGATATATCCATCGTAATTACATTAAGTGTGCATCCTGTTTACAAAGGGATCAAAGGGAACACAATTGCATTTGCTTTAATACAGCTGAACCACTGGTTTCTGTTCTTCTTTTCATGAATTCATCACTGTGGCCATGCAAAGGAACTACATGCGTGCAGTAATCGAGCTACAGATTCAGATTTTTTTTTGCATTGTTTGTTTAGCGGCTTTGACCCGAGCAAATTTCAGATGAATCAGAAATCGTTGCTGCTCTTGGTGTAAGAAGAGAATCCATACTTCATTGTACTGAGGCGTGAGTATGCTGTTGATTCATTACAGATTTCTCACCGTATAAACTCGCTCTCAAAAGAAATGGTTAAAGATTCATAATAAAGCCACATGGAAAAATTAAATCATTGCTATAAAAATATCTGCCAATCTCTTTATGAAAGACAGACTGGAGCGCTGAATGCATTGGGGGCAATCTTTATTTTAGCCATATTTTTAATAAACATTCAGCAGGGCTAAAAAGTATTTAGTCAGCCACCAATTGTGCAAGTTCTCCCACTTAAAAGATGAGAGAGGCCTATAATTTTCATCATAGGTATACCTCAACTACGAGAGACAAGATGAGAGAAAAAAATCCAGAAAAATCACATTGTTTGATTTTTAAAGAATTTATTTGCAAACCATGGTGGAAAATAATGGTCACCTACAAGCAAGAAGTTACAGGTCTCACAGACTTGTAACTTCTTCTGCAAGAGGCTCCTCTGTCCTCCACACGTTACCTGTATTAATGGCACCTGTTTGAACTGGTTACCAGTATAAAAGACACCTGTCCACAACCTGAAACAGTCACTCTCCAATCTCCACTATGACCAAGACCAAAAAGCTGTCAAAGGACACCAGAAACAAAATTGTAGACCTGCACCAGGCTGGGGAGACTTATTTTTCACCATGGTTTGCAAATCAATTCTTTAAAAATCATGATTTTATTTTATTCTTTTTCTCATTTTGTCTCTTAGTTTATGTATACCTGTGATGAAAATTACACGCCTCTCATCTTTTTAAGTGGGAGAACTTGCACAATTAGTGGCTGACTAAATGCTTTTTTGCCCCACTGTACATACGCAGTACAAGCGACTTGGTCATCAAAGAAAGGGCTCACCCACAAATCGTTCAGTCTTCAGCTCCTGTGATTCCATTAGTCGGAATCTTGACACCTGACTTCAACACAGACGGGAGCAAGGGAATGAAGAAATTCCCTGTGGGGGTTAAAGAAGCTTCACTATATTGATAATTTCAAAATGTGTACTTACATAAGACCCAGTTATGGCTGAATGTATTCCTACACTGCAGACAACTTTGTCAAGTGTCAGTGAATGGAGCACATTAGCTCTCACCTTCCCAGTTTGGCTCTGTAGTCTTGTCGTCTTCCCTCACACTCATACTGTTCTTTAATCCCCACTATTTTGAGAAATGCACACAGTGGAGTCTTATCCGGCTTCTTTTTTGACACCTGACACTGACATTGAAAGGTGCAGCTGGAAAAGAGACGTTATCAGAGTCAGATGTTCTGCACACATACAGTGTATTTACAATCGTATTTAGCCTCTGATAATGCTGAATGCATCCATAGGTGTGTTTGCATTGCTTTGTCTAAATGTTTAACACATTTTTTAAAAATGTTTAAAGTATGAAACATAATGTTCTTCATAATTCAGATTTGGATGATGCATGGTAGTTTATGTAAGTAACATAAGGTAAACTATTGTTCTGGTAATATAAAGAAAAAAATGGAAAATAAAGAATTTATCTTGCAGAAATGACATATCCTTGTTTTAATTTCAGACAAATATACAAATATATATAATGCATTTCTTCAGGGTCATCCATATTTTCTTTTTATTTTCAATTTTCAATAATATAATACAATGCAATATGTTTTTGGTTTTTCTTATAAAATACCAACGCTTTCTGAGTTGAAACTGAGATCTTGGAGAACATTTTAGACTTGACTTGAACCATATCACAGCACGTATTCTTCTCTTTTAAGAAACTTTAAGAATGACTGGGCTCTGTGACTTTGCTGCTTTTGACACTGTATAATGTACTTATCCTGTTGGCACCTGGTACATTGTGAAAGCATACAAGACACTCCTTTTGTTGAAATCACATTTAATAAGAAAAAAGTTTCAGTTTCCACCCTGAATGGCAGTGTCCTGCAGGGATTCTCGGCCCTGTTCCTTAAGAACGATGGTCTATAGTATATGCTGCCTTCATGGCCTCTCTTTAGAAATGACAGCAAAGAAAGAAAAAAAATGGGTGTGTCGAAAAAAGAAGTGCAGACTATTTGCTTTTACTGCTTAGATGATGTCCACTTTAGCACAACTGCCATGCTGCTAAGGAGAGCTAAAAAAACAACAACAAAAAAAATAGAATAAAAAGTAAAAAAGTTGAATCTCCTGAAAACGTCAATGACGACTAAACTGAGGTTGGTCGGTTAGTTCAGGCTGGATTAAATCATCCCTTTCTTTTAAAGATCTGCAGGTAACTAGAGGTACCTCAACACAATGAAATTACTGCAATTCACTTCAGGGCTTTGTTGGTTCTGGTTCGGACTGTTGCAATTCACATTTAAAGCAGAGCAAATGACTTGTTCACTTTGAATTATCAATTTCAATTTCATTTGAAGGAATATTTGTCTACTTCTACAAGGGCAGTCTAGCTGCTGCTGTGTCCTGCGTCTGCTGCAAGCAAAAAACAGACAAAATAAGTTGCTGGTCCTGTCCCAGTCAGGCAAGCACATATTGCTTATGGTACCATGTCACATGTGATTAATGATGAAGCAAGCTCACAGAGCTACAGTGGACATCATGGCAGAGACAACTAAGATGAGAATCAGCAACTTCCACTGCCTATAGTCACCCAAAGCATAAAATGCAATAAAAATGCAAAGGTTCCTCTGTGCTGCTTGAAACTCCGGGTAACTGTACGGGTACGGGTACGGTTACGTTGACAAGTGTGATTGTGACATAATTTTCATTATCAGATCTGTGGTGAAACTGTGAACAAACCAAAGTGGAAGGTGGTGAACTGACGTTACTACTGTCACAAGTGGTTATTTGGAGCTACAGAGTGAATTTTCCACAAGAAGCCCTCAGAGATTGAGGATGCTTCTGAGTACAATTTATGTTAGTAGGGTCCAGAAAGGTGAGCTGCTGGCTAACAGACAGCTATGGCTAGTTAACGGAAGAACGCTGTTGCTTCTGTCACTCTGGTAGACGTAGTTGTTGTTTCTGTTGTGAACGACACAAAAGACAATTAGAAATCCTATTTGAAAAACCGTTCAGAGTGAGATGCATCCATGAAATTCCAGGTGGGATCACCTCTGAAGCCACTTTGTTTGAGTCCTGTTTGGGGAAAAAAAATGCACTGGGCTGGAAGTATGAAAGTATGAAAATGGCCTCAGTGAAACCACTTTACACACTGTTCATTTGAGAATAGCTGTTAAGGTTTGACAAGTGTCTTATCAGTCTTTTTGCCCCAATTTGATTTACTGTTATTATTTCTTTGACCAGTCAAAAATGAATTTAATCAGGCCTGATGCTCTTAGTGTTTAAAACAAACAGGGGTGCTTTGTAGTTTCATCCTTCAGTACAAGTCTAAAAACTGATTACCTCTTCAAATCAGATGTTTTAATGTTTGGTTTGCCGTGTCGTAACTCCAGGTATTACTTCTACATGACAAATAAGGGTTTGTTTACTCATTTCATTTAGTGTAACGCTTTTTTTGTTTTTTTTAAAAAAGACACTTGGTTGTTCTACCTCTTGCTGCTTTGCCTCCATTCTCCTCCACCACAGAGCGTAGCTCCTTTTTCTTCTTCCTTCCCGCTGCCATTGTCAGGCAAAAGTAGCACCGTGTTACATTCTGTCTATATATGGTGCAAAAAAGGAGGATGAGATGCAGCTCTGAAGTATTTTAGAAAACCGACTGATCATTGATGGATATGTTTCACACATTCCCTTTCATTAGTGGAAAATCAACTTTCATCTCCCGGCAATTCATCACTTCAGGGTACATCTACAAAGAAGTCTTGCAGAAATAGATAGACAAAAAATATTTTGACAGATATTGGTAATTGTTTGAGTCCTTCGGCGTGAAATGACTCGTGCAATAAACTTATGTCTTCATGTTCAATTAGGCAGTAAACACTGAACTGCTATGCATTTTGATTATAATTATAAGCTATTTCTACTGTAAGAAAAGGCTCATCAGTGTAAATAATGTCTGAGAATATGCCTAAATGTATCTCCCCCAGCATATTCATATTTTAGGGGAGGGGGGGTGTCTTTATGATGTGTGAGTGAGTGTAGATGTGGAACTTCAACAGGTGAAGGATTTTAGTTTTCATCTCTGAAACGTAAAGAAAACATAGAATACTGCCGAGCAAATTCAGTCTATTTTATTTTTATTTTTAAAAAATGCGCTCCCTAAAAAAAATTGTTATGTGCAGAATTCATGAAAGGGCCCCATGCACAACAGAACTTTTTAAAGATCAACTCTACAAAGAGATCGGCTTTCCCCCTAAAAATATAAATACAGGTCTGAGTAATAAATCTAACAAGGCTGAACAAACATCCCAGAGGATTTTTTTCTTTTTTTGCTTTCTAGTCAAGTTATTATTAAAACAACAATTTTCACAAAACCGTGGTGAAATATTTCCCTAGAAATATTCACACCCGCACAATAGGTGGACCGTTCGTTAACGGGACCGAAGCTAAATAAGAGTAGCTGAAGATGCTGACGGCAAACCGACTTTCAGAATAAAAGGCAAACACAGATGCGCACATACTAAGTTGCTTTTATTAATACAGAACTGCATGCTACAGAGACTGTACAGCATAAACATTTATTCATTACAAAAACATGGTTTTAGAACCATTTAAAATAACAGGAAAAAACAAACAAACAAAAAGATAAGAGCATAAAATAGAACAGGAACATCACAGCCGTTAAGGAAACATTCAAACTATTTATCATTAGCATCTTAATAAACCAGAGAAGAAATCGACAGATTACAGTCGTGTCATGTCAACTACAATGGCACCGAGTGGATGATTCTCTTGTAGCTTTTTTACAGCCTCTTGCAACATCAACATGCCTATTTTTTCTATCTACCTATATGTAGTAGTGTACTTAAAAGTGGCAGTTTGTGTATTTTTTTGTATTTAATAGTTTTTTTATGAACCTCCTAATATACATAATTTGGCCCTCGTGGGTTTATACAGTATGATGTCCGTCTTTTTATTAAGTTTAATTTTTATTTGACAATTTGCTACCAAACACATTTGTTATAGCAACATTTATACTACATACATAGCAATCTATGTAACGTCACAGCAAAGAATGGTATCAAAATAAAATAAAAACAAACGACAACAAAAACAAACAAACAAACAAAAAAAAAAAGATCCCTACAGCATGTTTTTTGTGTTTTTTTGTGTTTTTTTTTTTTTGTTGGGGGGAGGGAGGGAGAGGAAGGGGCAGAGAAAATTATCACAAAATTTGGCACGGAAAATCTGTACACGAATCTACAGTCAGAGATGTGACTGCGCAATAAAAAAAGAAGGGCTTTAGACACTTTTTTTTTTTTTTCCAACCACTGAACCCGCGGCACCCACCGTCTCGTTTCAAGTTTTTGTTTCCTCTTTTTCGTAAAATGGCTTATAGATGCATTTTGTGAAGCTGTCAGTACTTCTGTTCATGAGATCTACACAGTACACTGAGTGGAATCCAGGTTTTCAGGGAGGGAAAAAAAAAAAATTTAAAAAAAAAATTTATTAACAAAAAAATTTGCCTTTTAAAACCTCCTTGTAAAAATGGATCATTCATATAGTTGCTTACCTTAAGAAAAAATATTTGTACAATGTATCAAGGAAAGAAAAAACAAAACAAAAACAAAAAAAAGGTCAAAAAGAGACACATACAAGATACAACAAGCAATCTCTAAAGCAATAAATACTACTGGTCCTAGCGTTGTGACATTTTTGAATAACCCTCGAACCCTCCCGCCCGACCCCCCCCATTTCCACCCAAAACCTGCTGACTCCACCCCGAAGATAAACGACAAAGAAAAGAAGAGACAACGCAGTGGAAGAATGCATATTTAACACAGTAATCCCCCCCCTCCCGATATTCTGTACATTTAAACAATAACAAGTAACATCACAATTAAAGTTGTTCCTCAGAGAGGTGTCACTGCTAGCCTCATGCCCTCCAAGAGTTTGAACAGATGTCGAATGATTGGTTCGCAAGCTCGTATTTAATACAAATAAAGAAGGAGAACCAACTCTTTCAAGAAAAAGGCTCATTGAATAATCTTGCCTACCTTTTTATATCCGTCTTTTACACATTTTGAAGTTGAACTAGATAATTTTTCAGTTTGCACTGTTGAACACTACAAAAAAGACAAAACAAAATTCATAAAAATTTTGGCAGATTCACAAAGCTATACTACAGCTCATTGTATCATTTCTTTATAATAATTAGAATTTTTTTTTTTTTGATAATGAGGGGTCAAATATTGACCAATGAACTTTAGTAAAACAAAAACTAAAATTTCAAAGCCTTGCTGCACAGAAACAAAGAGAGAAAAAAAAACAAACAAAAAAAACAAAAAACAAAACAACCGACAGTGAGTGAAATATCGCAGAGAAAGGGCCTAGAAAGGTGTGTGTTTGTGTGTGCAGAGCTAAAAGAAAGGAGAAGAATAGGATAGACTATTCTATAGACTTGGTCACTAGCGACAGAGGCTGGGGGGCTGTGGAGGGGAGGAGCGAGTGGGAATGACACAGCGATGCTGAGGGCCGGGCCATTGAGGACGCCACAGAGGAGCCCGGCTGCCGCGAGGACGAGACGTCACCGTGCTCCAGAGCTCCGTTGTGGGAGGAGGCGCCGGGCGTTTTGCTAGCTGCAGCAGAGTTTTCCAGTTGAACCAAAGATGGCGGTGGAGGCCCAGCCAGGAGGTGCGGGTGGTGGAGTGGCTGGTGGGCCGGTTTCATAGTCAGTGAGAGAGGTTGCATTTGTTCAGTCTGAGGTTTGGACTCTTTTGAGGAGGGGGAGGGAACCACTGAAGAGGGGGAGGATGGGGGGGAGTCTAGTAAGCTTCCGTCCGTAGAGGGAGGACTGGCACAGCTGCCTTCACCTTGGATGTAGCGAATGCACTTTTTTTTTCTCCTGAGGGACAAGGTGAGAGAAAGAGAATCTTTTAGTATCACGTCTTGAAACTCGAGGTTCCTAGCACTTTTGGTGACTTAAATGCACCTTCACCATTACTTAAAATATGATGGATCAGCATCGCAGGTGCATTTAAGCACTTTTTTTTCATATCTTGTGTGCAATGGAGAAAGGTAGTAGAAAATAAACCAGACAGGACAGACACTGAGAAGAGGTCACGAGTGAAGCACCTGGACAGGAAGCAGGAAGGGAATGAGAAGCGCGCACACAGATGATGGCATAGGAATGAAAGGAAGCAGAGTAAATGTGGGAACGGTTGCTCTCTGAATTTAAACTCTGTACTTCTATTCAGGAAGAACTACAGCTACAGATCAGCTCCATCTTATTGGACCCGTCTCCCTCCTGCGCTTCCATCAAGCTCTCCTCTCCTGAGGGGACAGAGTTTGGATACCAGGCGAAAAAGCCAACAATATCCACACTATCCGGCATCTGCCCCACAGTCACAAGTGTGAGTGTGCGTGAGGGGTCAAGGCATCATGTTTACATTCCTGCCTGGGGTTGGGACCCTCCCCCTGCCTGCTGAGACCCCAGGCAAGGCCCGGTGAGCTCAGCGGAACCCGGTGAACAAAACACTGGAGTGAGGGGGAGTTGGGAGGGTAGAGCTGCATTCATCTGTGGTGGCTCTGCTGTGAAGGCTGTGCTCACATTTGGTTAAGGGGGAATGTCTGCCCACCTCATCTTTACACTGACCCTGGCAGTGACCCCTCTCTTACAGCTCCCAATTCTATCACAAGGAAGCCTGAAGCCATGGGGTATTTCACTATAACCAGGACATGAAATAGGTCAAATCACATTGAGGTATTTACAATACCAACTGAGGCTTTGGGAGCATATCTTTTAATGAAGCTTGTTAATTCAGACCATTTCCTGTAATTATAAACCACCCCTCCTTTTTTTTTTTTTTTTTTCAATCCATATTCAGAGAGAGCAGATTACTGAGGATGAAAAGTTAGGGGACATCAACAAATTACATATGAAACTCTGATCACATGCAAGGTGAAGGACAGGCATGCATTCCTGATGAGCTCAAAGTGTAAGCACACAGCATCAGACGGTACAGAACGCCAGAAATGGGTGAAGATGAGGCTTTTAAGTGCAGTCTGAACTGATACTGCAGCTATGGATGGTGAAGAGCATCGACCCGGGAGTAAAAAAGGTATCATTTTGCTGCTACATACACATGATGATCTCTGTAACTGTCTGTCAAACTGCAACAAATGAGCTAATATCCATTTTTTAACAGACATATTGATTTATAGTATGTGCCCGTGTATGTTATTGATTCTCTGTCTCTGGGGAAATTAGACCAGATGCATCTTTGAGGAAATAGAGCCCAGAGAGAACTTTTAACCTCTCTGACTGAATTACAGCTCTTTTGCAGTCTCTTGATCTCATGATGCACTATTATTCTTTAAGGAATAAAGCCGTATTTTTTGATAGCGTGGATGTCACCTGGAAGAGTAAATAAGAGGGCGCAGTGAAAACACAGCGGCCCTGTTCAGGTGGGAGACAGACATACAACTGGTCTGTCTTCCTGGTGATCAAGTACATGAGAAACGCTTTTCAAAAATGCATGAATCAAAGCTTTTAAACTTGATCATGAGCCTAACAATAAGCGTGTTTGAAACAATGCAAATGAAACATGTAACAGCGGTATAAAAAAACGCACAGCAATAATAGGTGGGGAGAAATTGTGTCAACAAAGAATGGGAGGGGGTGTAGTGCAAGCCAGACACAAAGAAGGGTATTACTTAGCAGAAACAAATACCTACCATGAAAACATTCCCAATTCAAAGACTGCTTGTGTCAGAACAGAAAGACAACAGGTAGGGACTAAGTAAGGGTTATTGAAGAGGAGTTTGGAGGAAGAAGAGGTGGAAAAGAAGGAGGAAGAGGGCACAGAAAAGAGTGTCACTAAACAGGCCCTCAGAGAAAGCAGGGCTAAATTTGTAAGCATAACATCGTTATTCAAAGGAGCGCCAATTAGAACAAACATGACAGCAAAGATGGAAGGGAATTATCAACTGCTCGGACAGAAAATGGATTTCAGTCACACCAATTTAGACAGAAGAGGGTTCTTCCAAATGCCATTAAGAATGCTGATCTTTCATTTGAATGTTTTTTTGTTTTTTTTTTAATGGGGGTGGAGGGTGGGATTTAATACTGTGCTGTCTTGCTTTGAAATCCATTTTCTGCCACTGGGCTTGAACTGAGTTCAACGAGGAGAAATAGTTGTGCAGGAATTTAGAGGAGCAGGAAACTTCTCAGTGAGGAAGAGGAGTTTTCCATCCATTACCACACTGATGGAAATATGTTTTAGGAAGACATCTGAGCCAATAATCAGGGAGAGGATGCTCATTGAGGATGTCTTTCCTCCCACTGGTACTACAGTTAATACCTGCATGGTTTGCACCATAAACTCAGCTGGTCAAGCCCGAACAAGGCACGACACTTCTTTGGGGTATTTGCATCTGTTAGCCAAAGAGGTAGACACAAACACACAGAGACAAAAAAAAAAGAAAAGAAAAGAAAGAAAGAAAAAAAGAAAATGGACACGTCATTGCACAGACAATAAATACGTAGCCAGGGCTTAGATGTAGGCTGGCAACACTAGGATGTCCTCCATATTGACCAGGCCATCAGACTCCAGATCCTCCAAACCCCGACCTGCCAGTTTAGGACTTAGGACCAACCTGAGTGAGGCTCACTGTACTGTACATCCTGCAGTGACACTCCTATCCTTATTCACACATACACACTGACACCATTCATACACACACTCTGATATATGCAGTTAAAACCCTTATTGTCCCCAAAAAGGAGGTTAAAATCAAGTAGCAAGAACCCAGAGATAGACCGGCAGGGCATGGCTGGAGGAAGCTGAGAGGTCACAATAGCCTGGTGGGACAGGGACAGACAGGGAGGAAGGTGAAGAGGAAGGAGAGCAGGACAGAGCAGAGGAGGAAGTCCCAGTGTAGAGCTACTCAGCCTTCACCTGGCCCCGGCTGGTGCAAACACACACCATACACACCTGCACGGGCCACACCAGTTATTCTGTTGATCGAGCCCAAAGCGCGCTCGACACTTCTTAGGAGCGCTCAGGTCTGATGCCGCAACAAGGAAGGGAAGCCAGCAGAGAGGAGGAAAAAAACAAAAAAAACAAATAAAATAAGGTAATAAAAAGAGGAGAGAAATAAGGAGAAAAAAAAAACAGGTAACAGTGAATCTATGAAGCTTAGCAGCAGTTCACTGAGCAAGAGCTCTTCATAACCCACAAGGCCATAATCAGGTGTGCATTTAAAGACAGGAAGGAACACAGTTACTGTGTTCAAGACATTAGTAAAAATCAAAAATGCATGCATATTATCAAATAATACTGAAACAATCACTTTCAGTCACATATGCTAAACTCTCAAGAAAGTTAAAGCCAAAGATAAGATAGCGTTTATTGGTTGAGAGGATATAAACGGAGCAAAGGCGGATTAGATTAATTTGCTGTTAGATGCTATCAGTGCATTATTGTTTCAAAAAAGACAGGGTCAAGGTGGCAGAACTAGGCAGAGGGAGCAGATTGCTGTAACGGCGTAACTTGGCCTCAGTCAGGGGAAGGATTAAAAAGGACTGGAAGCTGAAGAGGGGGATCTACTCTTTAAAGCTGGTATCAAACAGCTGATTGGTTTCCATCAGCAGAACTGCTTGCTCTACCTAGTAATTGTGTCATTATCAGAAGTAGAGCAGAGCAACAGCAGAATACTGTTATGGTACGTTTGAGTCCAGGGCTCATCAGAGTAGATATGTTTAAAAACAAACCAAAAAAAAAGGAAAAAAGAAAAAAAAGAAAAAAGTGGGGAGGTAGGCCAAGCCCATGCTGGCTTCTGGGAAAGGCACAAGCGCAGCTACTGAGGCATACAGATTAAGGAGGTTTACCCTGACATCACACCTTTCAGGTCAAAATCTAATTTTATGTCATAAGATCCTCAAGAGTACTGCATAGTAATTTTACCAGTATAAGGAAATGTTCTAACCAAAAAGGCAACAGTAAAATAAGATAACAAATATTCTAGCTTGGACTCAAACAACAGCAACATTTTAAGAAAAGAAAGCAGCAAACAAAGCCAAAAGAGCATAATTAAGAGAGAAGAATTTAAACCGTCCTCATACTGCACATTCATGGATAATTAAATATACATCAATTTTAAAAGGAAAAAAAAAAAACAGTTAGTAATTTAATACTTAAAATGACATTAGCACCTGTAATCGGAGGGAGTGAAAGGCAAGGGTTTGGAAAATATTCTCTGTGTTCTGAAAAAAAAAGAACAGATAGAGAGGCCTTCAAGAAGAAATCCGTCACCAAACGAGCGCAAAATGCATAATAACAAGTCGGCATAACTCCTCACAATATGATCAGAAGCATATGTATGAATCATGAGAATAAAAAAGGAATAAAGAAATAAATAAAAATAAATCACAGAATTAGCAAACCTCCTTAATTTTAAGATGTAAGTGAATTCTCTTAATGGAAGCATGCATGGGAGCAAGCAAGGGGGCAGCCCAACAAGCACACACATGCACAGTTTTACACACACACACATACGCACACGCACACACACACACACACACACACTCAGTACAGTAGTGCAGTTGATCTGCAGGGCACAGGCAGTATAAAACAAGGTCACGCACACAACACTGGCAAAGTTAATGGCTCTCATAATACTTCAACTTCACAAAAACACATATCAAAATATCAGAATGCGAAGAGCCAAAGGGACATGGGTGATGGGGGAGGGGGGGTGACAATGAGGAGGACTGTGGGGGGGAGTCATGCATATTCAGTTGTTATTAGCTAGGGAGAACTAGGGAAAATGGGAAAAGGGGGGTTTTACAAGCAAGTCTACCATTTAAATATTGCATTGGGTAGCATAACTACAAAAAAATGGAAAATAAATAAATAAATAAAAAAGAAATTTAAAAAAGGAAAAAAGCCAGGCACAATAAGACACATAAAAAAACATAACGCATACAAAAAAAATAGCTTGACTTTTATCTTGCAAGATGTCACATCTGCCTGACACATGATGGGGCTCTTCTAATATGAGAGATAATTGCAGCTCACTTACCATTGCTCTCTGCTTGCTGCTTTTCCCTTTTTCTCTTCTTCCTTTTCCCCTGTTGGTTAGCCGCCAAAAAAATAGAAAGAAAAAAAAAACAGACACAGACAGGAACCTTAGTTATTATATTGCAGAATGCCCAAAACATGAAACGGAGAATAGGACTCATCTCTCTGTTTACTTATTTATTCATTCATTCTTTCGCTGCCTTTTTTCTGCCTTTGCCCTCCGGTTTGTTACAGCCACTACAGGCCAGACTAGAATTCTCTCCCCTCTTTCTGTTTTCTGTCTCTTTCTGCTCTTTTCTTCATGTTCTGAAATCTTTTGTTGTTATTTTCCTCTGTTCTGTTAACATCTAGACGGTTTTGACACACTTCTGCTTTGGAAGATAGATTTTTCTGCGGCTGCTCGTGGAGGACTCCCCTGGGCCGCTTCCCCAAACTGGACAAAACTGAAAATCTTGCATTCTGTGTCAGAACAAAGTTTCCAGGGCGCAAAGGACAGATATAAACAGCTCTTCTACAAATAAGCATTTAGATAGTTGAATTGTTTGTTTTTGTTAATGTTGTACAAATTTTCAGATTCTGTAATTTCAAAATAACCTAAAAATAATGGATAGAAAATTAAAAGTCCCAGCTTTAATTCAAGTGGGCTTACTTCAGCACAGTCAGAATTGTGGGGGAAATAGTGCCATCTGAAACCGCTGAGCCCAAAATGTAAGGGTTCAGAAATAACTAGCTGGTAAAAATGTTTCTTTGGCAGCTACATGCAATTTTAAGATGAGCTCATGTGCAAAAGAGCTACAAGGCGCTCAGAAATGACCGAGTTTTACCATTTGGGCCGAGATGGAGCATTAACACCATCAGAAAACCATACAAGTGAAGTAAATAATGAGTAGATATTAAAGGCAGGTGGTTTTCCAAAATTAACAGATGGGTGCATTTTTACCAAACAGGTGCATGTTGGGAAAAAAACAAAAACAGGAAAGATGGCAAACAGCCTGGTAGAACTGTTGTCCATGACCAAAAATAAAATCTGCATTTTGAATAACCCCATTTATAACAACAAACCAAGTCAAAAATGATCACCAAAATGAAAACGATCCCATGTCAACAATCAAGGGGAGGCTTCGTGAGTATAACCACAAGATGCTTTAAAAGCATAAAAGCCAATTTGCAGTTTATAAAACACGTGCATAAATAAACCAGTTGCGAGAGTGGACCTCTATCTAAATTATGGAGAGAGGAAAGTGATGTGTTGTGGTCTGCTTGGGCATGAATTCCTGTGTGTGGAAAATGTCTCACTGGTGTTTAGGCAGAGGCAAACAAGAAGCCTAAGATTCACCAAAATGCATGAAAACACCATGAACAACATTTCACCACTCAGCCGAACATCAATTCTGAACGTGCAGCCAAAACAAATGCAGATCGTTTAAGAAGTAAAGAGGTGGGAATATCCTTGACAAGTCAAGTAAATCTCTTAATGTGAGCAGAATACATTAATAGGAGAGAGAACTCAAAACAAGCAGGAACTGAAGGTGTCTGCAGTGAAGGCCAGGTACAGCGATGCCAGGGAAGACTTTACGCAAATTATTGACTTTATGTGCAATAATCAATATCTTCTGATGTGGTTAAAAAAAAAATTGGGTACTATGGACTGCATGTCAAGTTTTGTTTTTCGTTTTTTTTCCCCCCTCTTCCCTATATTGATGTATACCTACTCAAATCAAAGCTGAAAGTTAAAAGCAGTCCTTATTACTTGATGTGCAATTGTTTCAATGGCTGAAAAATAAAATACTGTCCAAATACTTGCTGTAGGGAACACAAGTATGCAGACTGAACTGGAAGGCGAGTTCAGATAAAAGTAGTTTGTGTCCAGTTTCAGGACAATTTGATGTCTTGGACCAAGTAAGAAAAGAGGAAGACATACAATTCATCCTGTGTGTCTAAACCTAATGAAGGGGGGGAAAACAACAGGCTGTTACGACTTGTAAACTTAAAAACTTACATAGTTGTCTCGTGCTGACCAGCCTGGGTACAGCTGCATGTGGAGCTGTCGTTCTTTCCTGGCCAGTTCGTAGTACTTGGCCTGCTCCTCCCGCGATAGGGCGTGCCACTGTAAGATGAGACGACAACAAAGGTCATCATCAGGAGCAAGAAAAACAGATGCTGCGAATGCAGGCCTTTAATTGTATTCACTCTGTTTTTGCTGAAAAATCAGCATGTCCTTTTGTGCCAGGATTGAGACTTTTGGTCACAAGCTGTTCAGTTTGACCTGAGACTTACCCTCCTTCCCAGAATCTGGTTGATGGCAGCGCTTTCTTTCAGTGTGCACTCAGCCACCACCTTTGCCCGCATCTCCTTCATATAGAGCATGAAGGCATTCAGAGGCTTCTTTATGTGGACCTGCTTCTTTTTCTCTTCTTCCTTTTTAGCATCTGACTGTTTCCTGTGTTGAGGCAGAGGGCAGCAAGGTGAGCAGGGTTAGTCTGAGGTGTTGCGAGACTATAAAGTTAGGTTAGGACAGGGGCGCTTTAACTCACGAGCTGTTGAGCGAGCTGATGTCACTGTGGGAGGATTCCTGCTTGACGTTGGGTGTGACGATGGCTGGGTGAGGGATGCCCGTGGTGTGCAAACTGTGGTGAGGGGGCACCATGTGTGGGGGGAACCTTGAGGACAGAAGACTGTGTAAATCGTCAGAATGGACACAGGTGAAATGAGAGGATGGAGCACACACAAGAGTACACAGCTGCAGCTCAATTCCATTCCCATCTTTCTATGACAGATCAAAATGAAGCGTTTTGTTGATGTCTTTCATGGAAATGGAATTGTCCACTAGCCACAGGAAACACACACATTAAATGTCAAAACGTGCAAGGCTGACGACTTTTTCTGCAACTTTTTCTGCTAAGTTAAAATGTCATACAATTTAACTTGAGCACAGAACCCAGCCTGGATGGTTATACACACATCACACAAACGCATTACAGCAAACTCTAGCACAAACAACATACTGCAGTATTTGTCATGTACAATAAGTAGGCAGATGTTTTCTGAATGACAAAAATCATTCTTAAATTAATTATTTTGCTGGGGTAAAGCTTCTTTTATTATCCCTCATCTAAGAATAGTACATAGTAGATGAAATTATCCTGTTTGAGTCTAGTGTCGCTTCCAAGCTCTGGGTCTATATTCACCTCCTCCCACTTTTTTTTCTGCAATTTCAGCACTGTCAGGATCACTGACATTTTTATTTCTCTCTCTCTACATTCCTATCATTTCATAATCTGCAGTTTCTACATAGCATAGGCAGAAAGCCTTATTTAACAAATCCTTTCACTGTCCAGAGGAACTGGACATCCTCAGTGTGTAGCTGTGCGACACCAATTATTTGAACCTGTATATCTGCATGTGTATGTTTAAAGCATAAGACTTTGAATCCACGTGACCACACACAATTTTAAGACAAGAGAAAAGGATGAAGGATAAGGGAGAAAAGGGAAGAATATTTCTTTCTTTCTTTTTTTTTTCCCTTTTTTAAAGCAGCTCATTATCTGGCTGTGTCTGGCTGCATGGCTCCGAGCCAGAATATAATGATGAGGATAAACTCACCAGGAACAACTAGTTTCTGTTGGAGGCCATCTCAAGGGAGTGCAAGTGCCCCCCCACCCCTCCACCCCAAACTCTTTCCCGCTTTTTCTCCTTTCCCCTCTTCTCCCTTCATCACTGACACATTGGTGTTTGTGCCATGTCATCCGTTGATGGGGATCTCAGCAGCAGTGGCTGCATATCTCCCATCATTAAGGCTGCATTTTCTTCAGTCGCTCCATTTCCTCTCTCCCTGTTCATCCTCCCTCCTTCTTTCTCTGTGCACTTGTTAAAATTTCCTCTGTTCCAAGATCTATTTTTTTTTTCTTTTCTTCTCTAGTCCTTCTTGTCCCCTCACCACCTCCACGCTCCTTCGCCTCCTCCTCGTCATCCCTCCCCTCGTCCTGCTGCCACTGCGTGGCCCATGTTATGGTTTAAACATGACGGCCAACCCTTTGAAGCGTGGGGGCATCATCATCATCATCATCATGATCGAGCTCATCAGCAGCAAGCAGCAGCTTGGACCAATTTAAGCAACGTAGAGCGGCAGAAGGAGTTTAGACCCCCACCCACCTCCCAACCCTGGGGCTCCTACGTCTCAATCTGAAAGGTAAAAATGGCTGGCGGGGTGGAGTGGGGTGGGGGCAGGGGTGGGTCACTGGAGCAGCGAGCCCAGTGTCAGCCAGCGCCATTTAATTGCCAGTGCGAAGCAGGTGCCCCCGTGCCTGTTTCATGTATAATGACATGGCCGTTGTGCTTCTGCCGTTCCGAAGAAAAGAGAGGGAGCAGGATGATGGGGAAACATATCAAAGGGCAGGCTTAAGCATAAGGGGCAAACAGGCCTTCACATCCACCCACCTGTCCTACGCAGACAGACAGACTATAAGGGACTTGCACTGGTTTCTGTTGCATTATAAAAATAATGTCTTTCATTTTGTTCTTTTCTGCAAGAATGTATTTTTTAACAGGACCTTGATGGTAAGGCGCTCATTGCAGGACGATGAGATTTCATTCTCTGCATCCTAATTCAGTTTTGTCACAGGGGGATGGTGCAAAGCAAACAAGAGCACCAAACCGAAGTGTCAGAAGTCTGCTGTTTTTCTGATTTAAAAAAAAACAAACAAACGTAACAAATATTTTTTCTTCCAGCTGTTTAATTTATCTGCTCTGGTAAGGAGTTATTTGAGGGTGGAGCGATGTGTTAAACCCTCCCGTTCTCCAGAGATCTCCCAGAGCTCTCCATCTATTCAGTTATACTAATTTAATTAGGGGCCTCATCACAGGGCATTAGCTCTTCCCCATGGCCAGTCCCCCCACCACCCCAGCCAGTACATTCACTTAGCTGCACTGGAAATAAGATGATTACAATGTAGAGGCTGTCATTAAGGGACCAAATTAGCAGTCACTTAAAGCCCAGGTTGGTTGGGTACTGTTGCCAGATGCCAGTGTTTGGAAAAGACCCACCATCTGACCTCTTGCTCTGCTAGGGAAGATTTATGAGGGGTAAATAATGTACAACTCCGGCTGAGACTCAAATTGAATAAGTTGAAAAGGTAACGTTAACACACGAAGGTGCTACTATTCAAATAAGCATATGCAAAAATAACAAAAAAAAAAAAACGGGGAACAAATTGAGTCATCCCACAAGCTTAGTTTTTCCCCTCAGTCTCGGGACTTTGCATAAACCCCCTAGCGTCCCCATGCATATGCATAATCTATAGCACAGAGGTCTGAACAAACCACCCTCAGGAGATGCTTGTCCAATCAGCCTGTAATTAAACTAAAACTTGGTTTCATCCCTACACTTTAAACCGGCTCTGTCCCCTGTTGCAGGCGCATGTAAAAGGAGGAGCAGAGAAGGGCAATGGAGAGAGTGAGAGGCTGCTTGTGTGTGTGTCCGTGCGTTGCTTGTTTGGCTCACTCAGACCCACAAATCATGGGCTTATAGGCATCCAAAATTAATTATGTTCACTTCCCTACACAATGCAAAGGATGTATGTCCCTCAAGGGAACTCTAAGTGGTAAAACACCATCTGACAAATCCACAAGCACACACATATACAAGATGGCAACAAGTACACTAAACCCTCTCCCTCATTCATGCACTTATGTCCACGGCAGCACTTGAACTGGACCAAAGCACATGTCAGGGCCCAGCTCATATCATCTAATCACCTTCAAAGTGTTGCTGTTTGTTTATGTGTCTGGCTGCTCAAATTCACAGCAAGGACATGCCCCAGCTCATTTCAGATCTGCCTGACATGCAGGAGGGGGGGTGGGGGGTGGGGGTAAATGTTCTTCAGGGGCCTCATTAGAAAATGATAAATATAATTAATATTTGAGCATGTTGGCTGGATCCCCACACAGGAGAATTAGCCTTTTGAACACCAAGATGGGGAGAGTGAGCTCTCCTTAAGGGAGACACTCCTCACTGTCTGTGTATGAGAGTGCACGTTGGTGTGTTCTTGTGCTGCTAACACAAATATACACAAAACAGTGTATGAGTGAGTGAGAAGGAGCATTTGTGTGTGTGTGTATGTGTGTGTTTAACTCTTAGGGCTTAACTCACCTTGACATGGATGCGTTGACAGTAAGCGCAGTGGGGTAGGGGTGTCTGAAACCCCCTGTTGTGATTGGATAAACAGGTTGACCTTGCCTAGGAAGGGAAAGAAAAAAGGAAAGAAAAAAAAAGGTAAAGGAACAGGTTGATGGAAGAAGAGAAGCCAAAGCCCTCTGTTTCTCACTTCTCCCCACCACGGGTCTCTTTATTCTCATTTGATCAGGACAAAAATCTGGGGGATTGCAGAGCACAGATGAAAGGGAGGAAAACTCTGAACAATTTGAATGCCACAAATCTTGATAGCGATGGCTAATTAAATTTCATAACCCTTTGCTCTGTGTCGACAGAGAGGGGCCCTGTTCCTCCCCAAGCTGGAACTAGGTGTTTTGTTGTGATAATTAAAGACGAAGCGTGGGTCCCTTTAATGGAGCCATCACACTAATTGAGGTCTACACATCCAAAGACAAACAATAATGAATGTAAATTTATACCAAAATAAAGTGCAGCAAATCAAAGGGCGCCATGACTGCGCTCAGGGCCTCTCTCGGTATTTAGATCGCGGTGAGAAAACATTAAATTAACAGAGCTTAATTTGTAGCCTTTTGTCATATTAACAAGTGTTGACAAGAGTTACCAGGGGAGAACCCCTACCAGGAATTGTGGGTAAAATACAGGCAATCACAATTCATTACTCTAATTCAACTAAACACAGACATGCAAAATTGTATTTGTCACAAAATAGCATGTTGAGGTTGGCAAGGGCTTAAGAAAACACCCAATAAGCTAGACTTGTGTTAGGAAAATTTAGGGGATCAAGTTGAAGTCCCAGGGAGACACAACGTAAAGTCTCTGAATCAGTGGATCAACAAGAGTTAACCAAAAAAAAAAAAAACAACACACAACCACAACCGTGTTCACAAACACCAACATCCTGCTGTTGCAGCACTAACACATCAAAGGTAATATCCACTTTCATTATTTACTGTTTTTCTCTTCATTATTTATCTTGCCATACATCTTATGCTTATTAATCATTAAAGAATGTGAATGCTTTCAGACTTTCACACAACTCACAAGAGAACGCAGAAGAAAGAAGAATAAAAAAAAGGGGTTGCGCTTACTGTGGTACTAACCATCCTAGCGGATGGGGGATCTGGCCGACAGTGCCAGGTGACAGTGGGTAGTAAGGAGATATATCTGGAGGGTGTGGAGGCCTTGGGATTCCTGTGAAAGAGAGAGGATGACGGGAGCCGGGAAGAGGTGGACAGTAAAGCCCATGACAGAGAGAGAAGAAAAATCTTTGTCAGTGCTGCATTAATTCTTTGTTGAGTTTCTGTCTGAATGAGGTAGACATCACAGGACTACAGCTGGGAAGAAGAGGGCTTGTTGCTCGTATGTACACGGTGGTAAATCACAGTTCCTGATCAAAGGCCTTTGAGGCAAAGCAGTGGCACATTGTTATGGAAGAGGCAGAGGGGAGAGAGGTGAGGAGAAAACATCAGCATGATTCCTGTCACATTTGTCTGACAAATCAAGGGGGATGATAATAATATAAAATGATTTGCAAGTTAACAAAACTATGGAATATAATTAAAAGCTGCCTGTCACCAGAGAACTGCCAAAACAAGGAAAGCAGCAAGTCTGCCTGCTGGCATTATGGATTTTCCACATGAATAGTAATACAACAGAAGATTACTGATCTCCGTTTCTTCAAATGATCCTCAGTTTTAACATAGAAACGGCAAGCAATTTTGTTTATTCTCCTTCACTGGCAAATGGTGACAAAGACTTCCAATTTAAGGATAGCTCACCAAGCAATCGCATCATCCATACAACTGGCTTTTCCTTGAAGTGGCAGCTGACAGGTGAAGAAGCTGCCTTGAATGACTGCCTTGAAAAGGTCCTGAGCTGGCTGGGTAAAAATAACTTGCTCTCTCATGACATATTTAAAACAAGGAACAGTAGAACTGTGTGAAAGCACAGCAGGGAGGGAGGTGCGCTCAGTGGACCAGAAATCGAGGGACTTTCTTTTTTTTTTTTTTTTTTTTGACAGATGTGTCTTTCTTCCACACAGCTACTGGCATAGCAGATATGTTGGCCCGCGCCAACACCATCACACTAAGCCAAAAGAATTTTCATAGATTAGAAGTTGGCTAGTGTTTGTGTTTGCATCTAAACCTGCAGCTGCAGCCGGGATCTGACTCTTCAGAGGGAACCTGTTACTGTTGCATGACGTGATGGGTTTCTGCGCAGCAAGAAATCCAAACTTTCTTGAAATATCATCATAACAAAGGTATGTTCCAATAAAAAGGAAACCCAAAGGAGCATTATCCCATAGTCATGCAGCACTCAATATAACTCATTAATTAATTAAACACTGTGCCCAATTAAGCAGCCCCATTATGCACTACATTAAACAGCAGCTGGCACATTATTTCCCCTTTGTAAATGCCATCATAATAAGAGGACATTATTACCTAAAACACTGATTGAATCCACCAGAGACCGCAGAAAAGCATGAAATTATTCACTATGATGAAAATACATTAACCTGAAAGAATGGGCTGAATGACAGTTTACAAAATTAAGTGCTGGGTCAAGATGTTCATGAAAATGAATAAAATTACCCAAAATTGTGTGCTAGATGTTTTGAGAGAGATGCATGCTGAGGTACAAATCTGGCACCTAAACCTGACTATTCAATCTGCAGGGTCAACAGGCTATGAAGAGGAAAAACAGCTTCAACAGGCACATAGCTGATCATTGACACTTGTGTAAATCATGCTCAAAGCGGCTCATCTTCCATTTTGAGGGATATTGTACACAAAAAAAACAAAGCAAAACACATCCTTCCAAATAAAACCAACTTGAGGAGTCTGAGTGCTTTCTGCTCCTTGGTATACAGATGTGAAGAGCTCCAAGTACAGACGGTCTTGTGTTCTGCACTGGGAATTGGATTTGTGGTCATGCGAGTTCAAGGTTGTTTGCTGAATTCCAAAACGTACAAGAGGCTCATGAGCCACAGCTCCCGGTCTTGTTCTTGAATAAAAGGCCGCTTTCCACTAAAAACCGAACCACGTAAACGATAGCTGAATCAGTCAGAGACAAATGAGAGAAGCCCGAGTGGTCTGTGTCCTAAATTAGCCATCAGGGGCTCGTGAAAACAGTGATGTTTGTAAAGTCATCAACTATGTTTATGTTGATTATTACTGTACTTTGAGTATTCAAACTCTTAACAACACCGTGTTTACAGACCTATGTAAGCGTTTACAACAATGGCGCATCATAAGAAACCCTATCTTTGCAAAACATTCTCTAAAACATGATACGCAGATTCAGGAACAGCTACCTCTATGTTTTACTCCCCTCCTGAGACTCAATTTGTTGTTAACATATTACAGATTCCAGCAGCTCCATCCTAGCACTCCTTAAACACAATTTGCTGAAATCTCATGGTTTTTCAGGTAGTTCTCAGATAACTTGCTGCTACCTGAGGTTCTGCTTCTCCACACGATCATGAATGCAGTAGTACACAAAGAACTCAGGGCTTTACCTGTTTTTGGATCCACGTCCGTCTGTAGGTGAGGTGGAGGGTTCCCCGGTGTGAAGTGCTCATTGCTGTAGGTGATCAGAGGTGTGAGAGGGTGCACATGGTGGGGGTGCTGTACCACTGGAACCTTATTAGACTGAGAGAAAGAAGGAGGATGCACAGAAAGATGGATGGACAGTAATAAAGAAGGGATGGGGGGGAGAGAGAAGCAATAATTTTAAAATTTGGGTTTGAGATTGCAGGCGCCTGCTAAAGAGTTACAGCTTGGTCTGAAGGTTCTTGAATGAAGAGCTATCAAATTCTCTGAAGGCGCCAAACCACAGTTAAAATAGGGTGGTTTGTAATTAAAAACACTTCTGAGTAGACACCATGGAATTCTGTAATACAATCTAAGAGATTTGTGGGGTTGCCAATTCACATTTGGGTTTGATGTGTGATGAGACACTTTTTAACCACCGTTTCAGCAAAGTAATCGATCATCTGTAAACCACAAAATCAAGGCAGCGCGCGTAAATCCACAGCCATTAGCAGCTCCAGTCGGCTCTCTGCTCCGCTCTCCAGCCTCCCTCTATCCTCGCGCCCCTTTCCCCTCATCTTTCCCCCCCCAGGGCCTGGTTCATGGAGTGTATGGGTGTATTGTAATAAAAGGGTTAGGGAGAGAAGAGGTGGGGCTGAAAATCCATTTCTGCATTTTTGCCAAATTAGTTTTAGCTATGTAATCTTCTCTTTGTGCTCCTAAGTGGTGCAGACCCCCTTTTTTCAATTACCCAAAGATTACAGTGGAGCTCTAGGGGTGTGCTGCCGTGGGCCCTTGTGTTAACCGCCGCTCAGCCCCTCTCATCAGGCCAGGCTGGGACAGAGACTAATACACACGGTCCCTGAACACAAGATAACCAGATTAGAGCTCTGCTGTAGATTAGGCTGGTGGCAGAGGCTGCTTTCGCCTCTTTAGCCACACATCCTTTTCCTGCCCTCAGCAGTCAAAGAAGCAGCACTAATCAGGCTTATCATAACATGGATGATATGTTCAGGGGGAGAAGAGTGAGACACCAAGCTGCTTGTGTGTGTATGCATGCGTTCGGTCTACTCTCTCATAGGCCACACACTCTCATTAGCGACTTTAACCCATGGAAGAAAGAAAGCTCCACTGTGGCACATTTCCAAAAGACTTTGAAAAACATTAATCAGGCTAGATGTTGGCAGGGGGGCTACATGCACGAGGTGCACAGTTGCCCAATGCTCATTGACAATACAAATGCAAAGCTGTGGGCCCACGGCAAGACAAATGTGTGCAGAGCTTAATGCTGCACACCAATCATCCGCCCAGGCTGTTAAAAGCTGAAGTTAAAATCAGGTTCATGTGAGAGTCCAATACACCAACAGACCATTCAGAGCCACATGCTAAATTTTCACCGGCAGTTAAAGCCGTCTGTCTGTATGGCTAGAACAAGCATGGCCTTCTAGACCTCTGCTCTATAGCGGCAATGGTTGTGGTGGGGGGGGGGGAGTTGGGAGAGTGTGTAAGAGTGGGTAAGGGAGGGCATTCCCTATTGCCATGGTCCCAATGAAAGATTAATGAACCCCAGCAGAACTCGAGGGAGGCAGGGAGGCTCTTGGGACTCATTCACAGCCCTGAGCTGAAAAGACTAAGAGAGGGGAGCGGGAATGAGGTTTCAGGATGGGAGGGGCGGTGTGGAGATGTTTGTGTGACAGTGGTTGTGGGGGCGGCGGGCGGAATGGGATTCGTTAAGAAGAAACACAAACCAGGACACTTGTTTGGGATCCTGATCTTACTCGCACAAACAAAAAAAAAAAGAAAGGAAAAAAGTAAAAAAAAACAAACAAAAAAAAAAAAAACTGACTTGATTGAGGTTATGGCAGCTATTACATGCTGCAGAGAAGTTGGCAGCTCAGTGCTAGAAGATGGCCCAAGTCTCTTGTTCTTGTGCCCTCCTCCCCCTTCCCTCACCTCCTAACCTCCTCCTTCACCACTCCCCACTCCTCTCTTGGGTAATGAAAGAATGTTGCCGATTCTTCATCTCCTCTGTGCTAAAAAGCCTTAGCGGCCATTTAAATAACTTTTTTTCCCCCCTACTCTTGACCGGGGACCTTGCTCATTGAGGAGACAGTTCAAAATACCCATAGTCACTTGTGGGTTACGAGCATCCCTTTTATTCTGAAATGTACGGATTGATGCAAATAAAAGCAATATGCTGCAGAAAAATCTTCCAACACCCAGGTCAGTCTCTTACAGAGAGTATTAGGAAGTGAAGACGAGACTCAAACACAAGCTCTCTTAATAAGTAGGTTGGTGGTTTTTACGGAAAAAAATTATATTCTTTCAGAGGTCTTTCTGAGGAAATCCAGTGTGTTGATGCTGAAACTCACATCTGTATCAGTCAGTCAGCTAGTATGTACTGTGCAGTCTGGTGTCTTTGGTGAGCTCACATTTACACTCCGCATGTCATGTGATCTCCACATACGCCGTAATATCTGCTGCAACGTCAAGGCAGCACCTGGTGGTCCCTGGTGCATGCCCTAGATGGCCAATATGGGACAATATAAGCCCGGGATTCTTCATTTAGCTGCTGGGTGCTTCAGCCCCACAGAGCTCACAGAAACAAAACCAGGCTACGTGGGAGGCTTTACTCTTCCTGCTCTACAAAAGCCAGGGGAAAAGAAAGAACACTTCCTGCCCCTACAACCCTCCCCGTTGACTCGCACCCTTCCCACCATACCAGTCCTTACAGCAAATAAATTCAGTGGAAGACAGACACACTGTTCTGTAGACACGATGACCGAATTTTCAACCCCGAGAAAAAGATATTGCATTTAAAAGCCCCTTAAGAAAAGTTTAAGGGCACCCTCTTGTACGAACATCAATGAACACATTTACTCTTTCCACATCTAGGACTCATATGGCGCCTGTTGCTGAGGAAGGCTGTAAAGGCTAGTGCTGTGAAATCCACGCTGCACACTTTAGCGGCAGCAGTTGTTGCCTCTGGTCATGTTATTGATATTGCCTTGGCTCTATTTATTCTGTTCTATTCTTCAACTTCCAGCTGCAAGGCCCAAATGCTCACAGGAAAAGAAGCCTATAAGCCTTAGTATAGTCATTTATGCACTCATTGTGATTGTGCTGGACTCACAATGGTTCTTTTCTACGAAGTCTGTAAATATATTACCCACCGATGGCTAACAAATGCAGCTACATTAACCATCTAGATGTGAACTGTAAAATATTTCCTGTACTAGCAGGTGACTAACGCTGCTTCACTACCATGAGAAAAGTGCTTTTCAGAAGTGGACAAATGAATGAGCTGCTTCAAGTCAGGCCTCTGGGGAATGGGAGGGCGTACAGCATGAGGCAGACGGGGAGAAAAAGTGACAGCGGGACAGAGTAAGACAAAGGGAGGGAGACACAGAGGTGGAGGCCGAACAGGAAAAAGCTGTTGGCCTTGCATTTCCGCCTCGTGGCACCTCGCAGGGCCAATTTGAGCCCTAAATGTGAAGGTGGCGACCCTGTGGGCCCAGTGGGTGGCTGGGTGGCTGGAGTGGGTGGGGGAGGCTGAAGCCCCTGTCTCTCTGCTTTATGTCATGATATGATGAGTTGTCACAACAGCTTGTGGGGCGCTAATGAGCTGCAGTGAGACCGGGGCAGGGAAGGGAGGCCAGGAAGAGAAGAGAGAGATGTGGGGATGACAGTGCCGTGATGGATTTGGGGGGAGGGGGTTTCCTCCAAATTCCAAAGCAAGCAGAAAAAGCTGTCAGGGCTCTGTCTCTTCCAAAAGCGTGCCAGTGGCCCACATCCAAGTGACACAACAGAAAAAAAAAACACAACACACCCACACACACATACACACACGTCCTGCAAGTACTCAGTCAAATCAATCCTCAGATTAAAGCAGTTAATCTAAAGGAATACTTGGGACATTAAAAAAGCAATAGAATATGAAAAGCCCAGACAAATTAAATCTTTAACACAGTAGTAACCTTCCATCAAGCCAATTAAATCCTTTTATATTTCAGATTTAATATACACGTATTTTTTGAGATAATCATGGGAATGCAAAAAAATAAAACCCTCCACAAAAACCTGGGAAGTGCAGGGCAGGCTGTTTAGAAGTAGACATGGAAGTGTTGCTCAGCTTCCTCTTGCAGGGAAGAAGTGTCTCTGAGGGCAAGAGGCTCTCGAGACCACAGTATATTTAAAAGTTAATCTATTCACTTTGCTGCAGTGACTTGCCAGCTGCTTGATCAGAGCGTCGAACAAAAATATTATGTGGGCCAGAGTCTTTGCTCCCTTTCCTCTTGCTCTCTTTGCTGGCACTCAAGTCATTCGTCACCATTTATTTTCACTTCCCATCTTTGATAGTCGGCACATCAAATAGAATCACAGAAAGGACATGTTCTGATATGTAACAGATAAATAAAACTGTGCACAAATAGCTTAAATATGAAGTGGTTTTCGTCAGAACTCTTGTATTCTGTGAAGACAAATCGCCTCTTAGACATGCATGTGTTAAAGCTTTCTCCTTTTCAGGGTAAACAGGCTCTTGAACTCACATACCTGAGTTGAAGGGGCTTCTCTAAGAGGTGATATTTCATCAGTGTTAAGAGCCAGACTGAATTCTTCCTTTTGAAATGCAATCAGCCCCTCAGAATTTCAGTTGAAAGCTAAGCAATTAAGAATCTGAATTGGATGGTACCATTAACAAAGAAATATATTAATCTACATGGTTATTGAAATCTAACTCTACAGTTCATGGTTAAGAACAATGAAAAATGTTTCATTAAGTCAAAAGTATTCTGCCTTAAAAGATCAGATTGCAGCAAATTGTTTTTTTTTTTTCTTTATTACTTTGTTTATAACATTTATGACCCAGGCTTTGGTTCTGTTTTGTCTTTAGCAAAAGTGTGTGACAGATTAGCATTATGGAGAATTAATCTGACAGATTGAACTCAATCCATTTAGCTTGAGACTAAAGAAAATAAGATGACCACCTCTCCTTAAACCCAGATACCCCACCCCACCTGCACCACAACAAGAACCTGTCAAAACCTTCAGGGGTGAGAAAAAGCAGAGGCAGTGGAGAAGCAGGGGAACAGTTACTCACCCAGCTGCTCAGACTGGAGGGCCAGCAGCCCACCTGCTGGAGGAGAGAGAGCCCGGGGCCTACAGCTCCTGCCTTGGCTCCCGTCTCCTCCAGCCCGGCTGGAACTCCATCCCATGGGTGCATAACCCCCCACCCCCCCAACACACACACACTCCTCCTTCCCCGCCTAAGTCAGAGGGAAGCCCTCCCACTTTTTTGGCCGCTTCTTTCCTAATCTTCTCCTCCTTTATTGTGCGTCTGTGTTTTGGCTCTTTCTTCCACCTTTTGCGTGCGAGTTGCCGGGCATGTGGGGCCACGTGCGCACATGCGCTCACAGTTCCCGCTCTCTTTGGTGTCGTGGCCAGCTGACCATCATTCCCCCAGATTTTGACATTAGACTGAGTGTATGGTTAAAGCAGGCTCTGGCTCTGAGGCCTAAGTTCCCCACAAGCACAGCCGTCACGATGGTTCCCACCCACCCACATTCTCCCTCTAAGAGAACCCCCAAAATCTTTCACGATAACCATAGAAGCACATTCCTCCCAGCAGCCGGCAACCTCCTCTTCTTTCTCAGGAGTTTTGACACCACAGAGGAAAAAGTACAAAAATTTAGATCCGAACAGCTTTTCAGCACTGCAATCGTCTTTCCACAAGCAATACTCCAAAGGAAGAAAACAAAACAAAACAAAAAAAAAAACAAATCAGCTATTAACCAAATCCCTGCTGTATGTTTGGTCTGTGTATGTGTTTCTTAGGTGTATGTCTCTGTCTGTGTGTGTGTGTGTGTGTGTGTGTGTGGGCTTTGTGGTGCCTCCAGGATGCCCAGAGATGAACTGGCAGCATGAAAAGCTTTAGCTACAAGGTAAAGCGAGCAAAGCGAGAGATGGAGACAAAGAGGAGAAAGCAGGAGAGCAAGAGAGATTGAAAGGAAAAAGAAAAAAAGAAAAAAGAACAAGACACAACAACATCCACAAAGGGAGGGCAGGCGCAGCAAAGTGTGGCCAACAGTCACTATATCTGTGTGATGCTGACAGTCCCCTCTTCATGCCCACTTTCTGTGGTGGTGGTGGTGGTGGTGGGGCGGGGGGGGAGGGGAGGAGGGCAAATCAACACAGAAAGTTTCCACTGTTGATTCGGACATGGCACTTTGTCACAATCTTTTTTTTTTTTTTTTTTGTTCTCCCATTCTTCTTTTTCCAAACAATACCTCAGAGCAGGGGAATAATTCTTCTTTAACACCCCCCCCCCACTCAGCTCCATTCAAGGTTCATGTGAACAAGGCCTTGCGCCCCTGCTCTGTCCTATTATCTTTTCTCCACCACTATTTCACCTTCAAAACCATTATTCCCCTGAATAGTAAAATGAAATGACAAGCTTCATGTGGTCAAGACATATCCTTCAACGAGCGCGGAGAAATTTGATGCGTACACAGATGCATTAAAACTGAAATTCCTTCAAACGTCTCTTTTAAGTTTGCTGTATTGAATAACTACAAATGCTCTGAAAATGTCCTGTGTTTTCTTTTTTATCGTGTGAGCAAAAATAATTTAAAAAAAAAAGAAAAAAGCCCCCCCCAAACTACAGTATATCGAGAGAAAAAGTTTTTCATTAACACTTAATTTTTTAATCTTAAGGAAACATTATAAACATGCCAAAAAAAGTATTTTCAAAAATTCTAAAACAAATACCACATGATGAAGTAAAATTATTTTTATTTAGCTGTTTGTAAATAATAGAAAAAATACAAACCCAATTATAACAGAAATGTAATTTTTCCCCCCATTCTTTAATAAATTAGACTTTAAATTAGACTTGTCATTCTTTAATTACATCCTCTAACTTCCTAAAATAGACTAATGACCATGACAAATTAAATATTTATTGAATAAATTACTTCCATCCAACCACAGTCACATTTAATATATTTTTTATATAACCCATTCTTAATATAACCTAATAATTAATACAGTAAAGACCTTTAAAAATGCTGGAAATAAATGGAAAACAATTATGTGTGCGGCCAATGTAAAAACAAATGCTTCTAAAAAAGATCTAAGGTATTTTAAAAGTTGTCAATAGAAACTTTTCTCCTAATGTGCTGCTTGCTCTCCTTTTCTCCTGCACTCGTTCAGCCTCTCCGTCGCTCTGCAGCTCGGCCTGCAGCAGGCTGTCCTGGGGCCCTTGAAGCCAAAACAAAGCCCCGAGAATGTTCTTTACACAACTTGGACAATAGCGCCGGGGCTTCGGCTTGACAAGTAAAAGAGCTCCGACAAGGCGGCGGCTAATTGCCTGCCCTCCCTCCATTCAGCCGCCCTGCCACGCTCCTGCCATCTCCTTTTGTCCCACGTGCACTTTCTAAAGTAAACTGCCAGTTCTCCATCGAGTGATGGACAGCTCGCAATCATTCATCCACAATGACATCAACGCCACAACACAAGAGAAGGGAAATATAAATAACAAAACAAAACAAAAACACACACAAAACTATTTGCACAAGACTCGGAAATTTTCAGGACCAGAAATAAGGAAAAAGCAAAGACAGTAAGTTTCACAAAAGAGGAAAATGGAGCAACCTATGACCTTTAACAAATTATAGTTTTGTTTTTTTACAATACGTTTGATTAATTAAATTGAATTAAACAGTGAAGATGACTAATAACACACAAGTCTAAGTTTAAAGTCCTCTTCCTTTTACTTTACAATAAAAATAATAATTATTGCAATGCAATAATGTGATTTGCAAAAATTACAATAAAGCAAAATTACGCATAAAATACCAAAAACTAAAATATAGATTAAATGTTGACAGTTACATATCATTATTAAAAGAACCATAGAAAAAGCAGATGTGACCTACAGTCAAATTTATTAAAAAAAAGAAATGTTAATGTAATAATTTTAAATTATAAATTGATTTAGTCATGTAAAAGGTATCAATAATTTGAGCTTATATAGATATTTTTTCCATATAAAAGACGCAATCAGATTTAGTTTGATGTCTTAGAATAACACAATGCTGTCAGGCTGTCAGGACAAAGCAATCAAACAGTGCCTTTCATTACCCAAATTGTCAATCTGTCACTTAGCAACATAAGTGTTATAAATTGCCAAACACGGCCCCAAAAAAATATCCATGAATAATTTCAACCAAAATGTACAAATTCGAGTCAAGCACACAACAGAAAATAAGGAAAAGCTGTGATTATAATGATGAAAAGTCTTACCATTTAAAAGAGCTGTATTTGGGATGCTGCTCGGTTCCTGGTTAAAACAAGCATGCTGGCACTCGTGGTAGTGCACAGACTCCAAGCAGACTCCCACCACCATGTCAGCCACTAATCCACTGGGGGGCAGCACCTCATTTACGGCAGCCCCTCGCTAAAACCCGATGGGTTAAGCCGATAAGTCAGCGACCGGAGGACCGGGCGATAGCCAAGGTATGCCGGAGCGACTTAGGACGGCAGCTCTTCAGGTCCCAGAGCAGAGAGGACCAGAAGCAGGCGGCCGGAGCTCGCTGTTCACACTCAGCCCCCTCACGCATTCAATCACGCACTCAGCCTGTGCTGCTCTTCTCCACGTCTGACCAGGACTCCCACTTTCCCCCTCGCCCATCTTCATATCCCCCCTAATAAGCTCTTTTGTGTCCATCTCTCTTTCTTTGATAAGTTGAAAGAACAACAAAAAGCGGGAGAGAAAGAAAGGCTTTCATTCAGCGGCTTGGCAGACATAAAGGTAGTGGAGTGCCGTCTATAGGAGTTGCCCTAACTTGGCTAAACTCAAGCAGCGGGGTGTCTCTCGTCATGTCATTAATCCCCAAAACTAGCCACGCTCCATTCACCGCTAGTCACACTAAATTAAATACAAAATCAAAAACACAAACACTGGGTAGAAGTGTCAGAGAAAAAGGCTGGAGAAAAAAAAAAAACAACAAAACCTTCCGATCCGGGGCAAAGGGTGAGTGGTGTTGAAGCCACGCTGCCCCAAAGTCCTGTCCGTCGGCAGCCGCAATTTTTCATGCAATGAGCCCCGGGGAAAAAATGCCAGATAAAAGACAAAAAATAAAAAATAAAAAATTAGACATTTATCACCAAAAGAGCCAGTCATTGTAGTGCAGCTTTCGCACCTCCAACTCTCCTGCCTGAACTCTCTCAAGACAACTGAGGGTGAAAAAGAAGCCCAGCTCTGAAGTCAAACCTGCCAGACAACAAGGCAACAACGGCAGTTAAAACAATACCAAAAAACACAAATAAATGGATACAAGCCGCCGATGATTACGGAAGAGCTGGCAATAGAAAATTCAACCCGGCCAACTGATGGCTTGAAGAGAGGAAGCCCACTCTTAAAGCCGTGATCCGACCATCCACCATACCACCGCTGTGAGCCTTTCAACCACAGCAGAAAAAAAATTACTATTGATCTTCAAATGGCAATAATTGAAAAGATCAAAAAGATTAAACAAAAAATAATTTGAGAATGTGCTGACTTACCATGTTAGGCTCCTTTTTTGATGCAAGTTTTTGTTTAAATAAAAAATATATATATATATATTTGCTCAAAGACACAGCATTGGAGGTGTCAAATTTTTTGTATCCGTCTCTTGATCGTATTACTTCCACAGTCCTGGTTTCCAATGCGTCTGAACTTTTTCCCTTTCTCTTTTATTTTGTTTGTGGTACCTAGCCTTTTTTTTCCCCCTGCTTAAGACTTTAAAAGCCTTCAGCTCAGTAAAGCAGCACAAATTATCTTTCCACCTTGCTCAGCTCTGATGCTTTGGCCGCTAACTTTGGAAGGCCCTTTACTACTGCATCAAAATTAGCATTGTCAAAGCAGTTAATGAATATTAATATTGTATTTGTCATTGGAGCTGGCCCAATGCTGAACTCCAAGTCATCCATCAGGGACAAGATTAAGCACGCAATTATTTCTGACTGACAGGGACCAAATCTGGAAGTTTTTTTTTTTTTTTTTTTTTTCTCCCCCTTTCCAACAATTTAAAGAAAAAGACACAACATCATCTTAAGGTACCTCCCCTGAGACGAGACAAGATTAATACACTTTTAATGAAGCAAGATTTAATGGTACATGAACAGCAGGAACCTAAAAAAAAAGAGAGCGAGAGAGAGAGAGAGGAGAGAAGAGGAATATAGACATATTCTGATGCAATTTTATCAATTTTTATTAAGTGAAATTATTAATGATTAGTAAAGTAGATTGATGAGAGGGATCTTTTTTTTTCCAAATATAAATATCCTTTTTTTTTTCTTTTGACAAATTTACAACAGATTGATTTATTTTATTAATATGGTTTCTGAAAGACCTGGCTTTGCTTTTTCACCTTTGTTGAAGCCGATAGATGAATAAAAGAATAAGACATAGAAGCGCTGCACTGTGAACATCGCTGGCGCTAAATTTAACATGAAACATTCATTAAAATCCTGGACCTCCGGCGCTCTCGGCAGAGCCCAGCGGAGCGCCGACCGCTGAGGACCACACAGGCAGCCTGCATCAGCACCACCCGCTACAGCGCTTCAGCTCCATCCAGGAGCTTTTCTCCGCGGAAACGGCTTCACATTACGATGTACGGTTCCGTCAAACGCGGCTGTCTGCGCACTCTTTCCGACGCTTCATTTAAATATTTCACCAGGTACAAATATTTTCTCAACGTGAAAAGCAGATGCAAACGAAAAACTATAAAAAATAATAACTTTTCCCACAGAAGACACATTTTCCTCCATGTCACTCGAATTTCTCTGAAGATTATTTCTGGAATTGTTTCATAAATTTAAATCGTAGACACAGAAAGGCCCCCTACCTGCACCTGCCTTGAAAAATTAAGCAGATAATCTCCTTCACTCCTCTGATCCTCAGCATGATTTCAACAAGCACTTTTGGATATTCTCACATATTTAAAAATATGAGAAACCAAGAGTCGAGCTTTCCAGGCAGCATCAGGCTTTAAACTTCCTTTTTTTTTTTGGTTACTTTTCTCTCCTCACTGATTTCAGAAATGGCCAAGATCTCATTTGGGTTCAACTCTCCACAACTTTTACTATTTTGTTTTGGTAAGTAAGCCTTTAAAGAATTAAAATAAAGAGAAAAGCACTGATGGGGCTGCTCAGAAAATGGCAGATGTGGGGCAATAATGCCAGCAGCTCAATGAATTGGTGTGAGTTTGGGGGTCAAGCTGCGGGCTCACCTTAGAGCGCCGGGCCCCTGCCGACCACCCTGCCGGCTCCCTAATACCATTAGCAACCCTTAGATGAACATACTAAATTGGCCTTTTGTTCTCATAGTGCCGATCCAGCCACACCACATCACTGGTATCACAGCACCAAATACAGATGGGGCAGCTTCTTTTCTGAAATGAATAGCGCGCTCAAGAAAGCGCTTCTTTCTCCCGATTCTTCCGATCGCCTAAAGCCGTCGGCTTTTCTTTTCTACTTTCTGTTTGTTAAAAAAAGAAGAAAAAAAAAGTTATTTTTTCATTTAACATTTTACGCTCATAAATGTTTCATTTATGAACATTTGTGCCAAAATTGTCTCATTTACTATTAAAATTGTAAATGAGTAGTTCTTTTAAATCATCAGCCTTGATATTAAGCAGCGCTAAGAAGAAAGAAAAAAAAAGATAAATGCCAAATTTTTGGAGGCAAGCTATGTGGAGGAGAGTTTAAAATATTATGTTTTATTATTATGTTATTTTTAAGAATCAGATATTCACAATATGTATTAAATGGAATAAACACTGCTTTTACAATATAAAAACATTTAATGTAGACAAAAAAATGCAGATGTTCAAATTAAAATGAGTGTGACACAATGCAAATTAAAATAAATTAAAGTAATTATTCTTTACATTAAGCGTTCGCACGAAGCCGTCTATGAAGACAGGCACGCAACGCCGTGACTTGATTCAAGTCAAGAGCCTAAAACAGCTCCAGTCGAGGTGACGAGGGGAGCAGGGAAGAGGGAGAAGAGAGTGAGAAGAGCAGAGCAGGCAGCTCTGCGGCCCAGCGTGATCACATCAGCGCTAGTATCAAATTAACTCTCCGACTTTGAAATTTATTGATCTGCTATTAAGACACTAGTGAACTTGATGAAGTGAGTGCTGTAGGTGACTCTGGGACTTCAAAGTCTTGCACCAGCCACATAAAACAAGCCACTTTGATCCCCGCTCCGCTCCTCGGATCTGGAGAGGGAGCATCAGAGGAAACCCCCCAATTCTACTCTGTTCTTTTCTCCCACTCACCCCGGGCCCAGGCTCCAGCTCTCTTCGTTCCTTCTCCAAGTCTGCTGATGCCCCAAGAACCGGCAAAGCACCGGTGCCACACAATGTTCAATTGCAGCACATTTTACAGAATACTTAGCGAGCCGATAGCACAGTAGTGCTCAGAGGTGCAGACAGATCTTGATTCTGATTCACCAGGAAATAATAAACCGACACACAAAGCACAGAAAATGCAGTATGATGTCAAAACAACTACTAGAATGAGGCGGCCATCGGAGCATATTGGCATTAAAATTCAGAGCCGATAAGAAGGGGCTTCTTCGTGCCAAATACAGCATGTAATAAGGTCTGCGATGAGAGAGACAATGCAGAGTGGGAGATAGCAGCACTATTGTGTGATGAATACATCCCCCTCTTCGCTTAAGGCAAGTCTTCCCACTACATTAAATACTGTGTGCTGCCAATCACACCTGTTTTTTTTTTCTTTTTTTCCTTTTGTGCCACTGGGTGGAGGTAGTAGTTAATGTTTTCAACATGTACTGTATCACTTCAATACACAGATGCAAATACGAACCACAACTGGCCAGCAGAATAAATCTCTTCTTTGCCAACTAAAAAAAAAAAAAAAAAACAGTGAAATGTGGGGGAAAAAAATAAGAAAAGAAAAACTAAAATATATATATATATATATATATATATATGTCATCTTACATCTTGCAACAAAGCAGCCAACAAAGCCGAGAAATGGAAACTAAGATTTACCCTCCACTGAGCTGCTAACTTAGCAGAACTGAGCAAAATAAATATTAACGCCTAAATTAATCATCGGCAGGACAGTGTTTGCGCTCAGGCTCCAGTGCTCAAAGGCACTGTGTGTGTGTGTGTGTGTGTGTGCGCGTGAGTATGTTTGTGTGCGAGCGTGTCTGCACCCAGTGCTGGGGCTAAGTTGCGTCTGTTTAATTAAGAGGGGTAAAACAGATGACAAATGTAAGACAGTTAAACATTTAATGTGTGCTTATCTCCCCCCTCATTTATTTAGCTGGGAGTGATTCAGAGTGGGTGGTGTTGAAGAATAATGTGCCGGCGAAACGCTGGTGGAATTAGAACGCAGTTCTGTGTGCTGTGAGAAATCAGCAAGCAACACACAGACGATTCTTTTGACGTTTTGCAACTTAAATCTGTTTGAAGAGAAAGAACAGGTGATAAATCAATTTTAAAAAAAAAAAAAAGCTTCTTGTGGAAAAGAAAATAAAAAGAGAGGGAGATCAAGTTCTGATGTAAATGACACACTTTGTCTTAATCAACCAGTTGGTACAATTAAAAATGTGAATCAACGACCTGGCATCGCCTTCATTTCACCTAACAAAGGTATATAATGCTTCCTGGCTAAACCCTATTGTGCGTCAATTTTGCACAATGCCTAGAGTCAATGTCAAATTCCAGCTCCAAAAGTCCTGCAAAGGAGACAGAGTGAACAGCGCCCGCAGCACACACATTCCCATGTTGCTATATCCATCTCATTCAAAGTTATGGCGTCCAATGTGACAATGTTAAAAAAATAACTAAAATACTAAAGATTTTGTTCTTTCCCTCTCTCTCTGTATATATATGTGCGTGTGTGTGTGTACACAT
>JBAMYA010000011.1:5252920-5293642 GCA_037176975.1 Arrhamphus sclerolepis
GTGTGTGTGTGTGTGTGTGTGTGTGTGTGTGTGTGTGTGTGTGTGTGTGTGTGTGTGTGTGTATACATATATATACACACACATGCATACACACACATACGCATGCACACGCAAACACATGTACCTACATGGTGGGTGAAAACTTAAAAAAAAAAAAAAAAAGAGAGAGAGCGAGAAAGAAAAGGAAAAGAAGAAGGTGGTGGTGAAAGAGAAAAAAAAAACACCAAAAAAAGAAAAAGAAAAGGGGGGTAAAAAAAAGCCCTGTGCCAAAAGCATATATGAGAGAAACCTTCACCAATTAGTGGGGAGAAACGGGAGAGGGAGCTGCCGCAGCGTCGGCACTCAAAGAGCCAGGCCTCGCGGCGAAGCTGTCATGTCGGCAGGATTGATCAACAGGCCTGCTATTTCTAATGGCATGTTGTCATGAAGCTGTAGCCATGGGGAGCCACCTGCCTCTGTCCTCGCACTGGATTTTGTGTGTGTGTGTGTGTGTGTGTGTGATAGGGTTGGGGGTATTGCAGCAGCCATACCTATTCTGTGCCCATATATCTTTTACTAACAATTTGAAAACAGCCTGGAATCCTCCTCCCACTCTCTGGCAGTCTACCTTGTCTTCTGAAGGTGGTAGAAATGAGCCATCTTTTATTATTCCTTATTCTCACACACTAAAGTCCAGCGACAAAAAAATCTAAGAAAATCATCTAATAGTTTCATCATCATCATTAGAATTAAAATTGTTATTGTTATTATTATTATCATCATCCATAATTTACTGTTTGGCAATTACTTTAATCTTGAATGATGGAATATGATTCACTAGAGTACATCTAAAACATTCCTGAAAGGGTCTGCGTTCGATAAAAGCTCATTTCTTTTTCAGGAAAACAAGCTGTCAAATAATCAAACGACGATGAAAACTCATCTGCAAAATGCCGATCGAGAAAAAGCTAAATCAAAAACGACAGAATCTTTTTAAGAAAGAAAAAAAAAAAAAAAGCACCACGTTATCCTCAATTTCTAGCCGTACAATAAAATAAAACTGCCTCCGCGGCCAAACAAGCTCGGACCCACTAACAATAAAAAGTCAAATAAAAGTTACAGAACTTGCAAGTTCAAGGTAGCGCGGGCCACTTGGAGTGCGTGTCACGTACAGTTAACCTTTTTGTCGGGCATGCCTGTGGTCTCATCAGTCGATGAAATTCTTTGCCCGCGGCGGTGGCTTAGCCGAGGGACACGGACCAATAGAAAAATATTTCATTGTGTTAGCATTTCAAATGGCGGAGTGGAGGATGGAGAGGAGGGCATCTGGAGGGGAGGTGGGGGAAGAAGCTCGAACCGATCGTTGCCAACGGAATTAATTGCCTATTCTGAGAATAATGTCCCTTAACCACGATCCTCGGAGGGCCGAATGCTAGCAGAGGGCACTTTTTCTTTTCTTTTCTTTTTTTTTTTTTTTTTTTTTTATTCTTTCGGTGTCTTCAAAAGGAAGAGGGCTTAGCGGTACTGGACATATTAGAGGTTTAGCTCGGTCCCCTTTATGCCAAGGAAAAATAATCAGAACCGCTGAACCAAACTCAACTAATCCGTTCGCCAATTAAAAGAAAAGAAAAAAAAAATCTGCTAAAACATTACATCTAATATTTCTGAAATACAACGTTAAAATATTTTTAAATAAGGATTAAATTAATTAAATATATTATGGCAATTTGTTTATAAAATAACACTCGCGTAAAAAGAAAGAGCACGAGAAATAAACCGTCTACATCTGTCTTTAGGTTGGCGCTCGATAAATGGCTCAAGATGGGGCGACCCCGGTGGTGCTTCTATCCCTTTATTTCAGGGGATTTAAGTTCAGGCTCTGCTACACATTGGCCAAGCATATGCAATGACCCTAAATGATATTGGTGCATCTTTTAGCCACATCTTAATCTAACCTCCATAAAGCTCTGATGCTTTTCAGACTCAAAACAGCGTTAAGAATGAGTATTGTTTGGAGGCAAAGGAGAGACATCCCTGGGAGACGAAGCTGGACCCGACTCGGGGCCGAAGCCCTCTGGAAAAACAGCTGCTTATCTACCCTAATCAGTGGTAAAACAAAAAAAAGAAAAAAAAAGAAAACACAACTACTAAGGAGGAGGGAAGAAACTTTTTTTTCCCCCCATTTATTTATTTATTTTCGTTAGATGGACGGGGCATCCCAAGATGTTGCATCCATTTATTTTCGACCTCTACAGGCCCATTCGCGATCGGTGTCGATTTCATCCTTCAGCAGATGGACGTGCAAATTCGCAGCAGTCCCCATTACACGCCTCTCCGTCGCTCATTGCGAATTCAGCCAACGAAGTCAATCTTATTAACTTCCGCGCCGGTTCACACATGACATTTTCCTCAATTTTCTCGCCGACATCAAAAACATCAATTAGCAGCTCGAAAATGGGAAGGAGCGAATGACAGAGTCCGATAACGCAGACTTATTTGAAGCTGAGGGTAAATCTATTCTCCAGTTTTGAATGTGTTCATTACAATTGCGTTTTCAAAGAAGACCTCCAAATAGCAAAGAAATTAAATTTATCTCCTAGAAATGTCCAGAAATTGTTTTTTCCCCTTCTTTCTTTTTTTCTTTTTTAATCCTGTGTCTATCTCTCAGCCTCAGTGGGTGACACAAAGCATTGTGGTGCAACATTTTCTTTTTCTCATTAGAACAGATCACAACTCCCACAGAAGTTGACACCCTATACTGTAACCTCCTGTGTAACCCAGAAAATTACTTTAAAAGGAGTCCAACATTTCTTTAGGAAGAAAAGAAGGCGATAAAGCAGCCTGCTCGAGACTTACAGTTTGTATTAAACAAAAATATTAGAGACAATGATAAATGCAGTTTCTATTTTTACCCTATAAGAGGAGCTACGATCAAGTTTTTCCAAAAAGCTTTAAAGGAAAGATTTTTTTAAAATCTTTTTTTTGTAATTTGTTTGAGATTTTATTCATATTTATTTAATATTTAATTTACACAGGCACTAGACTATGCAAAATGTTTTTTGTTTTTTTTTGTCTTTTAGTCACATTGTGTGGATTAATTATCATCACCAGCATCACCAAATAATTTTTAGGAAATGCTGCACAGGTAAACAATCTAAACAACAAAACACCATATTTAAAACAAATAAAATTGACGCATGATAGTAATTACCAAAACAACAAATTTTACAAGATCTTCTCGAAAAGTATATAATCTTCCTGAAAGACCCTCTTGAGATAATTTCCCCACGATTTGTTTAATAAAAATAGTTTACATGCATTTTGCAACAAAGATTCAATGTTATTTTAAACTAAAGAAAATACAAAAACAAATACTTTCTCCCCTCTCCACAGCCTCATTGATCATTTCCTGCTACTCTCCATGACAGTTGCATCAAAACGTGAAACACAAAACTACACATTAATGACGCTCCCTCATGGCTCAACTCCTCTACCTCCCATCACTGATGAAAATGTAACTCAATAAACCTTGGCCAGTAACCTTTAAGTAAAAGGCTATTTTTTGCCAATATCCAAACATTGTCAGATGGCTTCCTCATGCTTGAGTTACATCTCCGAGGGGGGTGAACAAAAGCAACTTTAGTGGCTGTGGAAAGACTCTCGTAATGCAAGGCGGCGGCAAAGTGGAGGGGGAGCGGCCCGGTCGCACACGGAACCCTGCGGATCACATTCCTCCGGCCCATTGATTTCTGATCTTTTGACATTATTTAGTTGCTTTTTATTTTCTTGCACGTCTTTTCTTCCATGTCACAAAAGACAGAAATGTCCAAACAAGTGATGTCGGGGATATCTACTACCTGTCAAAAGAGCAGGCTTTTCCTGGCATTAAAGCGACCAAATGCTCTGACGCAGTACCGAGAATCGGCGGGATGAAAATATCACTCTTTATAATGGAGGCTAATCAGATTTCGGACTTGCCTTCTAGCTAAAAGGAGATGGAAACATGTGGAGTAGCAGGGATGAAACCAATACACCTCCAGTTCATCGCCAGCGTGACCTCGACACAAAAGGCCTGCACTTGTTTTCTCAAATCTGAACTGGTTTATGCAGCCAAGAAAAATGGGTCGTAGTCAAAATCTTAATACCAAATGTAGATTTTTTTTTTTTTTTTCCTCCAGCTAATTTATCTTCTTCATAGATACTGCTGAAGAGACAAAGCGGGCATGCTAAATGCAGCGCAAGACGAGACGATGCATCTGTAATACGGCTGTCGGCTGAATGTTGAACACACTGTACTGATCAGTTCCATTAAGCAGGGATTTGATCATCTCCCCCGTGCGCTTTCACAGCCCGGCTTCAGATTAGATCACTGTGAAAATGGTCAAATGGTGTGTTTATCTCTCTGTAATTATTTTGATGCAGATGACAGAGATTGGTTGTTTGCATGTGTGCACAGTGTGAGCCAAGACAGGCAAATACACACACACACACATACACACAACACAGGCACACACTGGAATGGAAAGAGCTGAATGGATTCCCTCAATGCCATTAATCCATTAGAAAGATTCAACAAAGGCCTGAAAAAATGTTTTATCTATAGAAAAAAAAAAGTCACTGCACCATAATTCTTATAACTAATATTAATGTTCAGGTTGGGTGACAGAAATGGACTTTCAATTCGACTGAAAGTGAAATTCTGAGGCAACAATGGTTTATGATGACATAAACTAAGATGAGATAAATTATCAAGAAAACCTTGGCAGAAGTAAAAGAAAAAAACATTCAGAGACAAATAACTTAGTCACATCTTCTTACTAAGCTGATAAAAGCCATTAGAGCTATTTATTGTTTAATCAGTTATTGTGCTGCTGCTACTTGAAACTATTTGCAGAACAACTCTTGGTACCTCTGCCTGAATGAGACGTTTCTATGCTTCCAGCTTTTGTTGCTCTCAGGACGCCCGTCATTCACGCTTTGACCTTGCACTGTTTAAATCCTGAGGGTTGATTTTAACATCTACTGGACACTTCCACAGCTGATAATATATTCAGATTTACATGAGATCATCTGTGTTATCTTTCTGCTTGTACCACTGTTCTCTATAATCTCCTATATTTTCACTTCACTTAATTTAGGCTGTGTCACCAGATTACAAACCCTTCATATCTACCTTTCCAATTACTTTTAAGAGTTTTGGATGGACAAATTTTTGCTTTCATGTCCTGTGTTAGCAGATGAGTTGCTGCTTCTGGCCATGAAAGGAGAGTTTTTAATGAGCCGAGGTGAGGTTAATTGCTTCAGTAAGATCCTCCAAGTCATGTGCCTCTATATGAAATTAAGCCCATTTCCTGGAGTTTTCCTGGACATATTTAATAACAAAACACTTCAGCCCAATTTCCATTTCCCACAGTGAGAGGCAGACGCACAGTGTTGGTGAGGGAAAGCGTTATTTTTCCTCTCGTTGCATTCACTGCTGCTTTCTGTTTACTTTCTCTATGATGTCAGCTTCCGTGAGCTTCATTTGTTAGAATTTCCCAACATAGTCTAGGAAATACACACACACACACACACACACATATGTGTAACCAGGTCCTCCATGTTTGGGGAAAAAAAAAAACAAAAAAACAACACAAACGCAAACACAACAAACACACAAAGATGTGGATTACTTTTCAACCAATTGCAGTTACTGACTGTGCTGTGACTCTGGACAAAAAAAGAAAAGAAAAAAAAGTCACAAAAACCTTTTGTCAACATGCATCAAAGTTAGCCCAACCAGAACACTGAGCAGTGGCAGTTCAGGTGCTTTTTTAATGCACACTGTCTGTTTTTTGTTAACTGCTTTCACTCTAATAGGCATTTCAGATCCAAATCTGATTCCCCCTAGATGTCAGTTTATGACAGGACAGTGAGACTCCACAGTCTTTTCTGTGTGCGTGGACGTTTTCTTGCAAAAACAGTAGATTTGCTGCAGTGTCTCGACCACGTCAGGGAACTGCTGCATACACACTACACCAGCACACCAATCTTCCTCAAATGACTGGGCCTTTCATTGGCTATTAGGAACTACATGATGTGAATCTGGCCAGACTTAAAGACCTTGTAATCAACACTGGTGTAAATGTGTTAAGTTCAGCGTCTCGTACAGGGGGTTCAATGGTCCTGACAGTGTAATTACGGGTTGCCGCACCAACGCAGCGGCCAGCACACTCAACACTAATTCAATCCATCTTCATTTCCAAGAGCAACGCCCCTTCCATTGATGGATAGTTATCATTAGAGAGTGACAAAGCACTTAAACAACTGAGGCGTGAGCAGCAAAGTGTGTATGTGCACGTGCATTTGGGCGTACGCTGGGTGTAAAGTCAACGAGCGGGAGGATGTGTCCCCTCAGACACACACTGCTGCCCTACACAGCAGGATTATATATTACAACTGGGATGAATATGAGAGATGGGATAGGGAAGATGTTTGGGTCAGGGAGCAGGTCGGCATCCTTCACGCGAAGACACACACATACAGACAAATAAATACCAAAGATACCCGCACAGAGTGAGCGTACGTGTTCACATGCACGCACAAACAGTTTGGCTCACTGTGACCCCGACACACAGAGAGGCTATGGCTCAACTCACCAGCCTTTTATAGCATGCTGCTCACACTGCTGACAGACACACACGCAGACTCACACAAGTCTGGGCACTGTCTGCAGCAAAACACTAAACCACAGGCTGTGATTGAGGCTGCCTGGCCTGCTCCTCTATATTTTCAGTCTATATATTCAGTCCACCCTTGCCTGTATATCTTAATTATGTGCTCTGCCTTTTTTCCTAAAAGAACGGGTGACAGAGTCTGCGAGTAGGCCGCTGAAACGAGGCCCTTCCAGCATTTATGGGGCCTCACTGCATCATTACTTGACTTTTAAGCTCCACACAAAAGCAGAGTAGACGCCTCTTTCCCCCCCATCTCTTTTCTTGCATTGTTGCATTTTTTTGTATCAAGCTGCAAGTCTTCAAAACAAAATGAAAATCCAGAACTGTTAGGGATGACTAACAGGCTGTGAAAGGATGCAATCAGTAAATAGATGAACAAATAGCCAGAAGGATTTCAGCACTGTGCTGTGCTCACTGTGATTAGCCCTCCTTTTTCCTTGTGGGTTGCAGCTTTAGGGTCACTGCCATCTCACACACAGACGCGAGGGTCGGGCTTCGCCATTTCGATGACTCAATCGCATTTCCATCAACTGTGGTCAGTGACCCCGCAAAGGCCCATGTGGCGAGCGCCTGCTTCACCTCTGTGAAGGGAGCCATTGTCACAGTAGACCCTGTCTGTTAACCAGGAGGTGGTGCTACTGGGATAAAGAACACTGCTTCTCCTTTTAGCTTAGATTGCTAAAAAAGGCAGACAGGGATTTGTTTGGTAGAGGTTTTTCCATAATCGTGGGGATTTAAAAAGGCTTTTCTGACACCCAGAGTTGCAGACATCCTCAAAAGACACGGACGTACTGTTTTACTGTGGGTGTCGATTTAGCAGCAGAGGCCACTGCGAGGTTCATAGTCAAGAGATGCTCCCTTCTTGAATGCATAAGATTCTCAGACTTGTGAGCTCTTGTTCTGTTGGCTCGCTGAGAGGAATGAATGGGCTGCTGCACTCCTCCGGAGTCGGTGCACAAACACCCACGCAATTAAAACTGATGCTTACTCATGTACATTCCTAATGTGCCATTATGCACTCACATGCTGCGCATTTTTACAACGGCTTTGGCATTTTACGCACATGCATGGCGGCATGAGCTAAGCGGCCAATGCGCTGCAGAAGACTGCCTGGCCTGCTCGCAGACCCTGCAGTTTGTTTAGCAACACTCCTTTTGACGACACCCGAAGGGTGCAATTAAGCCCAATTAGAGCCTGTCTGTTTTATTAAGAGGCACAGACTGGCCAGGCTCGGGGGCAGTGAGGGGTAGAGGAGGGAGGAGGAAAAGGAGAGGGGGGAGGAGAGTTTGCAACACCAATCTACTGCTTCTCTTGAGAAACTAGGCAAGCATCGTTTTGAGGAAAGTGGTGTAATTAAAGTGCATGCCAACTAAACAGATACTAAACAGAAATGGCAGCTGTGGCAGTTATGGCTAACCAGTACCATGGAACTGGCAGAAAGAAGTCTTCCCAACTGACCAGGTTAAGCAGGTAACCTCAGATTGTCCCTGTTGCACTGAGATCACCATTTTGTGATCACAGAGCCTTTAGGGATCCATGGATGACAAAAAGCAACTAATCTATTAATACTCACAGTGAATGCAGACATGTGTGGATGCAGATGTCACAAAGCATTTTCGGAAGGGGGCTCGGGGGTGGTGGCTGTGTAGTTATGAGATTCTGCCCTGATACACTGGTGTGAAAAGAGCAATACAGCTGGCTTGGAACAAAAACTGCAGCATGCCTTTCATCAGCAAATCAAAAAAAGAGAGAAAAAAAATGTAATAAAAGAAAGCAAATGAATGTATCATTTTCCCCCCTTACAATTCCTTTTCCGTCGACCCCTCGACAGAGATGTTTACAGATAGCTATCATTCCCTCTCTTTTTCACATTTGTGCTTGGACACGTTTCAAAAGACCAGGCCTTTTCATCTCCCCTCTCGCTGTGAGGAAATTTGCTCCTTAATGGCTTTCAAAACAGGAAGAGCAGACAATAAATAAAAAGGAGAAGTGAGAAGAACACTTTACTCCCCAGTCCTCCCCTCTTCTACCCCCACCACCACCCGCTTCAGTCGTCGCATCCTTTGCGGAGCCGAGTGCTGCAGCACACTGCTGCTGTGCCAAGGTGCCAACTGTGCCAGTCACACTGACCTCCATCTGCAGGCAACTTGATACCATCTCTTCAACCGCCACACACTCTCACTGAATGGGCCCGCTCAGTCACAGTGAAGTCTGAATGCCATTCAAAGCTCAGGCTCGGAATTGTGTTTCAAGTTTGTGCGCTATTGTATTCTTTGTTCACAGCTGTGAGAAAAAAAAAAAAAATCCTTTATCACTGAAGTGAATGCTTAAACGGTTGTACTGGAGGAATGCACTGAGGAATACATTACTGCCAATGTGCAAATCACCACACTATCAGGCAAATTAGAACAGATTTTTCACAAGACTTTATCAATGACCCTCTAAAGGTTGAGCTGCTATGGACTGGCTCAAATTACTACTAAGATGCTCTCTTGCCAAGTACCAGGCTTACTATTTTAACAGTATATGTAGGTGTCTGTTTACTCATGTTGTATTCATAATTCCGCCTCCTGCAGGGCATCCGTGTCCACTGAGTGCCCTTGAACATGCCATGAGTAGTCTTTCTGCGCCTCAACTAAAAAGAGAGCTGAAAGACAGCTACACACGCTTCCGCACAGTTGGATAAAACAAACCTTAACCACACAACTCAACCTCACCAAAGAGATAGCTTTTTTTCAAAAGATGTTCAGAGGAGTGCTTTTTTTCCTCCCTTTCTCCCTGGGTAAAACAAATGCATCATTTTCCAGTTTAAAAAAAAAAAAAGAAGAGAAAGAAATAAAAATCTTTACTCCTTCTCCCACCCATTGTGCCATTTCCGTACATGGAAGTGCTCCCTCCCATTGATTTTCTCCCAGCCAAAGCCCTGCCCTACATGAGCTGCTTCCTCACTGGTGTCATCTCCTTGTGCCTCTCTCCTTTTAACTGTGTTTTACTCTTGCGGTATAATGCACAACGAGCAAACTGGTGCTGGGGAGGGCAGTGCAACTGCAGGAAAAACTGATACATATGGCTCAAAAGTTTTGGCCATTGATTTCTTTTTGATGCAAATAAAGGGAAAAAAAAAAAACTCTTCAAAGCTGCAGAAAGCCCTTTTCATCACCACAACAGTAGAACTAGCTGTTATCATTGGTAGTAAGCCATTGTGCGTCAGCCGTCTGCAGATTTGTTGTGCTCCGTGTCCAGTTTCAGTCCACAATTCTGTGCAGTCTGAGGGACTGATTATCATTATCAGTGCTTACTGAAATTGCTTGCATCATTAATTGATGTAATTCCCAGCACAAAGGGTTAATTCTGGAGGCAAATGTTTTTCCCAGGTTTACAGTGTGAACGAGGGGGGCACTGAGATGCAGGTCGCAATAAATGTAGGCGCAATGAGAAGATAGAAGAGTGAAATATGATGAGAATATTAATGACATCCATTTACTTATGACAGGATGCTGAAATCAAAGGAAGCAGTCTTGAGCAAAGACTCAGATATGGCAGGGAAAGCTAGCAGGAATTCTTCCCGCCTCTACATCTCCTCAGCCACAGCTTCAGCTTCTGCCTCCCCCCTCCCAAACCCCACTCTGTCAGCCCTCTGTGATGTGTGCCTGTGTCCACTGGGGGCTACAATTAGCCCATCAAACTCATTCCAGTCGGGAATCCACATCGCCTCTCCAATCCCCTTTTCTGACTCTCCAAAGCCTGGGCTCCTCCAAAGAGACAGGCAACTTGTAAGACAGGGGGAGGTAGCCTTTGAAGTGCCAAGTTTTGCAGAGGCCTCCCTTTTTGCTCATATCAAGGCTGAGGATATATAACAATTAAAATGGCGGGACAGGCAGGCTGACATCGCAGTATGCGCTCGCAGGGGAAGGTGCTTGCCTCTTAGGACAGTGGCCTTCACAGGTAGATGGATGAGCTTGTGAGTCTGTCTCAGTGGCTTTTACTGAATCATGTTTAGCTGGCCACATTTCCTTCCGTCGTCTCAAAGTTTTTCCTGTAGCAGTACTGCAGCTTTTATGGCCTGCGGTCTTGTAGTAACCCCAGTCTTTCATATACTTCAGTCAAACTTTGAATAAATTATGATTTCTCCTTCAATGTTCAAGCAATTTAGGATGCAAAATGTTCTGAAATTGATTGGCCTTTTGTCACAACCAGTGTAATAATCTCATACTTTAATTTACAAATGAGGGCCTCTTCGTTTGCTCTGGGAACTTTGTTCTGACGTAAAATCCTGCCGACTTAAGTGTGTTACTTTTCCATTTTAATAAAAAGGCATTGTTTGGAAATCTTCCCTGACCTCGTCTGCATGACAAGATGAACCACGTTGTCCCCAGACGCCAAGCTGACCAAACTCCAGGCCAGCGGTTCACATGAGCCACTGCGTCGGGTTGTGTAAGACACAGCTCCACTTCTGTTTCTGCTCCAGTGGGGCTCAGTGGCAGACAGCCAGGTAATTACACAGCACTGACTAGCAGCCCGAAGAGAAAGGCCCACTACCGCACACATATACACACACAAAAACACTTATTTGCATTCACCGAGAACACAGCTCCGCACAACTCCACCTGCACATACACACACAAACACCGACCTCCTCCTCCTCCTCACACGCACGCGTACATATGCTCACAGCCAAATACAAAGACTACATTATGTCAAGCAGGATTACAATGACTCCAACCTGACCGGGCTCGGCAGCCGCTGTGCCTCTGGCGCGAGAGTATCTGAATTCACCGTTGAGGTGAAAGACTGTCCGCAGTTTAAACAGGTGTGTACTTATGCAGATGCACAGCTCAAACATGTGGTTTGCATTAGCTGCTGCAGCAGAGACGAAGCGAGCCTTCCCTGGAGCAGGAGTCAGTCCCAACATATCATTTGGGGTTAGTGATTTATTCCCTTTCATAACCGTGAATTTAGGAAGTGGGCACAATGAATGAATAAGTAGACACCAGCAGCACCACATGCTTACCTCTCGCAACATTTGGAAATTGCAGGTTAACTACTTTTTATTTCTTTGATTTATGGTAGATTAATTCTGACACAGAATTCAAAAAAGAAAAAAGTGCAGTATGTTGTACTCCAACATTTAAACTTTTATCTATTCTGTTTCCCCTGTTTTCCCTTAATTAATAAGTTAATGATCTGAACATGAAGGAGAACACAGATTGCTGCATCCAAAGTCAACGGTGAATAAGAAAGTTATGACTGAATCTCCGTCTTTATTTATCTACCGGGCTGATTTGATCAGTTTTTGATATTTCTTCTCTTGTCACCACTTTAAGTTATAACACTGTAGAAGAAAAAAGGCGTAATCACCTCATAAGCACCTTTATGTTTGTTTTTAAATGAATGCATCTATGGTTGGAACACAGAAACAACAAGGGTGAGCCATTTTATTCTGACAAGAGCACAAAAGAACAAAGAAGTGAAACGGATAAAGGCAAGTAAATTGCACAAAAAAAGGAGGGGGGTGTCATGCTTCAAGGAAGTAGGAGGTATTCTCTCCCTTGTTGGTTATTCCACACTTTTTCCAGGGAAAGAATCTAACATTAGAAAAAAAAAAATACCGTGGATTCCAGTGAGAATCAAGCAAGCTATTCATTCTGCCAGTTGATTTAGGCATGCCTCGCTACACACCAATCAGCCCCATCCCAGCATTGCCAGCCACTCACTTGTCTGCCATTCCAGCACAAGATGGAGAGAGTGACAAAAGTTCCAAATAAAATATCTATTTGTGATGTCTGTGCAGAAAAAGAGCACGTGAAAAGAACAAGCATCAGGTTTTTTTGTTTTTTTTTTCCCAATAGCGGAGGAGATGATACAACAAAAGCTGCCAAAATTCTGTGAACAAGCCACATGCTTAAAGAGGTTTCTGTCTACAAAAACTAAATAAGCAAGAAGAGTGTACGTAGGCTGAATGTTTGTGCGTGAGGAGACAGACAGAACGCGTGTGCGTGCACGGCAGCAGGAGCATCTTGTTACGGAGGAACAGAGCATGTTGCAGATAAGACAAAGCTGTTCAAAGAACAAGGCAGGCCAGTAAAGTGTGTGCCGATTCGACATCATTGCCTTACTGTCCCTTAATGAGCCTGGAGAGGAATCCTGATGTCCGCAGGATCTGCTCCTGTCTCACTCCAATCACACTGCTGGGCTTTTTATTCAAATCTAACACACAACTGTCATACAGCCAGTCTGGCCGTGCTGTTTATCTCACTCCAGAAGGATGTTAACAAGACAAATGAATGAATAAATACACAAATAATGTGTTTATGTTCCGTTAATAATATATGAAATGGAAGCTGCTTTTTGACAGTAGTGCTGCAGTCAGGATTCTTCCCAACTTTGGTGACAGGCTTGTTTATTCTTTTCTCAGAATGCATTTCTGCGCATCTTTGGAAGGCAATGTTTTGGCCAGTGCTGGGCGTCTGCAGCACATCTCACTGATGAGAAAAAGCAGTGTGATACATTTAAACTTTCTTCCCATAAAGAACAGTTCATATATTGTCAGTACTGAGCACCATCTCTCCCTTCATCCAAAACCTCCAGTATGATGATCCTCCTTAATCTCACTGAATGCAGGTCTCAGTTACACCCCATCACACTTCCCTCCAGGTATGACATGACTGATTCCTCTGACGTTTTAAGATGCCATTCCATTAGGAGTATTTTTGAAAGGCTGGATAGATAAATAAATACTAATGCATGTGCACACATGCATAGGTATGCAAGAGCACACAAATCACAGCGTCACTCAGCTCCAAGAAGTGTCCCAAAACTTCCTGGATGATTAGAAAAAGCAAACAAAACAAAACTAAACAGGAGCCGGGCAAAATTGCTCAAAGAAGCTGACTGGGTAGGAAAATAAGCATCACATCAAATTCCTTCTCGGGGCCGAGACAAAAGCAGGGCCTGGCACTCTCGACTACACAGACTTAGAAGGCGAAGGAGGAAAAAAAATAAAATAACAACATGAACATCAAAACCAGAGCCAAACAAATCCAAGAAAAGTTCAGATAGGTCCTCAATGAAAACGTGAAGTGGAACAAAATCAAATAAATTGGGGTGTTCAACTGTTCAAGCTGCCCCTACAAACCACAGAACGCTGTTTAGAATATAGAGGAAGGTGACAGAGGACGATGCTTAATGACTCAGAAAGCAGAAACCCAGTGTGTACCCCTGCAAACACCAAAGAAAAGCCCCTCTCCTGTTATAGCACGGGTGGGGACAGAAAACCAAATTCAAGGCAGCTTAAGTGCTCTCTGGAATCACTCAGCATTCCACCGGAATCGAAATTTGACTGTGACAGTGTATTCATCCATAACAGTAAATTGTTCTTTGGGGAATTTGGCGGGGCTTCATGTTCTTCCTCCCATCTCTCCCCACTATACTCCCAGTCTACTCTCCCTTTCCAAAAAGCTGTCTCCATCACTTTCAATCACAAGCTGCTTGCTCATATGTAAAAAACAGACAGTTGCCAAAGCAATTGTGGAATTGCTCCATGCTAAATCATTATAAAACCAGAGACATTCATGAGGCCGCATAGAGATCTGGAGCTTATAAAGAGGGATAAAGCAATAACTTGTTTGGTGTGTCTCTGAATCACTTCTTGGGAGTCATTTTTCTGTGTATGGTTGCTTTTAATCTTTCAAGTAGTTGTGGCTCCGACTTATACTTGAACTTTTAAATACTGATATCTTGTTCATTAATTTGCACTGCCTGATCAATCATCATTAGATCCATCATTAGCTGTGGTAATAAGGTGGTTAAACACTTCAAAAAAAATTAGTTAACTCAATAAAAAAAAAACTTAAATACCACAGATCTGGGTTTAAAAACAAAAGCCTCTAAAATACCTGCTGAAGTCAAGTTTCTTCTAGAGATGCTTTTCAGTGAATACTACTCAGGTCCAGGCTATAAAATGTGACTCAGAAGACACCTTATGTTCTGCGAATAGACCAAAAGATCTGCTGCCCACAACTTTGTATCAGATTACCGTTCTAAATGGAAAACTGCCACACAGGGAAAGCGTGACCTTTATGTTTTTATGATTAATACGTACAGAAAAAAGAAATACCATCCTATAAGAACTTTAGAAAGGTTTGAAGAACCACAAACACACCTTCGCTTCTCCAGTTCCGCCCCCCTTTTGACCAAAAGCATCACACTTATACAACGTTATAGAGCCAAAACCACTAAACTGTCCGGCCCAGCCGAGGGATATTCACAAAATCAGTTCATCCCGTCGTCAAAATCTTGCTTCCAAACTTCCTGGAAAAAGAAACCAATATTTCTCATGAATCACTGAGAGTACTGGTGACAATAATACAAGAACAGTTTCACACGATTCTCCCTCATAATAGACCGAGAGCAGCCAAGTGGGTGGGTGGGTGGGTGGGGGGGACGACAGTAAATAAAAATGAAAAACACTCCAGCTGAGAGACATGTTTGTCTTTAACAAAAGGGTCACAAAAAAAAGAGTGAAGGTCACCAAGTAGCTGAGTGAAAAGATAACTTTCAGCTGAAAAGTTGCCATGTGCCACTGTGCTACCCCCCCCCCCCCCCCCATGTAGTTCCCCTCCTCTTTGTAGCTCCACTTAAACCATGCTGCTGAAAAGAAAAAAAAGGGAAAAAAAATGAGGTCAAGGATCGCCTTACTCCAGCCTGCCTCCTTATGGTCCCCTCCACACCTTCCCCGACCAACCCCTCTTGCTCAAAACCATATTCCGTCACTGTCGCCAACTCCGCCTCCCCACGTTTAATTTCTTCCCTCCCCTCTTCTTCACCCCCACCCTTCCTGCGCCCTCAGCCCAGTGCTAATTGGTAAATCTGTTGAACCATGCCATTTCCAACAATGAGACACCTGGAGTTCTGTCAAAACAAGTTTCCCTGTGAAACGGCCTCCAGTGTTAATACAGTAGCGTGCAGATCTGCAGAGTCTGTTGTCGCTCACCAGAATGCAGATCGTCCCATCTGGAGGAATTTGTCAAAGATGAGCGCACTCAACTGCCAATCTATAAGGAGTTCTTCATCAATATCTCTTCTACTTCTTGCTGCTAATCCTTTTTATGAGAAAAAAGATTGGCAAATCAAGAAGGCGACATGTTTCAATTTTATATATGTGTATGTATATATATATATATACACATATGTTCATCCATTCTTAGCCACATGTCCAAAGTCATGGGGTTAAAAGGGTTCATACAATTATATGCCGGCAAATAAAAGTTATAATATTGTCTGACCTAGCACTGACTACCAGTCATCTAACACTCAAACCACACCTTACACGCAAGGACACTACATATACACCAGCGCAGACAAAGGTGTGTTTGTAAGGCACACACACTCATGCAGACAGACAGACCGGCACACCCAGCAGAGATCCTGCCAGACCTTGTCAAACAAGTTCTAGCAGAGGCACTTGTATAAGAGAGGGAGGGAAGACAGGCATCAGGCTGATATGAGGAAAGAAACGCCAACTATCATATTAATACAGCATTGCACTATTAAGCATTATTTACTTCCTTCATAGTCTGCTTTTCTTTTGAAGGATTTGTTTTACTTGCTGATGATAAAAGCCCTAGAGTGAGTGCACAACAAGCAATTGATTAGTCAAATAATTCAAGAGGGCCATCCAGAGAGCCATGGTCACTTCTCCTCTAGGCTCCGTAATTCCAACCTATTTCTGACTTCACGGTGCCCGACTGAGATAAATCAAAACAAGGCTTACTGATGTCCCCAGAAAGTCAGCTCTGCATTAAAAACAAAAGTAACTTTACCTGTGGGCTCCACTTTCTTTCATTTACAGCTTATATTCTGGGGAGCTTTTTTAAATCGTTGCAGGAAAATTGAATTAGAGTGTTCCATCGCTTTCAAATATAGTTATCTTTACTCGAAATCTTCATCCAGCCAATGTAAACAGTGTGTTATTATACTTCATCTCTGCATATAAAACTCTGTTACCCAAATTCTATTAGGGGAGAGAACTCAATTCAAAACAGCTGCGAAAGAAACTGCAAACAAAACAAGAAAGACCCTTTTCTCCAGCTAGTGGGTAATTTCTGCTAATCTAAACCAAATACATATACAGTAAGACTCCATCTATAACCTGGGAGGCATAACACAAATAAAGAAGGAAAACAAAGTCTTTCAAAAGGACATAGATTACTTTGAAGCCAAATGAAGCTAAACATTAAGATAAACTGTTAAAAAAAAAGAGAGAGAGAAAGAAATCATCACAACAGCAGCAAAGCAGCATCACTGATTTAGCAACAAAGCACAACACAGTATGATTATGATAATCATCAGCACCAGGATTTAAGGTTTTCATTCAGTTTTTAATTTTACAAAAAATCAATTAATCATCAGTTGTTAATTTGTGTGTGTGTGGAATCAACCAAAAAGAAAAATATCCAATAAGATATTTTTGGAATTCAAAGGTCTCTCACCAAATGAAATTGGTGAAGGCTCAGATCTGACTGTCCGGGGAATTCCCAGCAGAAGGGCCCCTGAAAGGCAAAGATGGACGTTCCCAAGTCACACAATTATATCAGCTCTCCATCTCTTTTATTCTCTCTCTCTCACACACATACGCAAGCTCACACAGACGCACACACACACACACACACACAAGCTCACACAGACACACACAGATCTGCACGCAATCCAATCCAACAAGGTTTTATGCAAAAGCAACATGTTCTCCCTGGAAATAATGCATCCCCTGGCTTTTGAGTTATTTAAACTACTACCTCATCTCTGCTGGCTCAGGCTTCTCCTGGGTGCATGTGCGGGCCCTTTATTACTGATTTTACACAGAGAGAATGGGAGAACACTGGCTCTGCACTGGTTACACAGTTGCTGGTACAGCCCAGTAGAATGTTAAAGTGATGTTTCACTTTAGTGGAACATTTCATCTCCGTGGTGTGCACACCATCATGGATGTTCAGCAGTGGTCAGCTGATCTGGGATCTACTGTCGCCAATAAAATGCCTGAGTGACAAGAGTCATGCTTTTCATGACGCCAGAGCTCTTCTAAATCCAATTTTAATTTATGCTTTAAGAAGAAGCAATGAAGTGTGCCAAGTTTGAGTCACTAGAATGGTAAATGTTTATATTGTACAAGTTTATTATTAGCAGTTCGACATTTAAGTTGTGACCTTTTCTCGCAAGCTTTTCAAACAGCAGACAGCAAACAATTTCTTCAGAGGAGGAGGCATGCGCATACTGTCCCTAAAAGCAAGAAATCAGATCCTGAACAGGTATCACGAGATGAGAGAAGACAGGAAAAGAAGAAAAGAAGTATAGAGAAATATCGATTTCCTTTGGGGAAAGGGACAGGGAAGCAAAAGTCAAAGAACATGCAGAGAAAAAAAAGCAGCAGGGCCTTAGGTTTACTGAAGAACTCCAGTACGTAAAAGCTACTGTTCACTCAGATCACTGAGCTGTATTTGTACTCGTGCTTGACCCTCAGGCCAGCTAGATAACTTCTCATAAAAGCTAGAGCGTAAACACTGTGGTTATTGGTGAAACACACAAACACGCACACCCAGATACAAATATCTATTATCATTTTAAATGTGTGTGTCCAACATGGAGTCACACATTGTCTGGGGTAGCTCAAGTTCACGGGGGTCATTTAACAGTCAAGCACCACAAGAGAAAAGAATAGTAATCCCTGCAACTGCAGCAGCTGGCCACATTTCCTAAAGCAAATGTAATGGAAAGACTCTTCAATTATGTTCTTCATATGTTTACATTTATTTCCGGAGAGGAATTTATCAGGAAATTTTGCTTTAAAATGTTTTTACATTTCATTCCAAATCCAGGAAGCAAAGCAAGAAGACTCTCCAGTCGATGTTGTGGGCTTGTTGCTGACTAAGCCAACACTGAGTGGCTTGTTTGTGGGAGCGGTGCTGACTATTGGACAGATACAATGACTGAGGTGCTCTCATTCTCATTGTCACAGTTCCCGGGCCTGACGCCATGTCTCGACAGCCTCAGATTTTGGCCCGGGCTGATGATGCAAGTGTGACCCGCTGAACAACTGCCTTGTCTAGAGGAGACGGCGAGGGACAGTGGACAGGCGCAACAGCCTTTGTCTGAGAGCCGGATCACTTGGCAAAGGACAAGTGGACAGTAAGGATAAAATCTTCAGTCATATTTGCATTTGATTACACATTATGATGCATTCATTTGTGTTGGAGATTCAATTAAGAAATCATTTGCACATAAAACACACAGTCCATCTTATCACCTAGTCTTACGTGGCAAGATATTCTTCTATCTAAAAGTGACCACAACAATGAAAGGTTTAGCTTCTCTGTTGCAGCAAAGGTTAATATGTAAAGAGGCATGCAGAGAAAGAAGACAGGGAAAAAAAGGATAGTTATTTGGGTTAAGGCCTAAAATGCAGCATTAAAAAAAACAAAAAACAGCTTAAGGTCAGCATAACTGATGGCAGAGAAAGCCTCCAAGGTAAAGCCTGTGGACAGTGTGTGGGTGGCGCCTCTTGACCATGGGGTCGCTCATTAACAACAGGGAAAGCTTGGCCTCCCAGAGTCCTAGACAATGTTCTGGATAGCCCAGGTGCATGGGCCATTCAGACCACAGGAAGCTCCTTTTCTCCCTACTCCTCAGAGATGGACAGATAAGTGGACCCAGAAGGTGAATGTGATCCCATCTCTCTTTTTTTTTTCTTTTTTTTTTTAACACCGACCCAAAGCAGCAGTTGCACGTCTATCCTGTTCTTTGGGCCACTACAGGGATCCGCACAGTCATTGTGCTACATCTTTTTTTTCAAATGCTAAGCCAAGAAACAGCTCTGGCTTTTATTTTAAAATGATATCAAAAACATGTCAGCTCTTTTCACCCTTCTCTTTGCCTCTCTCCAGCACAAACTCTTCAGAGAAACAGGTTGGACTGAATGGGAAGAAAATAAGCATGTTCAGCAGTTGAAAAAGGCTCAGGTGGGAGGTCTTGTACACCGTAAAAATGACCAGATTCCATCACTTCCTCCACACTAATTACCATACACTTCGAGCAAGTGCCCTCTCTCTCTTCATCCCTTCAAGGCCATGCTTCACTACCTCTGACTGACACACACACACACACACACACAATGACACACAGTGAGGTGCAGTTGGGAAATGGTTAACACTCCAGCCATCCCCTGCTGCTAGTGAAAGCCCACAAAACAATGGAGTCATTGTTCAGCCATGGCTAAACTCTAGACTCTAAGGCTGTATATGTGTGTGTGTGCATGTATGTGGATGTCAGGAAATTGTGTGTGTGCGCATTTAATGTGAATATGTTTTTTTGGGGGTTTTTTTCCCCCAAATTCTCAGAAACAGCAAAGTAATGGTTTAATACTGGAAAACTTTGATCACATGACTGTGAGAAAAGATCCCAGGAAAATTATATCACGATTCCAGTCTGGAGTCTTCTAATGGAACATAGCAAGTCTCATCTTTGCAGTTACAAAACATGGGATGTTGCCATGATGGGTTAACGTGATAATCTTTGCCAGGTTGAACAAAGCATTCATCAATCGTCCTCAATGCATCAGCTTTCTTTACCCTACACTCAGCAGCAAAATGTCTATCAAAGGTCTTTAATTCATTGTGACAACATCACAGTAAAGAATAAGGTGACAAAATAAAGATGGTTTATGATCCTTCCCACAGGAGCTGCATGAGGCACAAAATGTTTCTTGGAGTCTCACCCTCAAAAAGTACACATCAATAAGGGGATAAATATTGAATAACTTTCAGCCAATAGTATAAAAGTTCAGCAGCGGCAGGTTTTCAGGCTGCCTGCAGGGTGGTCAGGCACTTCAAAAAGGTCCAGCGTGGCCTCCTCCACAGGCACGGTAAGCCGGCGTGGCCTCAGAGAGACCAGCCAGTGCAAAGTCACGTCCCCTTTTCTCAGCTGATCCTCCTGCATTCCACCTAAACTGAGCTTTCAAGGTTGAAACCATCTGTCTGCATCCCAGTCCCGTCTCCAACCCCATCCCCTACCCCCTGACCTCAGAGACTTCAACAGTCACGTGCATCTTTCCTTCTGTCTATGACTGTCTATTGTTTCAACTGTGTCTGGATCACATGGGCTTCAGATCTCTGTTATCTTGCAGCCCATTCAACAGCTTCTTATCACGACCACTGCAACCTGACAGCGCTCCAAGCTGGCAGAGGTCAAAGTGCTTGAATGTGTTTTTGTTTTTGCACTTGCAAACAAAAAGAAACTACCGTTTACAGCCAAATTCATTGATAAGACATTCATGCACCAGAGCAGCAAGGCCTGCATCGTGGAGTCGTCTTTTTTTTTTATTTTACCCCCTTTCTTTTTGTAAATAAGTGGCACCTGCATGTGTCTGTGAGGGGGTTTATAATTGGAAATCACATTGTTGTACACTATACAGTAATACGTATGTATGTAGTCATTATGATGCAAACCATTCAAACACACTTCTTTCTCAGTCAGGGATGGATGCTGAAGCAGGATAGCAGGCGTGGCAACAATACAAGCTGCATTTCACATTCAATTTCATCACTGGTACTCGCAGCCAGTTGTGTGCGTATGCAGCTCTGCTGCGGAGCCTCTGATCTTACCAGCATGTGCATCAAAAAGCTTGCATAGGGTTGAGTAATATGCCCACATATATTACAATAGTTTTTTTCATATTGATCAGTGTCAGCACTAATCACAATATCAGTTTAATGGCGCTCAGCCGACTGAGTCTGTGTTTGATTGTTGTTTTTGTTCTTCGAAGAAAAGCTCTTTCTTAGAAGGAGAAAAAAAAAAAAGCAAAAACAAAATGAAAGCTCATATAGGCTTCAGATCGTGATGGATAAATCATCAGAACAAACATCTAACTCTGCAAAAGCACCTTTACAGATGAAATCTTGGCTTCAGCACAATCATTAACTCTGTTTTTTGAAGGTCCACATGTGTTCAAACATCAAGATCAATCTAATCATGAATAATAAACCATATTTTAAATGTAATTTGTAAATGAAAGAATTTAAAGTTGATCAACATATATTAGCCTCTAATTTCTGTGTCCATGTTCAGTCACTGAACGATCACTGTCGTCAAATCTCACGTTATCTTAGTCGTCAATTTGTTGTCGAAGAAGCTAACAAAAAAATATTGCACAAACGTAAAACGTTAACGCTGACCTGTTTTTCCTGCAACTTCTTTTACACGCTGAATGAAAATGTACAAGAGGAGTTTATGTGTATGTGAGGCTGTAAGTATTTACAGTCCTATGAGTCATAGCAGGACAAAACCTTAAATATTTACCTTCAGCATTTGCTGCCTACGACCAGTTTAATGATTCCATGCGAGTTTGAACTCTTTTTCTCAGCGTCTCCTGAAATAACAGAGTAAGAACAGGCTCCTGAAGACTTAGGTGTAAAAATAACACCAACATCGCAGGCAAAGATAAAGAGGGCCTTCGCTGGGCTTTATTTGTTCAGAGTAATGCTGTCATCGCTGGCTTTTTGTCTTAAACACAACTTTTGACAAGGTTTCTGTTTCAAATAAGCAGCCTCGTCAACTCCTGCTATTTTAAGATGTGCTCAACTTAAAGGGGCAACACTCCAAGGAGGCCTTGTTTTGCCAACTTTTGAGGAACTGCTTGAGATGGAATTTATTGTGGACCATAAAAGTGACTGAGCTGATCAAATGTCAAAAGTGACTCAGTGGGACACCATGTCTTGACAGTATAATCTCCACGATGATAAACAAAAAAAAAGAAAAAGAAAAAGGAATTATTGCTACTTTGTGTGAGAGCTGCAGAGCCATAAAGACAGCTGTGTTGTTCACAAACAAGTACCAGACGTGACTTATTCCAACGCTGAAGCTTTATCACAAGAGTTCTTTTTCCTCCATAAATGTTTATGCTATTCAAATTATCTTTTTCAGAACAATATGTTGACACACAAGTCCAAAACAGAAGTAACAACTCTGGCCTGGAGCTTTAACGGTCACCTCAGAAATACTTCTCAATCCCCATTCTCATTGATTTTCTTGGCTCGCCAACTCTGTGACCACATATGTATACTTCACTATATTCACCCTTTCCACTGACCTCCTGTACACTTGAAGCCTTTAGCAACTACTGAGTTCACATTCAACTGCTCGCTTTAGAGCTGGTAGCCTCTCAGATATTGACGTGCCTGCGGTGGAAGCTCTGTTCCTGGTGTGTACTGCGTATGCCCCTATAGCTGTCCAGCCAGCGCTCTTGCCAGAGTTCTCCTGCAGCTCCATGGACAGTGTAATCAATGTTCAAGGAACGCCCACACTTCTCTCCATTTGCAGTCCTACAATACTTGACTCTAAAGGAAGAGTTTTCAGCATAGGGTCAGTTGTCCATAATCACCTTGCTCAGTGCAAGCCTGGGCTGGGACTTATCATTTTCTCAGAGATTAACGGGAACAAGGCTGTTCAAAGAGCAACTGGTGCACCTGCTGCAGTGGCCGCCCAACTAGCGCCATTCACCTCCTGATCACGTGGTCCACATGCACGCAACTTTTATTGTCAAAATGCAAAGATGTAAGAATTGGTTTATGAACACCGACTGAAAAATGTTGGTGACTATGATTTGAGGGAAGTAAAAATGAGTGTCCAAACGTCAAAACGGACGAGAGCAGCAGCTTTTTCTTCTGTTCTGTCCCAAATAAAGGGTTAAGGTGATGAAAAGGGAAAAGTACCGAGTGGAGTGTTACTTACAACGATGTGTGCCGGTGACGGGGACCTGGCATCTTTAAGTGCTTGTCTACTTGGAAGACCTCCTGGTTGAACATCTAGCAGGGGCCATTTCATCTGTAGGTACTGAATGGCAGAAAAGAAACAGAATGGAAAGAAAGAAACAAAACATGTTAACAATGCAGAAAGCAAAAACCAAAAGAACAAACGAAAGAAATAAGACAAAAAAAGGGGAGACGACATTTCTTGACATGTGCATGGATGTGAAAACTCAAAAACATGGAGACGCAAATCAAAACTCTTAAGGCTGGTGGTGGAAGGGATGAAAATGGCCTCAAGCATGTATCCGAGGGTCCAGCTGGGGTGCACGCTGCGGTCGTGCAAACCGAGCAACATTCTTCATAGAAATACAAAGCAGAAAACATTTCCTTTAGAAGTCACACTGTCTAAGACTGTTTATCTTTTGTAAAATAGCAGATAGGTGATTTCGAACATCCCCAAGACAGTTTTCTGGAACCAGCATTGGACACAGTTCATGGCTTTACGATGACTTACGTAATGTCATCAATGTGACTGTTGTTAGACGTTTTTTTTTTTTTTATTGGAACCCATAAAAAGGGTAAAGCGTGGTGTCTCACCATGCTCCTGCAAGGCTAAACCTCCTGATTGCTCCCATAAATGATTGACTTGGCCTCTATCAGAAGCCAGTCTGTCTGTCGTTCCCCCACCCTCTTTCTCTCACACACCCACATGAGCACAGCAAAACAGATAAGCAGAAACAAGGGTCATGGGAAGCATCTGTCTGTGTAATAAACTGGGCAGAGTTAATTTGATGACCACCACTGTGATAACCAAAAATAGACCTGTTTTACCTGATTTTTTATTGTAATGACTGGGAAGGTTTGTTGATTTTTACTATTTAAGCTTCAAAAGCATGACACATGCTCAAACTTTCTGATTTCATACATATACACACATATAATATATACACACATATAATATATATATATATATACACATATATATATATATAGTCCATTCAAATTCAAAAATCGTGGACAATGTAAATACAGCTACCTTTTCATTTCTTTTTCAATTTTAGCATCTGTGGCTTTCCAAGCAGTTGTGTGCCACAAAATTTTGAAGACAGGTTTACCTTAAGAATAAATAAATAGATACATAAAAGGTCTACTCATTTTCAAATCTGGATTCTGTTGGAAAGATAGTTTTTCTTCAAGAAACTAATTGAAGGAAGAGGAGCAATCACTGCGGTTAGATCATTAAATGCAAAGAAGGAGTCTCTGTTTCAGTCTTGGTGTCGCAGACACTCATTATAAATTGTCAGGATATTGCAAATTGCTTTATTACAACTAAAAAGCTCTGACAAGTGAATCTGAACTTGGAGCTGAATCTATAATGCCAGTTGGAGCCAAACCTTTGACATGATCAAAGAAGAAAAATCTGGAGGGTCTCTCTTTTCCGATCATCTTGAATAACATCGCACAAGTGACTGAGATGGTTCTTGCAATAATGACCTGAGCAGTTTCTATGACATGTCATAATTATCTCACCATAATTATTGAACCCAAGATCACGTGGCAACAAAAAGTTTACCATCTAATAAATTACCATCCATTTTTCATACAGTCCAGTGCAGAAGGAACCAAGTTTAATTATCTGGCGTGGCATGGTGACACAGGTGACGTACATTGTATTTAATTTGTTTCTGTTGCCATCTTGCAAAGGGATCCGCTGGTTTGTATGCAGGTCTGACACCATCTCTGTATACGTGTGTGTGTGTGTGTGCGCGTATGTGTCAGTGCTGGGCAGAGAGCGAGTGTGTCTCGACCCTTCCTGAGACTGTGTCTAAATCAGGCGTAATTAGCGAAGAGTTCACTGTGGGGTGCCTGCCCGTGGTGGATGCTGGAGGGAGTTATTGACTCCATGTTCTCAGTTACAGCTCTTGCAAAGAGAGGAGAGAGAAAAAAAAAAGAAAAATTTTTTTTTTTTTTTTAAAGAGAACAAAACAAAAAAAAACAAAAACACACACACAAAAAAAAACAATGCCTGCTGCCTGGTCCTTTTCCACCACAAACTCATTTATGACCCAAAGACAACTTTTACAGCTAAAAAGCTGGGTTTGTTTATGCTTATTTGTATGTGCTCAGAGTGGAAAAAGGAAAGGTTGTAAAAACTCCAGAGTTTGAGGTCCTGCGGGTTTTTATGGACCCCCTCACCCACACTTGATATTAACTGCCATGAGTAAGAGAGAGGAGGGTGGCGCTGCAGCAGTAAAGGAGGAAGAGAGTGATGGGGCTGCTGTCGTCTATGAGGTAACTCGAGACAGCGTCCATCGGTGCCAGAGCAGTTCGAAGACAGGGCAGTGAGGGAGGAAGAGGAATTGTGGATCCAGTCATGGGAAAGTTCTGCCATCACATGTGTACACATGCAAATATTCAAAAACAGCTGCAGCTGAGAGACGGGTCACACAAGAGGACATACTGAGGAGGTGGAGAAAGAGATTGAAGGTGACACCCCCGTGAGTGTGGCAATGGAGCACTGACACACCAAACTACTAGGGGGGGGACGGGGGGGACGGGTATTGGAGCACATGCCCTGACAAGTGGCTTCACTTCAGCCCCGCTATTGCAAATGTTCTCACACACTAATCTCTCCCGCAGATTTTATGAGCATGCCGAGGAATATGGAGTCTTGGCAAGCGCTGGTCTTTGGGACCACCCCCTTCTTGGCCTCCTGCCTCAATCTCTCCACCCACCCGTCTGCCCAGCTAACGGACGCGCTGCCTGGGCTTGAGTGGGACACGGCCTCTGACCCCTCTGTGCTGCTCCAGGCCCCTCCTCATTCCCCACTCTGCAACCTGAAAACTCTCCTGCTATGAGGGGGCCCCCTGTGTAACTCAAGAGCCATTCCGATGTGACAAATTGCTCCGGAGTTCCAGGATAACTCTCTCCTCTCCTCTCCTCCACCTCTCCTGCTGCCCTCCCTCCCACGTACAAACACTAAACAGCCCCCCTTGACAGACCCCCACCCAGGAAGAGCCACCCAGTGGTTGCGCAGCTTCTCCTTTTTCCTTTTCAGCATTCCCTCTCAAAGTTGTTCTCATCCCCTACCCTGCACCCCTCCTCTCCTGGTCAGCCCCACAATGGAAGCTGAATGACTCAATTGTCTCTAATGAAGTGAAATACAAGGGAGTCCCATAAATCCTCAAAGAGGGGTGAACTTGCCCTCCCTGTCCTGATTTTCCTGTCATATACTGCTTTCCCAAGTGCATGGATGGGATTGGTGGCGGGGAGGGCGGGTTGTTCACAAGGGTTATGATCTATATATTAATCCACATAATATATTGATTTTTACACTTTAAATTTTAGGCGATAGAAGGTGTCAGAAAACAAAAACTGTGCTTGCTAGAAGTTCTTAGTTTAAGTTGAAAGCCTCACAATTCATACAGTCAATTAGTTCAAAACCCAAATATAATGTATCCATTTCAGTACCAAATGTCAAATTAAGGAAAACGTGTTTCTTTTGTGCTGTGCATTTGAGTAGGTGGTTCCCCGTGCATGCCGAATCCCTCACCCATTTGCAACAGAGTGCTGTTATACCACAGTTTGGCATGTTATGAGCTAGAGTGTGAACCCATATCCACGCTGACTGTCATCACAGTGAAAACAAGCTGAGGCCCCGGTCCCAATGTCAGAGCAGAGGGGAAGCAGGATAGAGACAAATGAAGAGGTGTTATCCTCACATATCACACACTAGCTTACATCACCGATAATATTATCTCAACAACCTGGCACAGGAGCAAACTGAAAGCACCCCAATTGCAGTACCTTGCTTTTTTTCTGTACATTATATCAAACAACCAAATAGTGCTGCTCACAAAGAGGTGAAGTATTCCTCAATTTTATATGTGAGTGACAGATACAAATAGTACAGGACTGTTTTGTGTGCTTCTTGCCAACAACCAGCTTCTTTTCCATCAAGCCCCCATCTGATGTGTTTATCACATGCTGTCTGGCGGTCGGAGCGGCAGCCACTGCATGGCTTGTTCGTTTTGTTTTGGATTAAGAGCAGAGGGCTTGGGACCAATCAAACAAACTGAGCTCCTTATGTGCCAATGTGGCTCCCAAACACTGGTTTCCTTTCCAGCCGGCGACCACGAGACAAATGATGAGGACCACTGGGGCTCCAATCAAGCATTTCAGACATGCGAACAATGTGAGAACGGAGGGGAGACAGACACAGGACGACAGATAACAGCTTTGGTTTAGAATCAACATATGGATGCTGGGTGTTGCTCCAGAGAGGCCGGCGGATCTCCTGGCCATCTGTGGCTGCCTCATATCACAAATATGACATAGTTCTCCACAAGCATGCATCCAGATAACTCGTGCACATTCATAGTTACCCCCTACATCTCCACCCTGACATACTACACATGCTTACTCTGAAATTCACACCTGAACAACAATGCTCACACATTTTTGAACATCCCTGTGGGTTGACGGGCCCAGCACCTCCTCAGGAGAACGCTCAGAGATGGGATTGACAGCTTGCAGATTATACAAATCAAACTACTACTATAAAGAGCTTTATTTAAGTCTGCAAATGATCAAGGCTAGTAAGAGGACTCCATTCAAAGTTCAGCATGTAAACTGCACACAGCTTAAAAGATTAATTCGTCCAGTTTGACTATACAATTATCCCTTTAAAAATTAGAGCTGAACATATTGTCTTGATCTCTTGTGGATAATACTGGCAGCTTTTGTCATCACGCACAGGTGCATGGGAAAAAAAAAAACAACAACAAGTGCATGCTTATGCAAATACGTAATTTATTGAGGAGAAAGTAATGCTTTGTAATTGAGAGCAGGAGATGTTCAACACAGAAGCTTTGAAATCCTCTAGGTTGAAAGAAAATGACATCATCAGCCCACTCAGCTATAGCCTCTGCATAGAGTGCATGTCTTTGGAGCAGTGGGTGTAGTTTAAATACAAAAGATACAGAGCAGAAATTCCTTGATAAAAGTGAAAGAAAGTTAGACAACACTAGAGGGCCCATCATGGCGGCTTTGGTTCTACTAATGCACATTTTATGAGTAAATATTAAAGAAAAAAAGCACCCCACCTGCACAGATAGCCAGAGGCATTTTGCAACCAGGAAAATAAAAGTGAAATGTAGGAAGGCCTGGGGTTTGGTGTGCCCCGGGGCGGGAAGGGGTCCGTTGGGCCTGCATTTACTCCAAAGCCAGAACCACTTGGGGGGATCTGCTGACCTGATCCAAAACCTCCCCTACCCACCTTTTCCAACAATCTCCATCTCAACCTCAAACTCTTTTTCGCTCTCTTTTTCTTGCAGAAAAACCCAACCTGGTGCTTTCATATAAGCCTGTTTCCCCACAGGGAGACTGTGCATGTGACCCCTCCTTCCTCTCCACCAGACTCAGACTTTGCTCGCCCCTTAAACGAGGTTGTACACACAGGCTTGTGCAACTCCTATTGTTCAAAATATCTCAGAAGGTAATACAGTCCTTGACAAAAAGGAGGATAAGTCGGTTTTTAACCGATATGTTTGGTGTTTTGGGTTTTTTTTTCCTTAGAAGTAACTCCATGAGCACATGACTTTTATCGCGCTTATTCTGGAAGTGAGTTTCGCTCTTTTAAAACACTGGCTCATGTGATAAGTAAAGCTCCACTCTGACACTGTTTACTTAGCAGGTGTGGGCAAACGCGCTGTTCAAACAACAGCTGATTGACCCCAAGGTTTCAAAGGATTTCACAACATGCGGGCGACAAATTTTTCTACAACAAATGCTGAGCAAAGAAGAAAAAACAAAAAGGAGTTCAACTGCTGCAATTCTCATTGACTGAAATTGAACAAGCAAAATGAAGTCGGTCCTGAAGGGTGTTCAAAGGTGTTGGCAATGGGGGTCTATCCAAGGCTTTCATATTGTGGAATGATAGGGCAACTGCTTTTGTTGGGTTTTTTTTGTTTGTTTTAGATACAGGAACAAAGATCTGTTGGTGCCGTCTTCCACAGCACTCAAACCTTCTCCGGCCTTAAGAGTTAAGTTGAACAGATGTACTATTCCTCACAGATGGTCCACACAAGCTTTCAGGAGTATTGAGACCACCTGAACCTCCAGCATTGCTCCGATTCAGTGCAACACTTTTTGATTAGATGGAGATAAAATCTAGCAAACATGATACACACTTGAATCCATAAAACTCTCAATGGAGGTCAGCGTGCCTGCACTCCAAAATAGTCTTAGAAAGTAAACAGCGATGCACAACTGACTTTTGCACCCCCTGTCCTTTTACCACTGTCCTGTGTCATTACCAGTTTTTCTTGGCCGCTCTATAAATAGTGACAGAGGGGTGACGGCCAGCGGGAGATGGCTGGTCTTCCATCAGTCCTGCTAATGAACAGACAGTCTGCCAGCTTTAGCATCACGTGCAACAGAAAGCCTCGTCTTTCAGTCATTTTTCTTGCTTTACAGATCCAAAATACTTGCTCTTCTATCTGACTACACCATCATTTTTTTTGTCTTCTTTGTTCAAGTTAACAATATAATTTGAGTGTTTTCATTGGTTTCTATAATCACTAGTGTGACAAACTGAGTGGGAAGCATGTTTGGCTGCAAAGGTGACCAACGCAGCTTATTTAAGCCGTCTTAACAATAGTGCAAGTGATAACCAGTTTAATTCATCACACAGAGAGCGGATATTAAGCATATTTAAAGGTTCGTAATGTATATTTTTTCAAGTTTACTTGTAGAGGTGAACTTGTTGCAATACTCGTGAAATCCTTTCGTTATCACGTATTGCACATTGCTTCAGTATTTCTGACTCCTTTGTCTGAGACGCTCCATTTTAGCTCGTGTCTCTTTAAGGCACCCCTTCAGTGAGGCCATCTCTGCTGGATGTTGGTGTCAGTTCTCTGTCATCCATGTTATGGTACTCCTAAGTGTTTAAATAGAAAGCAACTGGACTTTCAAAGCTTTCACCAACGTTGCACCTCTCGTCCGAAAGACTTCTGAACTTCTGAACTGAATTAGTCTCAGAATGCACAGGATGGCCAAAGTTCAAAAGTGTTAAACTATATTATGTTCTTTTGCACAAGCGTTCTCTGAAATCATCAACATGCTAAACAAGTCACTGTACTTCATTCATGTGTGCTATAAGATAATTAGAGGTGCATAACCATAACTGGCGAGTGTAACTGGTTTTAGAGAACTAATATACATTCCAGTTTCCGGCAGATGTTTTGTTTTAGTTTAGATACGGCAACACATCATTGTAACATTAGTCTGGATAATTACAGTAATGGTGATTAATATGTATGATGTTTTGGAAAATTAAAATACCATTGTAATTAATGGTAGTCACCTAAATACCATCAGCACGATATATGTAGGTCAGTGAGTTGGACTTCCTGATTCTGAACAGGTGTGTCTACAGCCCAAGGTGTGTCTGAGCCCGTTACACAAGACCATACTGGGGGGGTGGTGGGAGGAAAAGAAACTGGTCAACCCATGCACTCGCTATGCGTTTAACCTTTGTTTGCAGGAAACAGGTTTAGTGATGTAGAGAGGAGAATTAAAAAGCTGAACAGCAGCTGAGCTGTGTTGAGGAAGGAAAGTAAGATGATTGGAGCGCCCACGTTCGGCTGGAGAAGACTGTATTTGATATTGTGCTAGAGGAGAGTTGAACGCTGCCCTTGATGTGGGGTGTCTGGTTTTGTTCTGTGAGAGTTCACTATGAATTAGTTAAACGGTAGACTGGATATAAAGAAGCTATGAAACATGCCTCAGAGGGAGAGAATGTGTACACTCTCAGGCTTCACAAAGACTTCCAATATTTTCAAAACACTACGCTATCACACAATTCCACCTACGCAAATTCATCAGTCAAAAAGCGTCATGTCAAAGGCATAACACACATACCAAAAGGCAATTAATCTGCAAAAAGGAATCATATGAAACCAACAAACATTAGGTTGGTTTTGTGTCTCTTTTACATTTGCACATACACCTTGAAGCACTTCAGCCTCCATATTCATGAGGCCTACTCCCTCAGCATACCTAAAGCCCAATATTTTAAGGGTTTCAACTCAAATCTTAAATATGGTTTCAGGTTATGGGTTTCCAACCCAGCCAACTCGGGTAATTCATGAGCTTTAAGCTATTTCTTTTTGTTTTGATTAGCTTTAACGTACCTTAGAGTTGTTGTGAAAGAGGGTATTTACTATGATTGTGCATAAGAGACCCACATGAGCAAATACATGCACACTCATGAGGGTCTTCTGCTTTGCTACAGTAATGAATAAATAAGTAATAAGGACTTGGTTATTGGAGCTCATTAAAATGGTTGAAGCTACCAAGATGATAGACCTGAAGAGGGTCAGGTGAGGCGGTTGTGCAACCCCCACCCCCAACACCCCCCAATCCATGGGTGACCTGACCACACAGCCTCAGCTTTCACCTCCAAATCAACCCTGTCAGTGTTGCAACCCCAACCTTACCCTCAGCACCCATCTTCCCCAATAAACGTGCGCCTTCATGAATACACACAGGGCCGCAACCACAGGCAACATAATCTCACACACGTACACACACCTCTCTCGTGGTTAATTACCACTTAGCTCAATCACGTGGTGATGCGGCCATAAGAGCTCCCCCAAACACAAACAGCAGCATGCATGCCAATTATTGATGAATCTTTAATATGGCATTTTGCAGCGTCTCCATCTCATTTCCTGCCACTGAGCCGATGATTACACTTCCAGGAGAGTCTTTAGGAGCTCACATTTATATGAACAAAATTGATAATAAATTGACTTAATGTAATATCATTACAGGGCTGAAATGAAGTGGTCTTTGCTGTTTGGAGAAGATGGCAAACTTTTTTTTCTTCCCCTGATTCTCCTCTCTCGCATCTCTCTGGTGATGTCTGTATAAAAATCCGCGTACGAAAATCCCATGCCGCGATAACGTGTCAATAATGAGCTGAGGCCATCTATTGATCAGCTTAATTTTGCATCTATTAGCTGGGGAACGGCTTGCTCCGGGGGCGAGGGAAGCCAGGCGCTAACACACACCGACAGGCTGGATGGAGATCATTACAACTGATGTTCACACACACGCTGTGATTGACATGGAGATAAGGCAGAAGAGAGCCCAGGCTCGCACGCCTCCCCGCACACTAAGCTAATGATACACCAAATGTGTGCATGTGTACACATCAGTGTGTGTGTCTGTGTGTGTGCAGGAGCATGATAGAGAGAGCATCTGTCTAGAAACACAGTTATAGCAGGAGAAAAAGAAAGAAAGGAGAAGAAAAGCAGGCCACACGCCTTTACTAATTGGCACAGTCAGACATGGAAGCTCATGAAGGATAAAAAAGCATTTAGCAGAGCACCTTAGCTTTCTAGATCGCATTATCAAGTCTGTGCCATTTAAATACAATTTAAAACGTTCCGGGAAAAAGAAAACATAGCTTTGACCTGGAATGTATAGCTTTGTCTGACACTTCCTTAACTCGGAGAGCCTGCATCAGAAAGTAAGCTGAGGTATTCATTATGAGAATCGTTTGTTTTCCTGTGATTGCAAGCTTCATGTGCTGCATGGTAACAACAACCACAGCAGATGGAAAGCACTGGGAGAAGGCCTCGCCTCCTCTGAGCATATACTGACTTTCTTCATTTTGGTCTGATCATTAACTCTTAGAAGAAGCTTCAAAGATTTGCTATTCATGCACACTGAAAACCAAACTAGTTAAATCGTTCCAGAGACACACACACATATACATTATACATGTTTATATATATATATAGAGAGAGAGAGACACACATATACAGTTCACATGACTAGAAATCCAGGTTAAGGATGGATCCATACATACTGAGCAAGAGGAAAATAATGCAGTGTGACGCTCTCCTCTTCATGCAAACTTATCCACCTTTGCTGCAAGCAGCCTCACTCGGCATTGACGCAACAAGCTGCAACATTGCACATTACCCACGTGGAAAGACAACAGCTAGGTGCTAGGATCTGCACATTTTACCCCATAGTCAAAAAAAAAAAAAAGGGGTATTTGTGTACACCATGAGGACACCTGAGTTTTTATGGGGATGAGATCTTGTTTTATGTCAGACAGGTTCTATCAAAGAGAGGTCAGAGAGACAGAAACAAAAACCCTTGGCTACAAACTGTGTGTTTTTGTCAGCTGAGGGATGCAGCGAAGGCATCGAGGGAGCAACGGGAGTAGGGTGGTGAGGGATGGGGGAGGAGAAGAGAAGGGGAAAAAAAAGCCCTCAGCCAAGCCATCAAGTTGAACATTGAACTTCACAGTAGTAGCTGCCTTTCTATGCCTCTCCTTTTGATGTTACCTCCAAAGCAAAGGATCAAAGGCTTGGAGTGTGGCGTGGGGAAGTCCCAAGCTCTTAGCCTGCCAGCCCGTTATATATGCAAAAGTCTACGCCAAAAGAGAGGGAGTCAGGCGGAGTGAAAGAGAGAAAAAGCATGAGATGGGGGGAAGCATGCATGGAATGCGGCTAAATAGCATGTTTTGTAGCTAATGAATGACAAGAGGATGACGCTGTCAGCCAGCTAGTTACAGTATGACGTAGAGAATGATGAGGTGCAAAAACTTACACACTTCCAAGTTTTAAAGAGCAGACGGAGGAGGAATGGGATGGGACAAGGAGGAAAAGGGGGTGCTGGCAGCGTTTGGTGCCCTAACAACTTTCCCTCAAACACACACACACACACACACTTTTCTCCCCACACCAACCCCAGCTCCTCTACAACATCAAGGGGATGAGAGTCTGTGTCGTCTTGACATAAATATACAGTGCAACGTTAAAGCAACTCCAGTAAACACAGCGCACATGAAACCGTGGCTCTGTCTCACTGCAGAAGAGACACCATCACACACATGCACACACTGTGGGCTCAGCTGGGCCAAAGAGAGGAGCAGAAGTGTGGTAAAACTGACAAATCTCTACGAAACAAATGCAATCCACACACACACGTGCATGTGCGCACACACACACACACACACACACACACACACACACACACACACACACCCTTTCCCCAAGGCTGTAGGATTAAGAGGTCCAGCTGGCTGACAGCAAGCCCTTCCTTCCCACGTATCCCGTCGATCTCAACCCCTCTCTCTCTCTCTCTCAAACACACACACACACACACACACAGACACACACACACACATACTTCCTCCCTCTGGAGCCCCTCCCACACCTCAATCCCCTGGTCTGCCAACCAAATTGTTCACCAAGCATGCCAGGAGGACACACCTGAATGTGCCACTTTCATCAACACAGGAAGTATTCAGTATTTGGTCACAGAAAAATCCTCAAGACAGATAGGCATCATGTCACTAACGCCATAAAAGCAGTTCATCAATTCATCTGGTCTTCCTGTCACTGATATTTGGCTGCTCTCTTCAAGTCCTGGTATTGAGAGATGGAGAAGGAGCAGGAGTGAAGGGAAGTGGACGGTGATGAGAGAAATACGAGAAAGTGAGACAGAAAGAGAGAAGGAAAAGTGTTTCTGGAAAAAAACTACTTCATGGGTACTGCAGGAAACAAAGTTGAAAATGCAAACCATCATATTCACTTTATTCATTATGGCCATCTAAACTCAAGGGCTCTGTTCACAAATATTGACTTGAAGGAACAAGACTAATATTTCAACATGTATGAATTCTCCTTATTTGATACCTATAGTGGGTTTAAAAAAAACAAAACACAACCATAGTGGGGTCTTATTGTGGTTCTGATCAAATCCATGGGATGCAAAAAATGGGTTTGTGGTTGCCTTGCCCCAGTGGACAGCTAATGAGAACAGAAACATTGGGAAAAATACCACTGACAAGCGTAGATTGCTACCTCAGAGAGGGCTGGTTTGAGCATAGGAGGTGGAAAAAATATAAAAACAGACAAGGCAGCATCGTAAGGACAGAATAAGAATTAGGGAGTGAGAAATGTAGAAAGAAGCGAGAGCGAGAGAGAAAAGGCAGAAAAAAAATTCCCAATGATGACACGTAAGTGCAAAGAGCGATTAAGGATTTACTTTCAAAAGGGCTCCCATTGATCTTTTTTGATAGACCTGCAATAAATCAAACCAGATTGACTCGCATGAGAACCAAGCCTAATCCTTTAGTCAGATCCAGGAGAACTCCAACCAAACCAGCTGTTAATTTAGGCTTTACAAGATAAAGCGGGAAAAATCCAACCTGATGTACCCTAGGGCAGGGGCTTACATCATCTCTGTAAAGCAATCAACTTATTGCCAGTTTGGAGAGGTAATCAGAGCACATACTGAGAGGGAGAAGGGGGAGGAGGGAGGGACTGCTGGGTCGAGGGAGGTGGAAAAAGAAAGACAAGGAAGAGGGTAGAAAGAAAACAGAAACATAGTAAAGTAAAAAAGATCTTTCCCCCCTACATACTCAGGATATATAGGTCCTGAAAGAATGAAACTATGTTTACAGAGAACACAACTATTATCCCCAGAGCTTGAAGATGAAACAGAAAAGCTTTCTAGCTGCAAACAGTAGCTCTCTCGGCTGACAGCAGGGATTGGAGGACAAATTCTGTCCCCCCCCTCCCTCTCTCCATGCAACCCTGTAATTTCCCTGGAGGCCAGCCCAGACCTCGTCCCCATCCCCAGTGGCCAGTGCCACCTCAGCCGGGTCCTACCAGCCATACTGTGGCGGCACCAAAGCACAACCACAGTAATTAAAACTGTTATTTTAGTTTGGGGGAACAAGAGGGATTTTTTTTTCTAAGCTCTGGGAGGAAGTATTGCAAGACACCAAGCAGGCCACACCGAGTAAACCACACTGATGTCTCTCTTCCAGTTGCACACTGTGTTTGTGTGTGAACTGAATGGCATCAGAGTACTACACTGGTTTTAATTCCTCTTCTTAGATGTGTGTGTATGTGTGTGTTACACCACATTGGATGATGAGGATAAAGCCTAAAAACGACCCAAACACCCCACCAGTGCACACACTGACACAAAGACTCGTTAGCTCCCCATCTCCCCTTGTCTTTAATGTCCTGTTTGCAACGTAAAACAGCCAGACGAGGACTGAAATCCAATCAGAGCGCTTCGCAGGGCCCTTTATGTCAGCCTCACATGAGAGCTGAGGAGAAGCAGGCCTTGTAGTCTCTGGACACTATCCAAGGGAAACCAAAGCTCAGGAGTCCAAACAAAACCACATATAAAATCAAGAGTTAAAACAGCAGCCTTTCTCCTGCCTATCATGACCCCACCAGCACAAACACACCGTCTTTGACCTCTTCTAGTCTATCCTCTCCTTGTTACACAGCATGCACACAGGGATCATGCCGACTTCAGCAGGGCTCCTCAAGAATTGTCAAATTGAGCGAGGCTTGGCGATCTGGGCTTTGACATGGACTCGATGGTGTGTGCGCGCACATATACAGGATGCATCCATGTAAAGACTGCCCCTTAAGCTCAACACGCATCAGCCTGGGCTATCTTTAGCAGCTAGGCTAAACTTATAAAACTGAAGAACAACTCTCTTTGCGCACCCCCCCCCCGCCCGGCTAAGAAAGCCTGGCTCTTTGGCAGTGGCTACTCACTGGCACCACCCCACGTGGCCGCAAGGTCACACGTTTAATTACACAGAAAGTAGTAATCTCACAAGACAGATGGCAAGCTGGCTGCCTCGCAATCACTTTATGCCCACTTGAATCATTACTGATGTTATTTACCAAAATGTGGAATGCTGAAAAAAAAACCAAAAAAAAAAACACTACCAACAGGATTTCTGATACCATTGGTGGGGGAGGGTTAGTGGCAGTGTGGGGACAGAGAGGCAGATGCCCCTCTTGCCAAGCAACCACGTCTCAGATCAAAAAGGCGTGAAGAACACAAGCGCGACTGTTAGCTTTAGGGAAAAATTGGAGGTTAAATACCACAGTGATCAGCGCCAGAATAAACAGATTCTTTTTTTTTTTCCTCAAAACCAAAACTGGTATAGAGCATCAGCCTGTGTGGAAACACTCAGCTCCCAGCAGCTCAGTTGAGGAAACCGCATGACAAGGCCAATTTAAAAAAAAACCTGAGGAAAGTCTCTGTCTCTTAAAAGAGGGCCAAGAAAAAGAAAAAAAAGAAAGAAAAAGAGGTTCTGGTTTGTAGTTTTCTTTTCCTCTTTAGGGCAACCAGTTTGACATTGGGAAGAATCCAAGTGGGCTCAAGTCCTTTCCTGAAAGTCCCGGAACGGCGAGTATGAGTCGCCTCATCTCAGCATCCATCCCAGTTCCCTGTTGATGCCTCGCTCAGTGTTTCGCTACTCCTGCCAATGACTTCTGTGAACAATTAGAGGTCGACTTTCCCAGCGTTTCAGACCGCGGCATCTCAATCTCTGACCAGCAAGCTCCAGTGACTAAACTGGCTCGCAAAAAGACAAGACCCCCCTCCCCCCCCAACTTCAGTTCTGAGCTTTGCTCTGACTGCTTACGACTTAACCTGTTTATGATTCAACACAACGAAACAACAGCAGGCTAATTCTGCTGACTGGACTCATTTATGTCGAAAATTAAAAGGTTTTTGCTGATATCAGTTTATTGAACATAGTAGTGCAATGAATTATGTAAACTTCTGGATTCAACAAAAAACAAAGTTTACACTTTGCCTGAAATTACTTTAAATTCTTCACCCTATTCTGGGTTTACTCCTCAGATAGCTACAAGAGACAACATAATGTACAGGTGAGGAAAGAAAGTGATTCTAAACTTTTCAAGTGTGAAGAGTAGGAACATGAACTTGTTGGTTCAGCTTTGTATTCCTGGTTACTAAGATAAGACTGGAAAGCTTTCCACTTACTGAGAACATTTGAGAGGCACGTCTACTCATGTAAAATGATCTCTGGGAGCAGATAGAAAACTTTCATAAATTTTTTTTTTCCCTATCTGAGTCAGGGCAAGGAATTCCTCTGGCCTATAGAGGGTAGACACCAGTTGTTCTCCCATGGGGTAGAGGGGGAGGGAGGGAGAGTAGAGTGGTCGGTGGTTGCCTCACAGCTCCAGGAGAAGCGTTGTTGGCAGTGATGCTAGGGTCCCTGATTCAGATCTATAGAAGAAATGATTCAGCTCGTTTGTCCTTTCCACACTACCGTTCACTCCTCCACTGCTGTTTGGCATGAAACCAGTCATCGTTCTCATGCCACTCCACACCTCTCTCATGTTGTTCTGCTGGAGTTTCCACTCCAACTTCCTCCTGGACTTCTCCTTGTCACCTGGTTTCCTGGTCTCTGACCATCACGCTGTCCAGTAGTTCATATGAAGGGCCAAACCTGTTATTTTTTTCAGTCTGAATGAGCTGGCCAGTTCAAAAATGAGAACAGGAAATCGGAACCAGCACGGAGCCCTGCCAGTGTGAAAGCCCTATATGTTATTGGAGAGCGGAAATGTGAGAACTGATATAGGGGACAGTGTTTGATGTGAGGGGGGTGTCAAAGAAGAGCAAGAGAAGCTCGACAGGTTTGGTCCGGTGCTGCTACACATCTGAACCCAGAAAACATTTTTGGATTTTTAAACCAACTCCTTTCAGTGAGTAGAAAGACGCAGGGTGCAAACTCTGATTGGTGCAAGCAGAACCGTCATTCAGAGCATCGATCAGGATTCCAAACAGGTGTGACTTTCCTGGTATGGGAGCGCACACAAGGCTTGGAGGAGGAAGCTGCTGAAAACAGATGCCAGTTGGTGTGAGCTTTCCTTATCGGTTCTTTATGGTATACCAGGTCTGATAATTAATCTGGGCCCCAACAGTATTTGTCCATTTGGGCAACTTTTGTTTCCACTGTTTTTGGAGCAGACTTTGATGTGTAGAACTGCGGACATTTGCTGAATACTTTTTTCCCCTTTTCTTTAGGAAAAAAATACAAAGTGCAACAGAGTAAACTATGTAATTAGGGGTATGAAAGAGTGAGCACTGATTTCTTTTTTTTTTTTGTTATGAAATCCAGTCTGCTCAGCATAATTTAGTTGGTTGAAGTTTTTATTTTTTATTTTCTTTCTATCCATTAAAATTCTAATTCATATAAGTGTTCCCTAATTTCAGAAAATCTAAAAATGAACCCCCTTATGTGTTTTTGTGATGCGGCCCATGAAAGAGTTACATGTTACAGTTTCATTAGAACTGACATTTAATTAGAACTGACCATCATTTCATCAGAATGACCATCGTTTCATTTGAATCAACCATTGTTTAATTTTAACCAACCATCGTTTCATTAGAACCAACTATCGTTTCTATTCAAAGATCAGTGAGAACAAAGACTAGTGTGGACCCTGTTTGGTGTCTCCTGCAGGATTCTGGATGACTTCAGTCAGGAGATGGACAACACTCAGTCCAGACTGGACAACATCATGAAAAAACTGGCTAAAGTGTCCCACATGACCAGTGGTAATCTACCTGGCAACACAACACACCCACTGCAGAAATATTCAACCAATGAGAAGTGATGAGACGGACTGACCCAAGTGACCAGTCTCCACAATTAAGCTAAGACTTTGATTAGCATCATTAATGACTCAGTCTCTGATTGGCTCTGATTGGACAAATAATTTCATGCTTCACTTCAGACAGGGGGTAATAGCTCCCAGCCAACCAGCAACCATCCCACTTCTGGATTGTAGTCAATGGAAGTTTGTTTTCTGCAGTTCCTCTGCTGACCACTAGGTCCTGAAGAAATCCCCATGGACTCTTAACATCTTAAAATGGCCTCTGAAGCAGAATTAAACATTTTAACAGCCTGGTACAAAATTCAGTTTTGGTATCTATAGTTAGATGTTTATCTGGAACAACTCTCCAGGGGTCAATTTTCTTATACCACGTCAGCAATAAAACTTAATTTAAAGTGCTTGAAAGAGAACTAGTCGCTGACTCTGCTATTGGCTTGCACAGCTTTGTCCCGCCATTTTACAACATGTATTGCACAGTTTGAGGAAAACTGGACATCATACTCTCACTGTAAAAACAGTGGTCAGGGTTTGCCCATAGTTATATATAGTTATTGGTCCCAGCACCAAAACTATGGGAACCCTGTCATTTTACTATTTGAACCGTACACTTCCTCAGGGAGACATCCAGGAGACAACCGAACCAATGTCTGTGTACTATATACAGTGGGGAAAACAAGTATTTGATCCCTTGCTGATTTTGTTGGTTTACCCACTAAGAAAGACTTGATCAGTCTG